>SKCR01023506.1:0-189535 GCA_019454045.1 Zanthoxylum bungeanum
GTGATGGATCCCGGCCCCATTTCGATCGCCCCAGCTCTTGAAGAGACCGACCTGAGGCTCCTGCTCCTAAGATAACCGACCTGAGGCTCCTGCTCCGGCCCCTGAGGCTATAATTGTCGGGGCCTCTCAGGCCATCAACGTGGAAGCCACCGTCACTCCTCCTGAGGCCGAGCCAATCCATCCGCCGTCCGAGCCTACCGAGGAAGAACCAATTGCTCATGCGCGGGCCGATCTGTAGGGGGTAACCCGAACGTGGCCTCGTTTAATTCTGAACAAACTTTATTCTCCCTGTAATAACTTTTCTTAAGTATATTTATATATGTGTTTATTCCATTTCTTGTATTTCATGTTTACTCTGAATGCTTCCCTGCAAATAATCACTCACGGCCCGGCTGACCCGAGCCGAGAATATGATCTTGTGGTGAGACGAAACCCGCCTCCGAGCTGAGAGAGACACTTGGCACTGGGGGGAAATGTTACGTCCCCAGTTCAACAAGACAGACCCAGTGGGACGTAACCTGACCCCGAGCAGAGAGAAACACTTGGTACTGAGGGAAATGTTACGTCCCTAGTCCAAAAGACAGGCTCAGTGGGAAATAAATCGGCCCCGAGCTGAAAGAAACAAAAATGGCCTCGGCCGAACGAATCCAGCCCCGAGCCGAATAACTAAGTGGCCTCGGCGGAACGAATCCAGCCCTGAGCCGAATAACTAAGTGGCCTCGGCGGAACGAATTCAGCCCCGAGCCAATTACTCAAGTATTGGCCTCGACGGAACGAATCCAGCCCCGAGCCGATTAATCCTTTGGACTTATTCGGAAGGGAAGTGAATCAACCTTTGAAACGCTATCGAATTTTGCATGGGCGTCCCCTTGCCAGACCCGCGAAAGACAAAAAATAAAAATTTGGAAAATAAAATCAAAAAATGGAATGACTCGAAATGAAGCATTTTGCAAGTGTAAACAACAGCACGGATACCTCAAAACATCGTTTTGTCCGAGGTCTCCAAAACACAATTTTGAATCTTTCAATTCAGAGTCCCGGTGAACCAGGATTTGGATCAAATAGCGTTTAGAATGGTAAGGGCACATTCTTCTATACGTCAGGTCACTATGGAGCCTGCGTTTTGTTCGAGGGCTCTTCCTTACAACGCTGGAGCAGGCATACGCCACGAGGGTACAATCCCTCCTCGTGCTATGCTTCTCACGGATTCGAATGACCAAATAGGTAGGGATCAAAGAGTGTCCGAATCATTAAGGGCATGCTTCTCCTTATGCTCGGTAACACTGGAGCAAGCAAACGCCACAAGGGCATAATCCCTCATCGTGCTATGCTTCACACGGATCCGTTGGTCAGACAAAACGTGTGGGAACACACTCCCTACGACCGTATTTCTCCAGCTGGCCAGGCTGGCCATCTTACGGGGGCACTCCTTCCCCGCGATTACCATCTCGAAATATCCCTCATTAATACAAGTCATATGGTAGTTCTGCTCCAACTTCTGGGGTTCGACTCTTCACGTGCTCCCTCATGTGTTTTATCCCTTGATGCAGGCCTGATCCTCACAAATGAAATGAGTTAGGTCGGAGCACTTCTGCCCGGGGTTTTGTGGTAGCACTTATGATTGGTGTGTCACGGGTTTGGTGCCTTTCCTGATCCAAGATCATCTCTTCGCGTCGAGTATGTCCCCAAAATACTGAATACGACTTTCATGTCTAATTTGAAAAAGTGAATGAAGATTTTCTTATCTGAAAAAAGAAAATTTTATTCATATTCGGGGACCTACTGCCCTTCCTACAACTCTCTGCGGGACATTTTGAGATAGGCTTTATTTGAGCTCCTAACCCCTGTCGGGATGTTTTAAAAAGGAAATAAATAAAAAACTATTGGAAGTATTTTTTCAACATCTCGACGTTCCAAGGCTTTTTTAGCCGTGTGCCGTCCAGTTGTTCCAAAGTATAGGCACCCGGCCTTACTACTTCCATAATTCTATAGGGCCCTTCCCAATTGGCACCTAGCGAACCTTCCTCCGGTTTTCGAGTGTTCAAGGTGACCCTTCGCAGATCCGTCTACTGACATCTCCCATTTGTCTTCCCCCACGGTCAGAATTTGAGGTTCTGCGAATTCAGCAACAAAGTCTGCCAGAGCCTGCCCTTTTATCGATGCTATTGGGAGGTAAGAAATGTCGTGTTCACTCAACTCTACCGACCATTTCATTAACCTGCCCAAGACCTCTGGTTTCTGTAGAATCTGCCTCAGAGGATAATCGGTGTAAACCTCAATAGGATGGGCCTGGAAGTAAGGTCGTAATTTCCGGGTCGCGGTGATTAATGACAAGGCGACCAGCTCATGTGCTGGATATCTGGTCTCAGCATCTAATAAAGCTTTACTAACATAATATACTGGCCTTTGGACTTTATCGGCCTCTTCCACCAATACTGAACTCACTGCATGTTCCGAAACAGCTAAATATAAGTATAAGGTCTCACATGGGACGACTTTGCTAGAAATGGGGGCTGCATCAGATATTGTTTTACCTGTAGGAAGGCCTCCTCGCATTCTGGCGTCCAGTTGACTTCCTTTTTTGCCTTCTTGATGACTTTGAAGAAGGGGTGGCACTTTTCGGTTGCTCGGGAAATAAATCGATTGAGCGCGGCCAACCTGCCGGTCAGGCTTTGTACTTCTTTTATCGTCCTAGGAGATTTTAAATCCAGTACGGCTTGGATTTTCTACTGGTTTGCTTCTATGCCTCGGGAGCTTACCGTATAGCCCAAAAACATTCCCGAGGCCACTCCGAAAGCACACTTCTCCGGGTTGAGCAATTCAAAGGTTTTCTTCAGATCGGCCACGTGACACACTGGCTCCTTAGACATTGTTATCATATCATCAACATACACTAGCATCGATGCGCCGATGAGTGGCTTGAAAATATTGTTCACCAGCCTCTGAAAGGTTGCCCCCGCATTCTTCAATCCGAAGGGCATTACTTTATAACAATAAAGCCTCTGATTGGTAACAAAGGTTGTCTTCTCCTCGTCCTCAGGATGCATATTGACCTGGTTATATCCCGAGAAGGCATCCATAAATCTTAGCAGTCCCTGGCAGGCTGTCGAATCCACCAACTGATCTACGTTTGGTAGTGGGAAGCTGTCTTTCGGGCACGCTTTATTGAGGTCGGTGAAATCCACGCACTTCATCCACTTTCCATTGATTTATTTACTAATACCACATTTGATACCCACTCCGGGTATTTCACTTCTATGATAAAATGGGCTTTCAACAGTTTTTCTACCTCGGCAGCCATTATCCTGCACCATTCCTGGTTAAAGGTTCTTCTCTTTTGCTTGATCGGTTTGTGTAATGGGCTTACCGCCAAACGATGATTGATGAACTTCGGATCAATCCCGGGCATGTCGTCGTGCCCCCATGCAAAGATGTCCGGGTACTCCTTTAGACACTTCAGCAGGTCCTGTTTCAGGACCTTGTCTAAGTCTCCCCCTATTTTTACACTCTTCCCAGGTCCGAAAAGTTCTATTACTTCTAATTCTTCGACTGCCCCTAGCCGGGCAATTTTCTTTGGCCGAGGACCCGAATCCTTACTTACTTCTTCCCTGTCTTCATTCCCTTGCCTTTTCCGGGTACCCGCTTCAATGCAGAGGGTTTCCCATGAGAGGGTGGAAAAACAGCTCCGGGCCACCTTTTGACTCCCGCGCACGATTCCAATCCCTTCCCGGGTGGGGAACTTCAACTTTAAGTAATAGCAAGACATTGCAGCCTTTGTCTTCATCATGAAGGCCGACTAATAATGACTTGGTAACTGCTCATGCAATCCACCACCGTGAAATATATCATAATCGTCCGAGTCCGGGGACAGGTTCTGATCGTCATTGCCAATTGTATCATTCTCAATGTGACGACCGTTGAGCCCCCGAAGCCGTATAGGGGAGTCTCATCGTTGGTTAGAGTCGCATACTCCACACCAAGGCCGTTCAAAGCCTCATTGGAGATTATATCCACTGCACTCCCCGGATCCACTAGGATTATGTCTACCTCAGAACCGCCGATTGTCGCCTTGATTATTAATGCATCATCGTGGGGGGAAACTCACCCCTCGGGCATCCTCATCCGTGAACATTTTTGGCACTTACCGACCACCTTGTATTTTCGAGGCCCGTTCTGTTTCTAACACTTCCAACCCCCGAGCCCGACTATAGTTTTTTCTTGACCGGTTAGAGTCCCCGACTAGTGTCTTCCCCCATGCGATGATATTCATCTGTTGGCAATGTGCTCTCTGCCTGGCCGTCATAACTTCATGGTCAATATAATTATTCAAGTATCCATTTCCCGCCAGGTCTTTCATTTGCTCCCGCAAGTCTTTGCATCCATTCGTCGTATGTCCCCTCAAATTATGATGCATGCAATATGATTTTTTATTTCTCCCGTCTAGCGGGAATCTCCTAAGGTCAGGTTCTATCAAGAAACATTTTCCCTGGACTTCCATGACGATTTGCCCCAGTGGTTTATTCAGAGGAATGTATGCCTCCTCCCCGGCAACATGGTTCACCTAGGTCGAGATTCTCTTTTCCTGGTCATCCCGAGGTACCGGCTTGAATTCCCTTCGCCTCGGGGGTGGTTTTTTGAACTCCATGCCTGGCCTGTGAGGGGCTTCTGCCCTCATCATCCTCTATCTGATAGCTGTCCCCCTTTGGTAATTCTCTCATTATCTTCCAACAAAACAAACTTTCGGGCTGTTTCCAGAGCGGTGGCATAATCCAGTATGCCCTGGATCCTCAGGTGAGTCCACAACTTTCGGATCTTTAAGGCTCCCTTCAAACTCTCCAAGGCCTCGAGCGACTCATATCCTCCGACCTCGAGCACCATGCTATGGTACCGCTCAATGAAAGCCTTCAGGGGTTCATCGTCCCCCTGTTTCATGAGCCTCAATTCCCTAATTGTATTCTTTGGGACGCATGCCCCTTTGAAGTGACGAACAAATGACTTCTTGAGTTGCGCGAAGCTTCCGATTCTCCCTGGGGCTAGACTTCTGAACCACAGAATGGCAGATCCTCCCAAGGTTAGGGGAAAACTTTGTAAACGACATCCCCTACTACTCCTTGGACCTCCATTAATAAGATAAAACTCTCAATATGGGATTTTGGATCAGTGTGGCCTTTGTAGGGCATCATGGATGGCATATTGAATCGTCTTGGGAATTTTACCGACCTTATTTCTTCTGTGAATGGAGATTCAACCTCGCTGTCCCGAGCATCTCTCGCGTCAGTTTTAAGGTTCACTTCCCACTTGGCCATTTCTTTTCTTAACCAAGATTTTATATTGCCATCTGTGTTACTGTGCCGCCTCCTGCGGCCTTCTTTGCGTCTATCACTCCAGGTGCAGCGTTCCTCATGACTTGAGATTTCCCGTCCAGTTTCACCATCCTTCCTATCTCCCCTTCTGGTGCCGCGGGGGCCATCATAGGAAGAATCTGGCGACTGTCTCCCCTCTTCTTCTTCCCACGTATCCTCCATTTGTAAATCTTTTTCTACCACTACGGACCTCATCCTATAGGGACCCTTCCTCCTAGGTTCATCGTCTTCGCTCTTATCTGTAACCCTTTTTCCTTCCGCTATTTCGCCTCTCCTTCGACTGGTTCCGGCTTCTAGTCTCTCATTATTCGTCTCTTCCATCCTTTCCAACCTGTCCATCATGTATTTCAAAAGGTTTTGATTTTCCTCCTTATCTTTCCTCATATTTTCCTCCATCTTCTCCATCCATTCCACTGTTGAACTCCATGACGACTGGTGATTTCCATCTTCTGCCATCGTCTTACTACGCGAGCTACTTTTTGCTGGATTCCCCACAGACGGCGCCAACTGTTGACGGCTGATATCGGTCTCAGGGGCAATAAAGGTTTTTTACTCCCGAGACAATCCTCCTTCAACTGTGAATTTATTTTGTTTATGGGAAACCAAAAGCAAATTTGGCAAAAGATAAGTAATTCACCAATCAACAAAGATATTTAACGTGGTTCGGTGGATCAGATCTAACCTACATCCACGGGCATAGAACAGACGATGTTTTATTACCGAAATACGTTTCTCTGATCTGTTTTGTGTTTACAAGTCTAATTCTCTCTTGTTCTCTTCTCAACTCTCAATGCTCTACCTACAAGCACGCTTTCCCCTCCTATTTATAATAGTAAAGAAACAGTTTTCCTTTTCCCACATGAATTCTTAGTCGAAACTACCTTCACTTCTTTTATCCTATTAGGACACTGCCTTATCAATCTTTCCCCATGAAAGTAGGATAACTTATCTTCTTACCCGTAAAAATGGGATGTCTTATCTTCTGGAGCATATTCTGCCATATTCTCGGTCTTCATGAGGTCGGTTACAATAGTCTTTTGAACTGAGAATGCCGCTATCGATCTGATAATGCCCGACCATCCGGTCTGGAGTGGTCGGTTACCTATCATAAAGTGTTCGGCCCCTTACTGTTGGCTTTTAATGGTCGGTTCGGCATTGATGGTCTTGGCCAAGATAGGAATTACCTTTTTACCCCCGCCGTTCTGCTTAAATATCATAGGGCCTGAAAATACAATCAACATAATTAATGAATTTTTTTAAAAATCATTAATTCTCTCTCTTCATGGCCGATTGGCCATTCTCTTTCACTACAATTTGTTTTGGCCGAAGGTCTTAAAAAAATTGCAATTGTCTTCTCTTGTTTTTAATAAGCCAAAAAGGAAAAGGGCATATAGCCTCTAACTTTTGAAGTCTTGGCTAAAAATGGCCTCTGACTCTTTTTCATTTATTGGCCGAGTGGCCATTATTATTATTATTTTTTTTTTTGCCAAAAAGCAAAAAGAAAGGATTTAGCTTCTCTCTCTGAATTGTCCGAAAAAGAAAAGCAAAAAGCTCTCTGTTTTTCTTTGAAAATGCCGAATGAAAAGCAATTTGTTTCTTCTTTCTCAGTGGCCGATTTGGCCTTTGTTTTGTGAAGAGGCCGATTGCTCATCTCTCTCTTGGGCACAAAATTTATTCCATTTGTTCTTGCTAGCACATATGGGAGTCAAATGATGGTGATATGGATACTCACCCATGAGCTTGGAAGCTTCAACATCCATAAAAGTTTTGAACTTAACCGATCAATGTAAGTCCTCCGCAACTTATTTTTGATTTTTATTCACACACGAATCACGCTTAGAGATCCCGTGGCATGTCTAGGACACTTACAGATTCCTCACCTCAACTTATTAGATTTCTTTCACCAATTAAGCCTTCTAAGCTTTCTATTCCTCTTCTTGATTTGTTATGTGTTGATTTCCATAGGCTCCTTCTTTAGTTTGGATGAGATACAGGCTTCTACTCCTCCTTTCCCCTTTTTCTTCCCCCTTCTTCCTTCCTCACGTTTCTTCTTTTCTTCCTCTCATTTTGAAGATGCAAGAATAGTACCCTTTATATACTTGGGGTTATTATTATTAACTCATTTCATTCTTCTTGACTTGTTTAGTCTTTTCTAGAGAGGTCTAGGGGGTTTGAGGGATATTTAGAGTCATTGGCCCATAATGAAAAAAATTGGGCTTGGGTTTGAAGAGAAATTTCATATTTAAGCCTTATTTTCGTCATTGTGCAAAATATCTGAGAAATTCACCAAATTCGAGCTAGTTCTTATCATAATTTAGAAAAATATTCAACGCGGAAGTTGTATATCTCGGTATTATCTTTCCGGTGATATATATTTAATAAAATTGGAGTTTGTACGAGAAATTTATGGCCATAACACCATAGGCTATCCAGAATAGAACATCATGCAATTTCGTATCGGAATTTCGAGAAATATATCGACCTTCCCCAAGGTCATTTCATGAGTGTATATGTGTCCATAAATAATTTAGGTTATGTGACACTCGTCTCACTGTTGGACAATTATGACCCATATCATCACTATTTGTACAGAACAATGTGTTGTTGTACAAATTAACTATGTGACAAAGAAAATTGCTCTTTTATCATTTGTAATTGGATTACCGGGATATATATATATATAAATGATAAAAGACCATATGATTAGTACCAGATTAATAAGATATGAGAAAATATTAATCCACGTAAGATTTAATCATTAAATAGCCCTAGTCGTAGTATTATCGAGACTGAACATCGATAATGCGGAATAGGCTAGTATTACACTTGTGCGTGTTATAGAAGCGTAACAACATAGTTCTCATATATTTGGGTATTGGATACTCATGCAAGTGTAATAGGAGTTTCTATTTACCGATGGTACGGAAACAGCTTCGCTCTGGATAGACCCCTCAGAATCTTATTGGTAGTATGACTATGTGTCTATGGGAATCTGAATCAGGATAGGTGTATTTGGTCTTAACCTGAGACTTGCATCGCTAATACTTGTGACAATCAGTATACTTTGGTTTTGATCGTACGGGGCTTTAATAGGTTCCGTGTACGCCTCTTCCGGGTATACTGAGAATCGTAGTGTATTGGTGTGATGTCAAGATGGAAGTATCACTCCAGTCATATGGAGATGATGATCACGCAGGATACGGAACTAGTACTCTTAAGTACTGCAGTCATCGGGATAATATGACCAGGTCATGTGATTATAGAGACTAGTTACCAGAGATCCGATATATGCTTCGTACGAGGCAGACACAATTCCAGCCTCAAGCCTTAAGGCTGAGCACCGATTCCTGGTCTACCCGGAACTGGTTGGAACCGGACCGGAAATCCGGATTTGGAACAAGAACCGGTTGTAACCGGTCCGGTTCCAAATATAAGGAACCAATTGTAACCGGTCTGGTTCCGGAAGGAAAAAAAAAACAAAAAAAAAAGCTTAGTTTGGACATTAAAAAAGAGCAACAAGTTCCATGACCAAACCAACTAATTAATTTTTGATTAAATTTAAATTAATTACCATATTCTACTGCCTATGTAAAGAATATTGTTCCCTTGACACATTCAGTGCCACCAAGAACGACAACTGCCGATGTGGTTGCTTTGACAAAACCTGCATCTGCAAGCAGCCATGAATTAATAACATTCAGTTTTCCGATTAATTACTAATTGACCTAAAGACTATAATTTCAATATCCTTACAGAATAAAATAGCTATCAAGGCTACCAAGAAAGTAGTTAATTTTAGTGAAGCTGCTTTCTCCATTTTCAAATAGAAATTAATTAAAGTAGGTGAGATATGATTTTTTTTAATTGTCTCTCTCTTATAAGAATTTTTCATTGTTATCTGTTTAATACTTGAAATGCTACTACTGACGTTTTTATGTCTGCTGAAAGTCAATGTCAATACCTTCTTCGCTTCTGTAAGCTGATGTTCAGAGCCTCTCGTTGTCTGTTGTAATAGGTGGTATTGCTGAAACACCTTGTCCTTACAAATGCATTTCCGACAGATATCATTATATATACTAATGACAATGTTATATAAATAGGGTAATTCAGAATCGGACCGGAACCAGACCAGAACCGAATTGGAACCGAATAATAGGGTACCCTATTTAATTGTGTAGGTTTCGGTTCCACTTAGTTAGAAACCGATTTTTTTCGGGTAGGTTCCGGTTCGGAACCGAAATCGAAACCGGTTTTGCTCACCCCTACTAGGCCTAGCATGTGATATCGATACAGGATCGTAATACGCAATACTATGTATACTACACCTGACAAAGATTATATATTCCTTAAAGAATATTTCTGGAGAATTGGGTAGGCACGGTACTTTGCTAGAAGCCAACCATGTCTTGTAAATCGGTAAGAAAGTGGTACCAGGTACGCACGTGTTCGGATAATCCGACGACCAGATTTACTGCCAACATATCTAGAGATCTCATGGGTCGCTTCCCGAAGATTCACCGATGACGTATGACTCGAATATAATTAATCTGTGATTAATTAGAAGAGAGAGAAAATTAATCTATGATTAATTGCAGAAATATTTTATCTGGGATAAAATTCTATTAGAAGAGAGAGAACGATTAATTCGGAATTAATCGATAAAATAATATATTCGATATATTAAATGAAATTAGATTTCATAACGGAATTAAAATTGGATTTTAATTCGGGTGAACAAATTAATTTAGAATTAATTCGCGAGTGACTTTAATAGTAATTTTGCTAGGCACAATTATTTAAATTAAATTTGATTTAATTACGTCGCAACGGAAAATTCGTTAATTCGGAATTAACGAACCCGAGCCAGGAATGTTTTTGCAGGCCCACTCGGATTTTGAATCAAGTGGGGCCCACACAAGTAACATCACCTAGTCTATCTCATCACCTTTTGGTTGATGGAAGTAGTTAGATTTGATGGTAACTTGTTTCTTACACAATCTTGAAAAGGTGAAAGACATTTTACTAACCAAGGTTTGGTATATGTCTTTGATTTTTGAAATCATTTTCACTTATCACATTTTCACTCTCTTTTCTTCTCCAAAAACCGTGACTCTCCCTCTCTCTATTCTTCTTTCATTTTGCCGAATGTAATAAGAACACAAGGAAGAATTTGTTGCAATTTTTTCTTTAGCTAGCACTTAAAGAATCATACAAAGGTGATAGGGAAACATCCATTGAGTTTGAAATTCAAAAAGATCAAGCTTGGAAGCTCAACATACAATTCAAAGAAAGCTTGGAGCATTTCAAATGAGCAAAAGTTTTGAACTCTCCACCTACATCCAATCCGTTCAATGTAAGTATTTCCGCTACTTCTTTGCGTATTCACACATGTTTTATGCTTAATAGATCCTAGGTTGTTCTTAGAGAACCCAACAATGGTATCAAAGCCTATTTAAGCATGAAATGAAATTAGGGTTCTTAATCTTGAAATTGGGTATTTTTGATTCGAGCATGATTTAATCAAATTGTTTGTTTGAGTATGCTTAGATAATGATAACTTAGAGTTATGTATGATCAATTTTATGAAAAATAAATTGGATTAATTTCCCCCAAATTACTAGGCTTGGCCGAATGTGTAGGACCCTTGTGGCTCATGGTAATTTTGATTTTAGGCCATTGGATGTGTTTAAAATATTTAGATATATTGATTTGTGAATTAATTGGATTGAAATCAAAATCGGATATAAAAATCCCATGATTGCCGTGAGCCTTGGAGAGCATGTTGGATTGATTTTGCTTCAATAATATTGGACATGTATTGAAAATAATAAAGCATGATTAATTATGTAAATTGGTATTTTGGAAATGTTAATTTGGATAATTAATTATGGCTATACACTTTAATTAAATAAATTGTGATATTTGGAATATTAGAATTTAATTAATTAGGCTTAATTTGGAATTGGGCTAAAATTGTTGTATTTGGGCCTAATGGGCTTGGTTGGGCCAAATTGGTTTAAGACAATTGGATTGGATCCAAATTGGGCCTAAAACCATTCAATTCAGTCCCAATATAATAAATGGGCCTTTAAATAATTAATTGGGCCTAATGGGCCAAAATTAATTTTGCGGCAAAGAGTGATTCCTTATTGGGCTTTGGTTGCCAAAGTCCATGCCTTAAGAAATTAATTGAAAGCCCATTGGACTTTAATTAAATTGACATTGGATGTTAATTGGGCTTTGAGACCTATTAAGATTAGATTTAGAATCTAAGTCGTAAAGGCACATTAATAAAGTGTAATTATTTAATTTGGAATTAAATAAAGAATTAGTATTGAATACAAATTAAATTGGATTTAAAATTATAGTTCGATATAATTCAAGAATACGCATTTTGAGTACTTATTCTTAAAACGAGTTGGACTCGCGCAAATCAAATCGTTGTTTGAACATTGGATAGTCATTAATCAAAGATTAATTAATTGGATTAGATTGATTGATAACATGCTTTGGGTGAATACATGGATGTATTGTATGAATAATGTATATCGGATGGATATTAGATGGGTGAGGGCAATTTTGGAAATTGTTGTAATAAATTTAGAATTTATTAAATTGGACCTGCGTGTCCAGCCTTTATCTCCTAATTCTTTGTAATTCTCTTCTCACCTATTCCCCTCAATGTAAATGAGGTTTCTTTAGAAGTATTATGTAATTGGGTAGAAGTACGAATAATGCTAGCGGGAGAGAGGAAAGATAGTGATTTGTTCTAGGAATAATTTGTGAGATATCCATCAGCATATCATTATTAATTTATTTATCGTGCCTTATTATTCTTTTAGAATGCATGCTTAAGGGTGTATGATGAGACCTAATCAAAGATAATAAATTGGTTGCCAATTTAAGCGAAAAAACCTCAACAAATATTAAGCGTTTTCCTTCCATTGAATGACTATCTCTCAAGATCCAAGATTGGCATTGGTTTGTTGGCCAAAGTCAAGGCCTTTGTCCATCTCGGATGTGTTTGAATCATAAAGGCTTTGTTCCATATCGTATGCCTTGGGCAATTTGTGATTTGTTGGCCAAAGTCAAGGTCACTTCTTGTTCATCGGCCTCGATTACGAAGCTTTCCATTGTCAATGGGTCACGCTTAACTAGAATCATTAAGCTTGTTGAGCCAAAGCCAAGGTTTAGTTGATTTAGAGGAAAAGGTTAGGGAATATATTGGATATATTGGCATATATTGGATATATGTTTCGGACTTGGAAGTCCACCTACCGGATATAGGAATTGGATGAGATCCAATTGATCTTAGAGATCTACCTAGTTAAATATCATACAGCTTGTTGGCCAAAGTCAAGGTTGTGTGTTATTTAACGGGATCATAGCCCACTAGGAAACTAGGTTTCCTGAGTACTCCATAGAGGGTTAGGGCTCACCGAAAAATAGTGGGAGGCAAGTATTAAAATTGCAATTTCGTTTAGATACTTGCCAATACCCGCTCATTTTATTTTTCGTCATTAAAATTTATATATATATATTAGTTGGACTAATATTTAATTGTTGTTTTAATTAAACAGTTAGACTGTATTCAAACTACTTCATTTATAGTTGATTATATAATTGGATTATAGTCATCAATATATTTGAATTTAACCAATCAAATTGTAGTTAAATTATATAGTTAGACTATAGTAATCATTACATTAGATTGTACCCGAAATCATTGATTGGATAGTTGGACTATAGCAATCAAGATGACATGAAAGATTAGCGTCAAAGGACATAATCCTAGGTGAAAAATGACTTTTACGGCTTTAATTTTCAAATTGGGAATAGAACCTCATGATAGTCCTGGGAGCCGAGAAGTTACTTTATTTGATAGAGTGACATCTCGGGCTTAAGCCCGGAGTTGAGCAAATAGTGGAGCATGAGCTTTGGAATACTCATGGTGATGATAACTTTAGTGCTCAATCCGTTATGCTTGCCGCACTGACTCCTTAATTTCTTCGTCAGAACTAAGGATTAGATCCTTATAGTATGATATTGAAATTGAAGGATCTTCATAGATCTATTCTTAGATCTTAGAAGTACTAATTGCAAAAGAAAACTCTTGGAGAGTTAATGGCTATCCTCAAGGAGACAGAGCCAGAGCTTGCAAAAGGGCAAGAAGCGCAATGCGCATCTTACTTCAACATCCTAGAAGGTCAAGGCTTGGCTAAAGGCTTCTAGGGATATGAAAAAGGGGCAAAGGCAAAACGTCACAGTCTTCTAGGAAGACAAAGGACATATCCCAAGATGTCTGCCTAAACTGTGGCAAACGAGGTCACTGGAAGCGTGAATGTCGTATGGACAAGGCAGGCATGAAGGAAGTGAAGACGGGCTAGGGTCCGGCTTCAGGTTTGTTTGTTATAAACATGTCAACCACTGGTTTTAAAATTGGATTTTAGATACTGAATGTGGTACATACATATGTACTGATGTGCGGGATCTGCTATTTAGTAGGAGACTGGGATCTGTTGAGATCTACCTGCGAGTCGGAAATGGGATTAGAGTCGCTGTTTTAACCGTAGAAACCTAAGTTTTGGAACTGCCCTTTTGGGCATGTACTTAAATTAGGAGACTGTTATAATGTACCTAGTTTGACTAGAAACATTACCTCTATATCAAGTATAACCCGTTGCGGGTATACCTTTATATTCTGGAACACTAAGTGTTTTGTTTATAAATATGATATTGAGATAACCACATTAGATGCGAATAACAACATTTATATTTGTAATATAAATGAATCTCAAACATATAATATGACAAACAAAAGCTCAAACTTTATAAATTTGTTGAGACTTATTTATGGCATTGTTGTCTGGGACACATTAACAAGACTCGTATATCCACACTTTCGAAAGTGGGTACTAGGACGGATTTGATTCTAATTCAAATGATGTCTACGAATCTAGTTTATTAGGCAAAGTGCTTAAAACACCTTTTACTTGGTAAAAGTGTAAGTGCCACCGATCTATTAGCCCTCGTTCATAGTGACGTAAGTGGGCCCATGTCTAGCTAGGCTAGAGGTGCATATGAATACTTCGTAACCTTTACGTATGTGGCATCGCGTTACGGTTATGTGTATCTTATTAAACACAAGTCAAAAACTTTTGAGTAATTCAAATGGTTTCGACACGAAGTAAGAAAACAGACCGGTAAAAATATTAAAAATATTACGGTCGGACCATAGTGTAAAATACTTAAACATATGAGTTTCAAGATTACTTGAAAAATTATAGTATTGTTTCACAGTGGACTCCTCCCAGGACACCTCAATTTGACGGTGTGTACGAATAGAGAAACCGAACTTTGTTGGACATAGTAAGGTTAATGATGAGTTGCTCTAAGCTACCAATTTCCTTCTGAGGATACACATTAAACAGTGCAATACTTATTTTGAATAAGCTTCCATGAAAATATGTTTGACAGACTTCATATTAGATATGAACATGAAAGAAATCGGGTTTTTCAATCCTGAAGATTTGGGAATGCTGGGCATATATTTGGATGGTACCAAACTAGAACCCAAATCGGATAAGTGCCTAATTTGTAGGTTGTCCTAGGGAAACCAAAGTATAGTACTTATACAACTCACAAGAGAACAATGTAATTGTTGCTCTCCATGCGGTTTTCCTAAGAGGAATACCTATATGTAGTGGTTAGTGGGAGGAAAGTAAAACTCGATGAAAATCAGAGTAATACTGTTCTAGGCACTGATTCCTTAACAGAACACAAATAGTTCATCAGGGATGAAAGTGTACCACAATCTTCGAATACACAAGATCTGCGTAAGTCGGAGAGAGTCAGAAAACAACATGGGAGGTATGGGTTTCTGATCTCACCTCATGTAGATGTCAATTTTATTGAGGAAGACAAACCGACTTCGTATGAGGAAGTGATACAAGGTATCGACTCCTTTTATGGAAAAGTGCCATGAAGTCGGAAATGGATTCAATGTATACAACTAAGTTTGGACACTGGTTGATTTAGCAGAAGGCATTTTGCCTATTGGTACTAAATAATTCTTCAAGGAAGACATACATGGATGGAAACATACAAATGTACACAGCTAGGCTTGTACAGAAAGGGTATCGTCAACGACATAATATCGATTAAGAGGAAACTTTTTCACTTGTTGCAATGATTAAATCCATTTGGCTAATGCTTGCTATGTTGCATATTTCATTTATGAAATATGGCTGCTGAATGTCAAAACCGCTTTCCTTAAACGGAAACCTTTTGGAGGATGTTTACAACATCCTGACGGTTTTGTCGTACCAAAACAAGTAAACTTGGTTTGCAAGTTAAATCGATCCATTTATGGATTGAAGCAAGCATTGAATTCTTGGAACCATCGTTTTGATGTAATCATAATGGTATATGATTTAATTCAAAATGAAAATGATTCTTGTGTATATAAGAAGGTTAGTGGGAGCGCACTGACAATGAATGTCCTTTACATTGATGATATTTTGCTTCTTAGCAATAACATTCCCATAAAATACAATCGGTGAAAGCTTGGCTTTCATTAAAATTCTCCATCGAATACCTGGGAGAAGCAGGCTTTATTCTTGGAATAAAGATCTACTGGGATAGATCTAGAAAGCTGCTAACAACCCTCCCAGAGTTCGTACGTTTTTAAAATGTATGTGACCTGATGTCTCATATGCTTTGAGCATATGCAGACGCTATAAGGCCAATTCATGTGATGGTCACTGGATTGATGTAAAGAACATCCTTGAGTATCTTGGACGAACTAAGGATGCTTTCTGATAATATGGAAAAGGAGAACTTGAGGTGACTGGGTTCACCGATGTAAGTTTCCAACCGATAAAAATGACAGTAAGTCGCAATAAGGGTACTATATAGTTGAATAACGGAACAATGAGCTGGAAATCTTCCAAGCAAGATACTATTACCGAATAAATAACAAAAGCGGAACATTGCTGCAGCTGAGGCAGCAATAGAAGCATTTTGGATCTATATAATCATAATTGGATTAGGAGTAGTTCTGTTAGCAGCTGAGCTAGGCTACAGCACAGGCTAAGGAACTACGGTCTCATCAATGATCCAAGTATATACTTTGACTATTTCATCTGATTCGTTCGATCATACATCGTGGCGATGTGATATAAAGTAAATGCTGAAAAGTAAATTGCTGAAATGTAAATGACGGAAAGTAAATGCTGAAATTAAATACTGAAATTAAATTCTGAATAGTAAATGCTGAAAGTAAATTACTGAAAAGTAAATGCTGAAAGTAAATTGCTGAAAAGTAAATGCTGATAGTAAATTAAGTAAAAGTACAATAAAAGAAAATGCTGAGGTAAAAGGATCCACTTTTATTACTTCTATTTTAGATATCTCCCTTAATATAATATATTAACTTTGCATGATAATTATCAACCAGCCATATAGGCGGTATCCAGATTAAGTCAAATTAATAATTAATTACCAACTGACCAATCAGGCGGTATCCAGTTTAGTCAGGTTAAAACCAATTTAAATAATTACCAACCGACCAATATGGCAGTATCCTCGTTAAGTCAGGTTTTAACTAGTTTATATATTATAATAAGGGAGATTAATCTAAATATTAGTAATAAAAGTTTTACCTTTTACCCCAACAAAGGGGAGTTACCTCCTCATTACTGAAAGTAAAAACTGGAAATTAAAGAAAGAAAAGTACTGTGCGTAAAGAAAATGGCGGAAAGTAAAAACTGAAAAGTAAAGAAAAGAAAGTGCGAAAGCGGAAATTAATTACTGAACACTGTAAATAAACAAACAAGATACAATCTTCTTAGTATTCTTAAGGAATTCCTTAGAAGAAAGTATGAATTTACAAATGAAATGGCTTGGTATTTATAGACAAAATTTTGCCTCCAACAAATCATCCACCAAATCCATTATTAATTGCTCCACTAATTGCTCCACCAAATCCATTATTAATTGCTCCACTAATTTCTTATCATGTTTGGTGGTGATTTGATAATTTTTATTATTTATTTATTAATTTAATTTTTGCTTTGAAAATGATTGAAAATGACTTTAATAATTACGCACAACATACTTCTGAATGGTTCATCAATTTCGGGCATGAAATATTTCGAATTAGAAATTATTTTGTCTTTCACAGTTGTAGATATTTGAGTCTTCTTTAATCTAGAACTTGAATCAGCTCAATCCGATATCGGAGTAAAAAGTTATACCCAAAATACGACAGATGCGTAAAATTGGAATTTCCAAAACTGCACTTCGTTAAAACGCCCTTTCAAGTTTCCAATCTCCAAAATTAATATGTCAAGTCCAATTTTTCCTCTTATTTGACCCACATTTCGTCCTAAATGATTTCATTGTGTCCCAATATTATTTTATCTGCAAAATAAACTAAAACACATCAAAACGTTCATCAAACCCGAGAAACTAAACAAAATATTAAGTAAAAGTGGCGGTAAATATTGATATATTTTCCGCTCATCAAGTGTTTTAATCAATATCCCAACATTATTGGAGCTCAAACCTATGGGTTCATTTAGTCCCCGTGCTATCTCGATACACTGTAGGAAGCCATAAAATAATTTGAAAGTCCAATTAAGATATGACATGCATAATTATATGGTATGATAAATTATCAATGCGATTAATAATTAATTTAAATAACACTTGAAGAGTATATTTTAAATAGTTTAATATAAAGTTTTCAATGCACATGATTATAAGATAATCAAATATTAAATTTAAAGAGTTTAAATTTTCTTATTTAATTTATCAAATCATCAATTAAATAATTGTGGAATTTGTATCAAATATAAACACCTAATATTAGATATTATTTATTTAATTTATTAAGTGAAGACTATATATATATTTATATGTTATGAGTTTTTTTTTTTTTTTTTTGGTAATTTGATTACAATTAAATAACCTCAACTCTAAGTATAAAAGGAAAACTAGTTGTCTTCTATTGAAATAAGAGTTATAAAATAAAACCACAGCCACCCTTGCTATCTTCTTCTCTATATGGAGAAAGAAAAGAACAATGTGTAGTGATTTTTATCTAAAACGTTTAGATAAAATTTTTGTGAGTAATAGAGAGCCTACCCTCTGATTTTTGATGTTGAGATATAGCAAGAAGACCGAGTGACACATTATCTTCTCCTTGTGCATAATCACGACAGTTGGCAATATCATAACCCACTGTTATTATGGTTTTTGGTGAAAACCGGACAGTTGTGATTTAAGTTTTTGCATAAATTATTTGGGGTTGCAGAGGATTCATTGGGAATTATTTTAGGGCTAATTTTGTTGTATGAAATTAGTTCTAAAAATTCTCTGAAGTTACATAATTTGCCTATCAAAAATTGCACTGCAGTTTACATGTAACAGCTGCAGTTCAGAGCTGGTTTTGGGCTATTTTGATGGTACAGAAACTGTCCAAATCTGTCAAAATAATTCCATATATGTTGGGAGTGTTTAAGGATTATTGGGGGCTATTTTCGACACATAGAGACTACCCAAATACCATTGAAAGTTGCGAGAACAAATAGAGAAATACGCAGTGATGGCTGACGGCAGCCCATAGGATACCAGAAACGGCGAGAACAAATAGAGAAATACGCAGTGATGGGTTTGTAGATCCCGACACGTTGCTTCGTTTGGTTGTGATAAATTTTCCTTTTCGTGCCCGGTTGCACTCAAAACGAGGAAGAAAGATTGTAACGATCGGGAATCTCAACTACTGTTACACTGTAGGACGAGTGTCACATAATATAAATTATGTTGGGACACATATACACTCATGAAATGACCTTAAGGATAATCGGTATATTTCTCGAAATTCCTATACGAAATTGTACGATGTTCCATTCTGGACAGCCCTATGATATTTGGGCCATAACTTTCTCATACGAACTCCGATTTTTATGAATTTTATATCATCGGAAATCTAAGATCGAAACCTATAATTTTTGCTTTGAATATTTTTCTAAATTCGAAACATAAATAGGCTGAAAATGCAGGTAAAAATATGAATGAATAGTGCTTAAGGATGAATCTAGAGAATTCTCCAATTCTCTCAATTTTTCCAACACTTTTTATTTTAAAAGTGTTACAAATTATTCATTTAACCCCCTATTATATATAAGGGGTACTATTCCCAAATCTAAAAAAAAAAAAAACGTAAGAAGAGAAATGAAGAAGAAGAAAAAGAAGCGAGGAAGAAGAAGGAGAAGAAAGAAAGAACAAGAAACAAAGGCAAAATACCACTGCATCAAGCAAAGAAGGAGTGCAGCAATAATTGGAAACATGATGAATGTGAAGAAATCAAGTGAAAAGAGGTAAGGTCAACTTGACCCAAAACTTGGATTGTAAAATTTTGAAAGCATGATGATAGAATAGGGATGTTGGCTTGATAAGGATTGCATATTGGTGATTGATAAGTAAAGGAAGTGATGGTAGAGTTAAGTACCCAAATTTTGAAAGTCTTAAAGGTTTAGTTAAAAACAAGGATAATGAGATAAAATTATTATTTGAGGATGATAACTTGATGTAGAATATGTGAATTTGAAGTTCAATTAATTAGTTTGTGTAATAATTTTGATATAAAAGTGTTGGTGGTGCTTTTGGGGTAAGATAGACTTTAGAAAGTAAGTAAGGAATCCTGGAAAATAGGCCGATGTCGTGACGCCCAAGGGTTTGTGTTGCGACGCGTGCTAGGAATTTATGCAGATTCAGTTCTGGATTGTTCATGTCGCGATGAGCAAAGACTTGCATCGTGACGCGAACTGGAAAATTTCATGCATGCGTTTCTGGAATTGCACCCGTCGCGACGCGCAAGGTCTTGCGTCGTGACATGAGGATAGAATTTTCCCAAAATAATTTTTATTCATCTCAGTTTTACCTTAGCGTGTGAGAGGCCACCCTAAGAGCCTCGTATCAACTCGTATAAATACAGTACATCGTGGTATACACATGATATGCACGGAAATGATGACAAACATTTAAATAGATAAGTTTATCAATTTCAGATCATCGCAGAAATCGTAATTTCCTTCAGCAGAGTAAACGATGCCAGCCATATTCTAAACCAGTGAGTGGACACCTTCCTTTTAAGTTGATTTTCGTTATGTTATTTTTCATATCAGACTTATTTTTACGCACTTAGGGCGTTAGCATATTTTATCATAGTTATTCATGAAAGAGTATGTTTTAAGAAATGATTTAGAAAAGTAATTTAAAAGCTTGAGTTTTTATGTTTTCGAGACATGAAGAAAAACCCACCTCAGTATGCAACTTGATACAGACATGGAATTGACGGATGGCATGTGCACATGTAGAGGACTGAGGGGATGACGATATGTAACGCCCTTAGATCCTAGTTCAGTACTAGGGATGACATATGTCTGTAGTGTTGGACAATTATGACCCATAGCGTCACTATTTGTACAGATCATGGTGTTGTTGTACAAATTAACTATGTGACAAGGAGATTGCTCTCTTATCATTTGTGATTAGATCACCAAGATATATAAATGATAGGAGGTCCATATGATTAGTTCCTAGATTGAGAATGATATGAGACAGTATCAGTCCACGAAGGATTAATCATTAAATATCCCTAGTCAGAGTATTATCGAGATTGGACATCGATAATGCGTAAAAGACTAGTATTACACTTGTGCACGTTGTGAGGGCATAACGACATAGTTCTTATATTTTTGGGTATAGGATACTCATGCAAGTGTAATAGGAGGTTGTGTTTTACCGATGGTACGGGAAACAGCTTCGCTCTGGATAGACCCCCTCGGAATTCCATTGGTAGTATGACTATGTGTCTATGGAAGTCCGAAATCAGGGTAGGTGTATTTGGTCTTAACCTGAGACTTGCACTGCTAATACTTGCGACAATCAATATGCTTTGGTTTTGGTCATCCAGGGCTTTAACAGGTTCTGTGTACGCCTCTGCTGGGTATATTGAGAATCGTAGTGTGTTGGGTGTGATGTCAAGACGGAAGTATCACTCCAGTCATAGTGGAGATGATGTCACGTAGGATACGGGACTGGTGCTCTTATATGCTGCAACTATCGGGATATTATGACTAGGTCATGTATATCTGTTTATAGAGACTAGTTACCAGACATCCAACATATGCTTCGTACGGGGAAGACAAAATTCCAGCCCCAGGCCTAGCACGTGACATCCAATACTGGATCGAAATATGCAATACTATGTATACTACGCCTGATATAGATCACTATATTTCTGTAAGGATATTTCTGAAGAATTGGGTAGGCATGGCGCTTTGCTAGAAGCCTGTTGGATAATATGACCCATAGCGTCACTATTTGCACAGATCATTGTGTTGTTGTAGCAAATTAACTATGTAATAAGGAAATTGCACTCTCATCATTTGTGATTAGATCACCATAGATATATAAATGAAGAGAGGTCCCCATGATTAGTACCTGGACTGAGAATGATATGAGACAGTATCAGTCCCCGAAGGTTTAATCATTAAATATCCCTAGCCGTAGTATTATCGAGACTGGACATCGATAATGCGGAATATGCTAGTATTGCACTTGTGCGCGTTTGTGAGGGCACAACGGCATAGTTCTCATATATATAAGTATTGGATACTTATGCAAGTGCGATAGGAGGTCGTGTTTCACACGACGGTACGGGAAATAGCTTCGCTCTGGATAGACCCCCTCGGAATCCCATTGGTATTATGACTATGTGTCTATGGGAGGCCGAAATCAAGGTAGGTGTGTATAGTCTTAACCTGAGACTTGCACCGCTAATACTTACGATAATCGATAAACTTTGGTCTTGGTGGTAGGGGGCTTTAACCGGTTCTGTGTACACCACTTCTGGGTTTATCAGAGAGTCGTAGAGTATTGGGTGTGATGTCAAAATGGAAGTATCACTTCAGTCATATTGGAGATGATGTCACGCAGGATACGGTATAGTGCTCTTAAGTGCTGCGCGGCCATCGGGATATTATGACAAGGTCATGTATATCCGATTATAGAGACTAGTTACCAGACATCCGACATGTGCTTCGTACGGGGCAGACACTTATCCAGCCCCAGGCCTAGCACGTGATTATCCGATACTGGGCCAATATACACAATACTACGGTATACTACGCTTGATACAGATCTATATATTCCTGTAAGAATATTTCTGGAGAATTGGGTAGGCATGGCGCTTTGCTAGAAGCCAACCTTGTCTTGTAAATCGATATAAACGTAGTACGAGGTACTTACGTGTTCGGACAGTCCGACGATCGTATTTACTGCCAACATATCCGGAGATCTCATGGGTCGCTTCCTGAAGATTCACCGATGATGTATGACTCGCACTTTGATTAATCTAGGATTAATTAGAAAAGAGAGATAGAATTAATCTGGGATTAATTCGATGAGAGAGAAAATTAATCTGGATTAATTACGGAGATATTTTATCTCGGATAAATATAAATATCGTTAAAGAGAGAGAACGTTAATTTGGAATTAATCGATAAAATTAATATATTCGATATATTAATCGAAATTGGATTTCGACGCGGAATTAAAATTAGATTTTAATTCGGGCGAACGAATTAATTTAGAATTAATTCGTTAGCGACGTGAATAGTGAATTCGCTAGGCGTAATCACTTAATTACGACGCGACGGAAAATTCGTTAATTTGGAATTAGCGAACCCGAGCCCGAGAGTGATTGCGAGCGCATTCGCATTTCGAATTCGAGCGCGGCACGCAAGTCACATCAAGCGTCAAATCGTTAGTCGCATCAATCGTCAAATCAATTGTCACTTTGAGTGATGTGACTTGACAACATGTCACTTATTAAAGTGATGTGATATGACTTAAAGTAAAGTAGAAATGATGTGTGAAAAGTAGAAAACATTTATTGACTTTTGCTTTTTACTTTTGAAATATATGATAATGATTTATTATATATTTATTTTGTTTTTTGAAAATAAAATTAAATATATATAAACTTATCACTCTCTCTCTCCAACATGCAAAACATGTACGATTTCCTCTCTTCCCTCTCTTTTTCTTCTTCTCTCCTTCACGCATGGTGCGATTCTTCTCTCTTTTTTTCTGGTTTCACCGAATGAGAATTTGAGAAGCAAAATGGAAGATGAACAAGTGCTAGCACAAGTGAGTAATACATAGGTGATAGGGAAGTGTCTTCATGAGCTTGGAAAGCTTGAAGCTTGGAGCTTCAATGGAGTCATCCATGGCCGAAAATGGAGGAGACTTTCACAGCCCAAACCGTGCGTCCACTGCAGTTCCAGAGGCCATTGCCGAGCTTGGAGGGAGCTTAAAAACGCATGTTCTTCATTTCATCAAAACCGTTCAATGTGAGTTATGTTTCCGCCTTACTCCTTTGATGTGTTTATATGCGGTTTTTTGCATGATTTGTGATCCTTGGGACCTTGATTGAACTCTACAATGGTATCTAGAGCTATTGTTGCATGAAAACCGAATTAGGGTTCTTGAGCAAATTTGGGGCTTTTTGATTTTAGCTTGATTCTGTCAATTGATTGTTTGAGAATGATTATATATGATTGAATTTGAGTTGTATGTAATCAATTTGATAAAAAAAAATTGATTGGATTGATTTTCCCCAATTTGCTTATTTTTGTCAAAACTTTAATTTGGGTAAACTCGATTTAGGCATGATTTGGTTGAATTGTTTGATGCATTATGCTTGAATGAGGTTGAATTGAAGTTGTGCATGATCAATTTCAAGAAAATTGGATTAGATCAATTTTCCCCAATTCTTTAGGTTGAAATGAAACTTGAAATTGGGTAAATGAAATGTGTTTAAGCATGTTTTAATTGAATTGGATGTTTAAGTATGCTTTTAGAACATGTTTAATTGAGATTGTGTGTGATCAATTTCATGAAATTGGATTGGATTCAATTTTCCCCAAATTGGAGGCTTGGCCGAAAATTGGAAGAACCCTAATGTCTTGGTAATTGTTTTGTTTGATCATTGGATGACTTAAACAATTGGTTAATGTTGTTTTGAAGTTCAATTGGATTGAATTTTGATTTGGAACATTTTTCCCTTTTAAAGTGGCTTGGCCGAATCTTAATGAACATGGAATTCTTTGTGATTTTTTGTTTTAATTCATTGGATGAATTGAATTGATTTGGGAAATTAAGATTGTGGACTCAATTGGATTGAAACCGAATCGAATTGAAAAACCCCTAATTGCCGAGACTTGATAGCATGTTAATTGGGTTTGATTTTAATTGAATTGTGTTGGACACTATTTGGTTGTTAAAATGCATGATTAATTAGGCTAATTGATGTTTTAGAAATGTTAATTGGGTAATTGATTGTGTATTACACTTAGGTTAATTAATTGTGAAATTTGGAATTTTATAAGTTAATTAATTTGGGCTTGATTTTGGAAATTGGGCTTGTTGGGTTGTAATTGGGCTTTTGGGCTTTGTTGTAACAAAGTTGGGTTTAGGCAAAATTGGTTGGATCCAATTAGGCCCAAAACCGAATCCAAAAGGTCCAATTATGACTTAATGGACCTTAATTATTTAATTGGGCCTAATGGGCCAAAATTAATTTAAAGGCTTATGGGGTAACTCCCGGATTGGATTTTGGTTGTTCGGTTTGACCCGAGTTGACCAAAAGTCCACGCCTTATAGAAATAATTAAAAGCCCATTGGACTTTAATTAAAAAAACATTAGATGTTAATCGGGACTTTGAGACCCGTTGCGATTAAATTTGGAATTTAAGTCGTAAAGGTTCGTTAATAAAAGTGTAATATTTAATTTGGAATTAAATAATGAATTAGAATTAAATACGTATTAAATTGGATTTAATTATGTAATTTAATTTAATTCGTAGAAATTGTACTTTGAGTACGTGTTTGCAATACGAGTTTGACTCGAACAAAATCAAATCTTTGTTTGAACATTGGATGATCACTAATAATCAAGATTAATTAATTTGATTGATTGATTGATAACATGCTTGTATGAATACATGGTTATGATGTTTGAATAATGCATATCGGATGGATATTAGTCGGGTTGGGCGATTTTGGAAATTGTAATAAATTTGATTTATTAAATTGACCTGCGTGTCCAGCCTTATCTCTTTTTCTTTGTCTTCTCTTCTCACTATTCCTCCATGTCAAGAGGTTTCTTTAGTGTGTGTCCGTGTTATTAGCGTGATCTTTGGGATTAGGTAGTAATAGGCGTTTGGGCGATTTTATGTGTGCTTATAGCGAGTGTGATGAGTAGAGAATGCTGGCGGTGAGAGAAGCTTTGATTCTAGGCTATTTGTCCTTATTTGTCCGCAAGTTCTTCCTTCTTATGTCTTTATGTTTGAAATGCTTTGATGCTGACCCTGTATGGGTTATAGAAATGGTTAAGTCGGTTCCAAGTGGCATAATGTAATGTGTGATGTAGACGTTTTCGAGACAGAAGTTAACATGTAAATTTTGGATCAAATGTCCTGGCCTTTCCTTGATGCGAACATTATTCATCTGATAATTCTTCTCGGTATTGAGATATGCAGCGCTGCTTTCTAAACATCTGATTTATTAACTAGTATCATTCCTTGTGATCTCAAGATCGGGATTGTCAGGGTTGATTTTTGATCACGCGAATTTGTCAGATAAATATGTCACATATCTTGATTCCTAGTTAATGGTGCCCTTGTCGTAAGGTCGGAGTCGGTGGTAGTGAGTTTTGATTATGTTAGGCATCAGTCGTTGGGTAGCGAGGCTTTGTTATATATCGGTGTCGTGTCCAAGTTGTGGTTTGTTTTTGACCAACGTCAAGACCACTTCTTGTCCATAGACATTTGATTACGAAGCTTCCCTGTCAATGGGTCCACGCTTGACTGGGATCACTAGGTTTGTTTTTGGCCAAAGCCAAGGCCTAGTTGATTCAGAGGAAACGGGTAGGGTATTATTCGATATATAGGCATATTTAGATATATGTTTCGGACTTAGATGTCCACCTACTGGATCTAGGAGTTGGATGGGATCCAATTGATCTTCGACATCTACCTTGTTAATTATCATACAATTTTTATTGACCAAAGTCAGGATTGTATGATACTTTAACGGGATCCTAGCCCACTAGGAAACACGGTTTCCCGAGTAGTACTCGACAGAGGGTTAGAGGCTCGACGAAAAATAGTGAGAGGCAAGTATTGAATTTGCAACATTCGTTCAATCACTCGCCATACGCGCTCATTTAAATTATTTCGTCGTAATATTAAATGTTAGTTGGACTAATATTTAAATGTTGTTTTAATAAACAGTTGGACTGTATTATATTTGATTATATATAATTGGATTATATTAATCAATATATTTGAATTAATTAATTTCAGTTTACAGTTGATTTTATAATTGGATTATAGTAATCAATGTAATTGAGGTTAATTAATTTGGATTATATTTGATTATATAGTTGGACTATTATAATCATTATAATATATATAGTACCACTAATAGTTGATTAAATAGTTGGACTATTGTAATCAAGATAAGAAATTGAAAAATTGGATATTTAAAATATAATCTGGGATTAAAAATATTTTAAATGATTTAATTTTCAAATTGGGAATAAATAATAGGTTACTTTATTTGATTAAAATAACTTATTATACGTTACGCCCAAAATTAAGCAAATAGTAGAGCATAAAATCTTTGGAAGATTTATGTGATGATGACTTTAATGCTTAATTAATATACTTATAATAAATCTATCTTTAGATTTAAAGTATTAAAATTGCAATTAATAATTCTTGGAGAATTAATTGACTATTCTAGTGGAGAAAAGCAAAGTCAAAGTTTGCAATTGGGCATGTAGCACAAGGTGCACATCGTTTCGATATTCCGAAACCCAAGGCTTGGCCAAAGGTTTGTGAAATATTGAAAAGGATAATTGACATATCCCAAGTGACTACCATTTGGATATGGAAGACACGAAGGAATTAAAGAAAGGGCGAGGCTCTAACTTTAAAAAAAAAAAAAAATGTTTGTCTTAGTTATGTTCACAGCTAGTATTGAAATTAGATTTTAAATACTTAGTGTGGTACATAATATATATGTATTGATGTTCAGAATCTGCTTTGAGCATGATACTGACTTCAAGCTGGGATTACTCTGCGAATCGGAAACGGGACGAAAGTCGCTTTTTCGACCGTAGATACCTAAGTTTAGGAACTACACCTTTGGGTGTGTACTTAAATTAGGAACTGTTATAATGTAACTAGTTTGACTAGAAACATTATCTCTTTATCAGTGTTTAACCCACTGCGGGTGAACCTTTATATTCTAAAACACTAAAGTGTTTTATTATATAAAGATGATACTGAGATAAATACATTAGATGTAAATAACATAATTTATATTTTGAATATAATAAAATCTCAAACATATAAATGACAAATAAATAGCTCAAATTGATTTGATCAATAGAGACTTATTTATGGCATTGTTGTCTAGGACACAATTAAACGAGACACGTCAGTTAGACGGTGTGTCCGAACTAAAACCGAATTTTGTTGGACATGATAAGGTTTATCACGAGTCGCTCTGAGCTATCATTTCCTTCAAACAGGATATGTATTAACAGTGCAAAACTTATTTAGAATAAGGTTCCATATTAATCTGTTTGACAGATATCATATAGGATATGAACAGGAAAGAAACGAGGTTTCTCATTCCTGATAATTTGGGTATGCCAGGCATAAAGTTTGGATGATACCAAACTAAGAACCCAAATTGGATTAGTGCCAATATAGGTTATCCTAAGGGAAACCATAAGTATAGTACTTATAAATCCCACATGAGAACAATGTGATTGTTACTCACCATGCGGTTTTCCTGAGAGGAATACCGATATGCAGTGGTCAGTGGGAGGATAGTGATACTCGATGAAAATCGGAGTAATACTATTCAAAGCACGAAGTCCTTAATGGAACACAAACAATTCATCTATGATGAATCTATACCATTAATCTTCAAATACACAAGAAAACCGCGTAGATCAGAGAGAGTCAGAAAAACCTGGGGTATGGGTTTCTGATCTCACCTCATAAAGATTTTAATCTTTTAAGGTACACCAACTGATTACGTATGAGGTAGTGATACAAGGTATCAACTCCCTATTATGGCAAAGTGCCATGAGTCCAAAATGGATTCCATGTTTAACAACTATTTTGGATACTAGTTGTTGTACCACGAGGCATTGTGCCTATGGTACATTAAATGTCTTCAATGAAGACATACATGGAAGGCAACATACCAACGTACAAAGCTGGGCTTTTGACGGAAAGGTATCGTTATCAACATTGTGTTAATAACGGTTCAACCTTTTACCTGTTGCCATGGTAAATCCATTTTGAAGATGCTTGTTGATAACTGTATATTTCATTTATGAAATATGTCAGTTACAAATCAAAATCGCTTTCCTGAAAAGGAAACCTTTTGGAGAATGTTTATAACATCCTGACGATTTTGTATAACCGACAAACAAGGTTTGCGGGTTATTCGATCCATGTTTGGATTGAAGCAGGCATAAGGTTCTTGGAACTGACGTTTTGAAATAATCATAATAGTTTATGATTTGACTCAAAACGAAATAATTCTTGTGTATATAAGGAGGTTAGTGGGAGAGGGCACTGACAATGAAATTCCCATAAAACAATCGGTGAAAGCTTGGCTTTCATAAGAAATTCTCCGTAGAATTCTGGGGAGTAACAACCTTTATTCAAGGAATAAAGATCTACTGGGCTAGATTTGGAGTGGTAACACTCTCTGAGAAATTGTACATTAAAATGTACTTATATTGGTGTCTCATACGCTTTGAGCATATGGAGTCACAATCGGGTCAATCCAAGTGATAGTCACTGGATTGAAGATTAAGAACATCTGTTAGTATCTGAGAGAACTAAAGATGTTGTCTTAAACTATGGAGATGGAGAACTTGAAGTGACTGGGATCACTGCTGTAAGTTTCCAAACCGGTAAATACTGTCGGTACTATAAAGTTTGAACACTGGGACAGTGAGCTGGAAATCTTCCGAGCAAGATAACTGTTGCCGAATTAACAACAAATACGGATTACTGCTGCAGCTGAGGCAGCAGCAATAGAAGCCATTTGGATCGATAATAAATCTAATTAGATTAGATATAGTTCTGTTAGCAGCTGAGCTAGGCGTCAGCACAGGCTAAAGAATTAAAGGTCTCATCGACGATCCAGATATATACTTCTATATCATCTGATTCGTTCGGATCATACATCGTGGCGATGTGATGATCGTGTAAATCGCGTCAGACGATAATTAAGCAAATCCACTGACGAAAACCTTTCCTCAGCAATTTGAGCGAATTGTACATAGTTCGGGTGTTAGAACACTCGAGTGACTGGCTATGTGCCAAGTGGGAGATTGTTGGATAATATGACCCATATCGTCACTATTTGCACAGATCATTGTGTTGTTGTAGCAAATTAACTATGTAATAAGGAAATTGCACTCTCATCATTTGTGATTAGATCACCATAGATATATAAATGAAGAGAGGTCCCCATGATTAGTACCTGGACTGAGAATGATATGAGACAGTATCAGTCCCCGAAGGTTTAATCATTAAATATCCCTAGCCGTAGTATTATCGAGACTGGACATCGATAATGCGGAATAGGCTAGTATTGCACTTGTGCGCGTTTGTGAGGGCACAACGGCATAGTTCTCATATATATAAAAGTATTATACTTATGCAAGTGCGATAGGAGGTCGTGTTTCATCGACGGTACGGGAAACAGCTTCGCTCTGGATAGACCCCTCGGAATCCCATTGGTATTATGACTATGTGTCTATGGGAGGCCGAAATCAAGGTAGGTGTGTATAGTCTTAACCTGAGACTTGCACCGCTAATACTTACGATAATCGATAAACTTTGGTCTTGGTGGTAGGGGGCTTTAACCGGTTCTGTGTACACCACTTCTGGGTTTATCAGAGAGTCGTAGAGTATTGGGTGTGATGTCAAGATGGAAGTATCACTTCAGTCATATTGGAGATGATGTCACGCAGGATACGGTATTAGTGCTCTTAAGTGCTGCGCGGCCATCGGGATATTATGACAAGGTCATGTATATCCGATTATAGAGACTAGTTACCAGACATCCGACATGTGCTTCGTACGGGGCAGACACTTATCCAGCCCAGGCCTAGCACGTGATTATCCGATACTGGGCCAATATACACAATACTACGGTATACTACGCTTGATACAGATCTATATATTCCTGTAAGAATATTTCTGGAGAATTGGGTAGGCATGGCGCTTTGCTAGAAGCCAACCTTGTCTTGTAAATCGATATAAACGTAGTACGAGGTACTTACGTGTTCGGACAGTCCGACGATCGTATTTACTGCCAACATATCCGGAGATCTCATGGGTCGCTTCCTGAAGATTCACCGATGATGTATGACTCGCACTTTGATTAATCTAGGATTAATTAGAAAGAGAGATAGAATTAATCTGGGATTAATTCGATGAGAGAGAAAATTAATCTTGGGATTAATTACGGAGATATTTTATCTCGGATAAATATCGTTAAAAGAGAGAGAACGATTAATTTGGAATTAATCGATAAAATTAATATATTCGATATATTAATCGAAATTGGATTTCGACGCGGAATTAAAATTAGATTTTAATTCGGGCGAACGAATTAATTTAGAATTAATTCGTTAGCGACGTGAATAGTGAATTCGCTAGGCGTAATCACTTAATTACGACGCGACGGAAAATTCGTTAATTTGGAATTAGCGAACCCGAGCCCGAGAGTGATTGCGAGCGCATTCGCATTTCGAATTCGAGCGCGGCACGCAAGTCACATCAAGCGTCAAATCGTTAGTCGCATCAATCGTCAAATCAATTGTCACTTTGAGTGATGTGACTTGACAACATGTCACTTTATTAAAGTGATGTGATATGACTTAAAGTAAAGTAGAAATGATGTGTGAAAAGTAGAAAAAGCATTATTAGACTTTTCTTTTACTTTTGAAAATATATGAAATGATTTATATATATTTATGTTGTTTTTTGAAAATAAAATTAAATATATATAAACTTATCACTCTCTCTCTCCAACATGCAAACATGTACGATTTCTCTCTTCCCTCTCTTTTTCTTCTTCATCTCCTTCACGCATGGTGCGATTTCTTCTCTTATTTTTCTGGTTTCACCGAAAATTTGAGAAGCAAAATGGAAGATGAACAAGTGCTAGCACACCATGAGTAATACATAGGTGATAGGGAAGTGTCTTCATGAGCTTGGAAAGCTTGAAGCTTGGAGCTTCAATGGAGTCATCCATGGCCGAAAATGGAGGAGACTTTCACAGCCCAAACCGTGCGTCCACTGCAGTTCCAGAAGCCATTGCCGAGCTTGGAGGGAGCTTAAAAACGCATGTTCTTCATTTCATCAAAACCGTTCAATGTGAGTTATGTTTCCGCCTTACTCCTTTGATGTGTTTATATGCGGTTTTTATGCATGATTTGTGATCATTGGGACCTTGATTGAACTCTTACAAAGCCAACCTTGTCTTATAAATCGGTAAAACATAGTACTGGTATTTACGTGTTCGGATAGTCCGACAACCATATTTACTGCCAAAATATCCGGGGATCTCATGGGTCATTTCACGAAGATTCACCGATGACATATGACTCGCACTTTAATTAATCTGGGATTAATTAGTTGAGAGAGAAAATTTAATTTGGGATTAATGCGAAGATATTTTATTTGGGATAAAATATCATTTAAAGAGAGATAACGATTAATTTTGAATTAATCGATAAATTAATATATTCGATATATTAAATGAAATTGGATTTCGACGCGGAATTAAAATTAGATTTTAATTCGGGCAAACGAGTTAATTTAGAATTAATTCGTTAGCGACGTGAATAGTGATTTCGCTAGGCATAATCATTTAATTACGTCGCAACGGAAAATTCGTTAATTTGGAATTAGCAAACCCGAGCCCGGGATTGTTTGCGAGCGCATTCGCATTTCGAATTTGAGTGCGGCACGCAAGTCAAATCAAGCGTCAAATCGCTAGTCCCATCAAGCGTAAAATCATTAGTCAATTTGAGTGATGTGACAACTTGTTACATTGATTGATTGATTGATGTGGATTGATGGTGGTAGTTGGCAATCATTTATTGGCTTGACTTTTGTATTTGGTAAATCAATTTATTTGATTTTTTGAAAATAGAAAATTGTGTATTAGATACACAAAATTGAATTTACCAAAAACACTTCAATCTCTCTCTCCTTTCTTTTACGGTTTGGAGCCATTTCTTTCTTCTCTCTCACACGCCCATTTGGGCATTTCTTGTTCTGTTTTCTGGGCAAAACCGAGCAGTGAAGGGAAGCAAAAAGTCATGATTTTGTGGCAAATCAGAGTGCTAGCACACTACGAAGTCATGCGAAGGTGATAGGGAAGTCCACCCATGAGCATGGAAGTTCAACACAAGCTTGGAGCTTGCTTGGAGGACCTCACATGGCCGAAAATGAGGACTGCAAACCAGTCACTGCCGAGCCTTGGAGAGCAGAAAGTCAAGTTTTTGTTGTCCACCGCGTTGCTCAACCGATCGATGTGAGTATTCCGCAACTCCCTCGTTGTATTCGCACTTGTTTCATGCTTGTTAAATGATCTTGGGATGCTTAGAAAATTCCAACATGTAGATCTTAGATTCAGAGCTTGGAGGGTAGCATAGATCCGCACCCATAGTTCTAGTTCAGTGGCTTGGGGGACGAAGATACGTAACGCCCCAAGACCACTAGTTTCAGACACAAGTAGTGGCATGCTTTGGGGGACGGTGATACGCAATGCTCCAATATCATGGATTTGCACTCCTGCCTCTAGTTAGGCGTATGGGGGGACAACGATACGTAACGCCCCCATACGTCAGGGTTTTCAGAGACAGATAATAGGTTTTTAGAAAAATGTTTTCAGAGATTAGTTTTTAGAAACAGTTTCATAAACAGACTTTTCAGAAATAGTTTTCAGAACATATTTTTTTCAGTCATACAGGTTTTAGAACCAGATTTTCAAGCAAAATTGTAAATAAAAATGGATTCCAGAGAGAGGTTTTCTAGAATGGAAAAGTTTCAGAAGATTCGAATTGATTTCTAAAACATAAATTTCATAAAGTATTTCAGTTCCACTCACTTAGATCGTTCAAATGATCTATCCCACTACTCCTAGTGTTTTGTTTGCAAGTGTACTCAAAGGACGAGCTCGGGAGGATGTATATTGTTGGTAGTCACAAGAAGGTATGAGTCCACCAGATTAAGTTACAGTTCAGTTAGAGTCATGTAAAGTCATGCTTGTCAGATAGTAAAGATTGCATTATGTACCATGATTAAGAATTCATTGTCAGAGTTGTATTGTGAAGAACTGTTGAGAACATGGCATAAGTAATAATGCATGTATGTTAAATTGAGTTTGGGCAATGTTCACTTGCTTACTTTATATTTGAGATGAGTTATTTGTATTGCATACAGTTAGTGAGTCAGAGGCTCAGGGGGATAGGATGTCGTATTCCCTTCCGGTAGCATCTCCCGGATTGGGGATGTTACAAAGATTCTGATGAATATTGACCAACAGTGAAACAGTAGCTCTGATCGAAATTCCATCAATTCCAATGCATTCGTGGGATCGTTTGGAGTCCCGTATATTTCCTCGAAATCTCGGTAAGACCTCTCAGTAAAAAGTTGCTAATTTCAAATTCTCCACTAAATTTTCGGAAGTATCCAGTAGTTTTGTAGAGTAGTGTAATGATATAAAATAAATTGTTTGAGTAATAGTATATTGAATATGAGCTTTTGGTAGAATCCGAGTAAAAACGAAACGAGTTGGATCGATCTGATAGAATATGTAAATTATTGGTAAAAGTGAGTTTTTTTTGCGTATAATGATGTGTTTTGATTTTAACGATAGTTATGAGTTATATATGATATTACGAACATATTTGGATAAATTCGGGTAGGTTCGGTGTTAGTGTCCTAGACATGCCACAAGATCTATAAGCATGATTATTGTGTGAATATTACAAGATAAGTTGCGGAAATTACTTACGTTGCTCGGTAGAGAAGTTCGAAATTTCTCCTCGGATGTAGAAGCTCCAAGCTTTCTTCGTGTTTCCAAACTCATGGGGGAGTAGTTTCCCTATCACCTTCAAGAGACTCCCAAGTGCTTACCTGGCTTGAAATTTTTGCACCAAAAATTTCCATGGGGAGAAGAGGACTCACGGCATGGAGGGAGAGAAGAGAGAGTTTTTTGTGTTTTTATTTCTAAAACAATTACCAAATTTTTGCCTTGCAAAAAGTTGTATTATGCTTTTCCAAAAACCAAAAACAAAAAGCAAAGTGTGTTGGAGAAGTTACCATAAAAGGTCCCAACCACTTCCATCAATTTGAATGACTAGTGATGTAAGTTGGTGGGTCCAACACTTAAATTCAAATTCAAGTTGGGTGAGACTACACAATTCGGGGCTCGGGTTCGTTTAATCCGATTAAAACGAATTTTTCGTTGCGACGTAATTAATCCAATTTAATTAAATAAAATGCCTAGCAAAAAATTATTACGAAAGTCGTTTTCGAATTATTCCAAATTAATTCGTTCGCTTGAATTAAAATCCCAATTTTAATTCCGTATTGAAATCCAATTTAAATAATATATCCGATAATTATTTTAGCCCATTTAAATAAAATTAAATAAAAATCCAATTTAACTATTATATATATTTTCCCGATTAATTCCAAATTAATCTCATTCTCTCTTCTACCACGAATTAATCCCAGATTAATTTTCCCTTTGATAATTAATCACAGATTAATTATCGCAGTAATTAATCCCAGATTAATTATCGCCGTAATTAATCCTAGATTAATTTTCTCTCTCATAATTAATCCCAGATTAATTCTGTTCGAGTCAAATGTCATCGGTGAATCTTTGGGAAGCGACCCAATATATTCCTGGATATGTTGGCAGTAAATACGGTCATCGGACTATCCAAACACGTGCGTACCCGATACCACGTTCTTACCGATTTACAAGACATGGTTGGCTTCTAGCAAAACACCGTGCCTACCCAATTCTCCATAAATATATTCAACATGGAATATATATAATCTGTATCAGGCGTAGTATACAATGTATTGCGTAATACGATCCAGTATCGGATGTCACATGCTAGGCCTGGGGATGGAATTGTGTCTGTCCCGTACGAAGCATATATCGGATCACTAGCAAGTAGTCTCTGTAATCGGATAATCATGACCTAGTCATACTATCCCGATAGCTGCAAGCATTTAAGAGTACTAGTTCTGTATCCCTGCGTGATCATCATCTCCATATGACTGAAGTGATACTTCCATCTTGACATCACAGCCAATACCACTACGATTCCCAGTAAAACCCAGAAGAGGCATACACAGAACCTGTTAAAGCGCCGGACGACCAAAACCAAAGTATACTGATTTTCGCAAGTATTAGCGATGCAAGTCTCAGGTTAAGACCATATACACCTACCCTGATGTATTGTATGGATTAGATTGATTGATAACATGCTTTGTGTGAATACATGGATGTATTGTATGAATACTGTATATCCGATGGATATTAGATGGGTGAGGGCAATTTTGGAAATTGTTGTAATAAATTTAGAATTTATTAAATTGGACCTGCGTGTCCAGCCTTTATCTCCTGATTCTTTGTAATTCTCTTCTCACCTATTCCCCTCAATGTAAATGAGGTTTCTTTAGAAGTATTATGTGTTGGACAATATGACCCATAGCGTCACTATTTGTACAGATCATGGTGTTGTTGTAACAAATTAACTATATGACAAGGAAATTGCACTCTCATCGTTTGTGATTAGATCACCATAGAATATACAAGGATCTATATCAAGCGTAGTATACCAAGTATTGCGTATATCGGCCCAGTATCGGATAGTCACGTGCTAGGGCTGGGGCTGGATAAGTGTCTGCCCTGTCCGAAGCACATGTCGGATGTCTGGTAACTAGTCTCTATAATCGGATATGCATGACCTAGTCATAATGTCCCGATGGTTGCGCAACACTTAAGAGTACTAATACCATATCCTGCGTGACATCATCTCCATTATGACTGGAGTGATACTTCCGTCTTGACATCACACCCAATACTCTACGATTCTCAATATACCCGAAATCGGCGTACCAGAACCGGTTAAAGTCCCTGACGACCTCAATCAAAGTATATTGATTGTCGTAAGCATTAGCGGTGCAAGTCTCAGGTTAAGACCAAATACACCTACCCTGATGTCGGCCTCCCATAGACACATAGTCATAATACCAATGGGATTCCGAGGGGTCTATCCAGAGCGAAGCTGTTTCCCATACCATCGGTGAAACACAACCTCCTATCGCACTTGCATAAGTATTCTATACTTATATATATGAGAACTATGCCGTTGTGCCCTCACAACGCGCACAAGTGCAATACTAGCCTATTCCGCATTATCGATGTCCAGTCTCGATAATACTACGGCTAGGGATATTTAATGATTAATCCTTCGTGGACTGATACTGTCTCATATCATTCTCAATCCAGGAACTAATCATAAGAACCTCTCTTCATTTATATATCTATGGTGATCTAATCACAAACGATGATAGTGCAATTTCCTTGTCATATAGTTAATTTGTTACAACAACACCATGATCTGTACAAATAGTGACGCTATGGGTCATATTGTCCAACAATCTCCCACTTGGCACGTAGCGAGTCACTCAAGTGTCCCACACCCGAACTATGTACGGTTCGCTCAAATTGCTGAGAAAAGGTTTTCGTCAGCGGATTTGCATGATTATCTTCTGACGCGATTTATACGATCATCACATCGCCACGATGTATGATCCGAACAAATCAGATGGATATCGAAGTATATATCTGGATTGTCGATGAGACCTTTAATTCCTTAGCCCGTGCTGACGCCTAGCTCAGCTGCTAACAGAACTATATCTAATCTAATTAGATTTATTTTCGACCCAAATAGCCTTCTCCAAATTTGGGGATTTTCATATATGTGATGTATTATGGTATGAATATGATGCATGTAAAATTTTGGGTTGATTGGATTTGATCTTGGCTTGTTTTGAACATAAAAGACCAAATCGCAATTAATTTAAAATTTGTGGGTCTCTCGGCAATTTCAGAAAAATTTGGGATTTGTATGAAATCTTATTTTGATGCATTAGATGTGTTGAAAAATATTTTAGAAATGATTTAGAATCATCCAAAATTGTATTTGATAACTTTTCGACTAAAATGATAAACTTACAAAGTTTTGGGGCAATTCGGTAATTACCAAGAAATTTGATTTCTTGTGTAATTTTTTCAGAATTTGATAATTGGATAATTAAATAAATAAGTTTATTTAATTGATCCGAGAGAAATTTTGAAATCGGAAAATTTTGATTTTCCGCGATTCCGCTGCGTTACCGATATTCCCCCTTAAAACCCCAACAAAATGGTATCAGAACGAGTCTGATTCTGGACACCCCGTTATGATTAGCCCTTTAAAATCTAATGTTTGTTCTTTTCTTTACTTGTTGCATATATATATTTATTTAATTTGATTAAATAAATTAAATGAATCTTTTATGGAATATCCCCGCTTAATAAGGTTTTAAAGTAACTGGTATTTGGAATACTTGTTTCTTGGTTCGCCTTGTCAATACGGTTTATAAATATTTTTCCGTGACTACATCTGAGACCGTGCCTCTGCTGTGAGGGTGTAGCCGATAGAGATTTATTTATGCCGGATGTATATTAGATACTAGATAAATTCAAGCGAAAGCGGAATCCTGAACGTGCCCTAGCTGTCAGGGTTACGCAAGTAACTTGAGTTTATCATTGACGAGTTTAACCTTGGTACGTCTCCTTGTGGGCCTGCCTTAGCAGCGACAACGAGAAACGACCAGGACCGGAACCTCGGAGTCACTATTGAGTGATTGACAAATGAGTTGTCTACCTGTGAATATACGTAGGCGAGACCGTGCCTCTGTTGTGAGTCGAAATATATTCATGGGGTCCACTTCCCATTATGGAATTCGATTTAATTCTTGAATTCTCGTTTTTCCGTTGGGGATTACGGTATTGCGTAAAATAGTGGGTGGCACTGCTAAGTTTAAAATATTCCTTAACTTAGGCAGTGTGTATTATTATGGAAATAACCGCTTGTTTGTTTTCCTTAATCTATATTAGATATAATTAAACTTTCAATTCACTGCACACATATTTTGATATGTTATCTGACTTGACTCTTGGTTGCAGTTATTCTAGAATAGGTTCTAGATACTATTAGACTAGGATATTATTAGATTGGTCTAAACCATCGGGAACTATTGTTCCGATTTTCTTCAAAAATCAAGATGGTTAATGACTTAGTTTGTAAGTCATGATAGATAATCTAGATAGATATCCCTTTTAGGATATAATACTTTAGAGAGAATAGTTTCTTATACAGTAAGAATTGACTTGAATTAGTTCATGTCTCGAGATTTTTGACAGGTATTAAGAAAGCCCCATTAGGTATTTTTTTATCTAGTAATGACGTTTCTTAACTTTAATGACCTTTAGAGGCAATGTGTCTCACACAATTTGCTAATCAATTATTTACAATTGTTGTGAATAGTTGAATGCAAATAGTAAAGCTAAAGAAAGGAGATGCGTATAGTTGTGTATAGAAAATATCGATTTTCACAATACTACAACTATAGGTATTAGATACCAGATCTCCCATCTAGTTATTTAAAAATATTAGTTAACGATTGTTTTGATATTTGATATCGGAACTCGCGACTATTGGATAGTTACTTGTTCTTTATAAATAATTGTTATATATTTTAAATATAACTACTAGTGTCATTGGCGTAGAGATAAACATTAAGAAAAATTATTCGGTAAAATAAATAATTTAGAACGGTGCTTTATGAGTTTAATCACTTAAGCATTAGATGCTTATTCCATATGGTAAAAGATGGTTTGATACAAGATCACACCACACATCCTTATCCATTTAATGAATATTGTATTCAGGAAGGTGATTAAAATCTCGTTTAACCAATGATTTGTCATTGGACCACCAGATTCATTAAACTGATACATTAGATGTATGTAGTTTTAATGAATTGTAATTGCTTAAGGTAGTTTTCTTTACTTCGTAACTTAGTTTATGAATTGTCATAACTTAGTTACGTGTTTCTAAAAGAACACATATTGAACGTCTTGAAATGATCAAGAACTTTCAATCTGTTCTGATGAAACGTAGGTTGAACATTTTTGACTTGTTCAAGTATATTCAATCTGAAGTTTTGTGAGAACTCTATCATTAAAATTCATTACATGTCTTTGAACTATTCAAAGATATTTGATACGATCAAACATATGAATTTAAAGCAATTAGTTCTAAAGTTATTCAGTGAATATGATTCTTATTCAATATTATTCTTCCACGATTCCATCTTGATGGAATTGAGTAGTGGCAGCAGTCGAATCTTATATGATTTGATTCGTTTGATATTGAATGTTACCAAATTAGTTTCAATACTCTTGGGGATATGCTCCAGTAACACTAGTTCATCCTTTTAATTTAGGTTCCATTAATTTCCACAGTTGCATATATGATATGTATAGGTAGAAAATCCGAATCTTGAAAAGTTTGAGATTTGAATCTTTCTATTTATATAATAGTTATATAATGGAAATTACTTACACCTCGGAGGTATAAGTAAAAGTTTATCATTTATTCTATTTTATAGAATATTGTATTCTATTTAATAAAATATCTTTCCTACGATCCTAAGTAATAAAATCGTTTTATTATTTGGTGTGTAACATCAGATGTTAATTATTGTAAAAATGATTTGACTTATTGAAGTCAAATGTGAGAAAGATAAACTATAATTGGAACTACGTAATTAATAAGATGAAACAACCCTTATACATCTTCCGTACAAGTCCAATAGGATAACAGAATCATTTACGAGTATTTGATACTTAATGGTTTTGTTGTTTTCTTATTGAAGAAAATTTTCCTATAACTTATAATGGAAGCGATATTTGATATCGATTATGGAAGTTCACCATTGAACCATAGATCTAAGATTGTTCATAGCTTACTACGATCAAGTTTTGAACTTGATTAAGCTTTCATTATGAATTAGTTCATGATATGTGCTAATTGTCTGCGCAGCGAAAGCAGTGTGAGCTTATTAAAGGTTTGACCTTTACAGTATGACAGTGAGAAAAGTTATACTCAGCAATCTATTGTAGATTCTGAGGAAACTTGTCTCTAGTCACACTAATTGAACAATTAAAGATATATTAGTTAATGTTGATATTAAACTGTACATTTTAGCTAAAGAATGCAAAGTGGCATTTTTTTGAATGACTTATTCAGATAAGAGATCAGTTGTGATTTCTTTGTTTGAAGAGTTCATTCTGGAATGGCCCTAGAGTTTGTGTTCTGCTGAGATCACAATTTAGTGTGCTAGCTTATAGAGCCTATTGTAGACTCGGATAAGTCTTCCGGAAATATGTATTCTCTATTTTTGATATCAGTCAGATTCTCTGATCTTGTCAAAGTATAGAGAATACATATGTGCTTGAAGGGTTAGTGGGAGCGTAAAAATTACTTTCTAGTGTTATATATCCTAACAACATTATCATTATTATAGTAATAATGAGATGTTTGTAAGGTAAAAGATTTACCTAAGTCTTCTTTACTCCGTGAAAGCAGTGTGAGTAGTCTCTGTTATATTTGATATAAAGTTTTATATATGATATAAAACTTGGAGACTTGTGAGATACTCCTATTAGTCGTGCATTAGATATGATCTAATAAAGGACATAACTAGGCTATCTGTATGATAGTTAGTATAACTGTTGGACAATTATTGTTTGTCTTATATAAAGTATTTATCTTTCGTAAAAGATGATTCCTTTTTCGAAAGAGATATTGATTAAAATGTCTAATCAATATTATGTATCATTTGATGATGACATAATAAATACTTTATAATGTGTGATTGTAGATATCGATTTAATCGTAATTGTTACGAATTATTTTGATATCCTATAGACCATAGGATGGATCTTGAAACACGTTCTTTGTGATCTTTGAGATATTAAGAACGAGTTTCTAATTCATGGAGAATACATTCTGCAACCAATAGGGTCATATTAATTTTGAGACTAATTATGACGTTAGACAGTCTACGTCATAAAGAGTCACAAAAGATGGAGTGGGAGTGTCACGAAAGATTCTACTATTTAGTGGAATTAGATGCAACTTATGAAGTATTGACTTATGAAGTTGCATAGTGACCTTATAAATTAGAAGTTTTGTATTGTTGTTGTGCTTGCGGTTGTCTTCATAGTATTTTGGATTTGATCCCTAAATACTTGGACAACTCGGTAGTAGTAGAACAATATTGATGTAGCATCAGAGTCATATTAATGTATAATTTAGATTCTACAAAATATGAATGATGCTGACTATTGGAAACGATGGAGTTTGTTTGACAGACTCAATATGTAATAGTGGACCTACTTCTTGTTGCCTACCTCTTAAGTGCTAGGTGAGATTTTGAGAGCCATGAGTATACGATACACATTGAGATGTGTATATGATACCGTGGATTGGCACTAGAGCAAGTGGGAGAAATTGTTAGGGTTGGTGCTCAGAGCGCCAATCCGGACCGTATTTATGTCTGATTCATGAATACGAACATCCTCTTTTCCATAATATTACTTATTTATGGTTGCACCTCTTGTTTTTATATACATATTCGATCTGATTACGATTAGATTAAAACTAAATGTTGTTTAGTGATATGTATATATTAGACAAAGGCCCGATAATATATAATGCAGTACACAATTACAAAGCTAGTTTGTAATTGACATTGGTAAGTGTCACTGCTAAATGTATATTATCAAATATAGTTCTTGGTCAATATTCACTAACACGGGTCGGTTAGTCAAATATGTTGAGACTAGTACATGTCGTATATCGAGACTTGGTCCGATGATTTATCCCAATGAACCATGAGTCTAGGGAGACTCGTATAGACATGTAGGTGTTTATAGTGGATAAATACTGAACGACTCACCGAAGATTCTTAATGGATGGTACACCAACGTCAATAAGAATCTTCTCGGCTTGAGTAGCATAGTGGTCCTTCGACTTGAGATACCAATGTGGATGTATGAGACATCCTCCACACTTAGATGGTAGTCACGTCACCGATCTATTTAGATCAGACCTCCGCCTGTTTGTTGGGTGTGGACCGATCCTCAGGATATCATGTGTGTATCAAGATAGGATCCGTCAGTTCTGTGTATTGAGCATAGGTAGTCCATATATAATTAGCAGTCTGTTAAATCTGTGGCCACAGTAAACTTCGGAAGTAAGTTCCGAATGTTATTTAGAGATTGCTAATAGATACGTTGACGGGATAATACCTATAGAGATTTGACGTTTACATCTGTATCTCTGGGATTATCCGGATACCTGTGACGGACGGATTATACGTATGCAATGACCTCGACCTGTATGATTCAGCTAGTTTATCTGTGGTCGTCATAATTTACGGGTGGGTAAATTATGGACACGAAATTGGATTTTGTGACGGATATACCTGAATCTAGAGAGTCTCACTAATGAAATATACTCGTAGAGCACTAGAGCAACTTTTATGAATAATGTTGATTATTTATAAATCGTTTAAACGTTAAACGAAAAATACATACGAACGGGCCGAACCGTCATTTCCTAATTAATGTGTATTTGTATTTAATATATGATATTATTAAATATACATTAATAAATTGTCAAATAAAGGTATTTGACATATATAATTAATAATTTATTTGAAATATTTAAAGTAAATATAATACATATATTTGAGATATTTGTATTTAATTAATTATTTAATTATTTAATTGTTAAATGATTAATATAATTAAAATATAAATATCTCATCAAATGATAAAGTTAGGAAATGATTATAAGTGTAAATGTTTGACTTTACATTAAAGGAAAATGTTGTCAAATTGAATTTGACTTCCTTGGATATTTGTTTTAATTGTTAAAATTGAAAATATCATTTTTCCTTTTTTATTTGTAATTTTCGGCCATTACTTATTAAATATAAGTGTTATATTTTTTAAGTTGCCATTGTTGACTTGTTTAGAATCATTAAAGTGTAATGATAAAAGCAAAACAAGTTGATAAACCATTAAATGAAACAAAAACAAAATATCTAGATATTTTATTTATTTCTCCCTATAATTCGGCCAAGGCTTATTTTGGAGGAGGTATATATTGTTTTGTTTCATTTTTAGGGTTTAACAAGTTCATTTGATACAAAATAAACATAAAAGAAGTTGAGAGAAAATGCTTGGAGGCTAAAGAAGAAAGCTTGGAAAAATCTTGTTTTTGTAAGTTTTTCTTTAAAGTTTTCAACATAGAAAATGTTTCTAATATGTTTAGCTTCATTTTGTGATGCTTTGATGTTATCTCTACTCTTATAGTTTGTGTTTATATGGTTGTGAACTTTGATGAAAGATTGAAGCATGTAAGTAAGCTTGAAATTGTTTCAAAGCTTTACTTTTGATTTTTAGAAAATCAATTTGCCATTCTAGAGTTGGTAAGCCACTCCTTGGTGACCTAGAATTTTTCTAGAGTTGTTTCAAAGTGGTGAGGCTAGATTGGTGAAGTATTGAATGGATTAAAGTGTTGGATTTTAAAGATTTGGTAAAATTTGACAATTTGATGAAATTGAAATATTAGGGTTCATAACCTTCTCCAAATTTGGGGCTTTTCATATATGTGATGTATTATGGTATGAATATGATGCATGTAAAATTTTGGGTTGATTGGATTTGATCTTGGCTTGTTTTGAACATAAAGGACCAAATCGCAATTAATTGAAAATTTGTGGGTCTCTCGGCAATTTCAGAAAAATTTGGGATTTGTGTGAAATCTTATTTTGATGCATTAGATGTGTTGAAAAACATTTTATAATGATTTAGAATAATCCAAAATTGTATTTGACAACTTTTGGACTAAAATGATAAACTTACAAAGTTTTGGGGCAATTCGGTAATTACTAAGAAATTTGATTTCTTGTGTAATTTTTTCAGAATTTGATAATTGGATAATTAAATAAATAAGTTTATTTAATTGATCCGAGAAAAATTTTGAAATCGGAAAATTTTGATTTTCCGCAATTCCGCTGCTTTACCGATATTCCCCCTTAAAACCCCAACAGTATGATGAGACCTAATCAAAGATAATAAATTTGTTGCCAATTTAAGCGAAAAACCCTCAACAAATATTAAGCATTTTCCTTCCATTGAGTGAGTCTCTCTCAAGATCCAAGATTGGCATTGGTTTGTTGGCCAAAGTCAAGGCCTTTGTCCATCGCAGATGTGTTTGAATCATGAAGGCTTTGTTCCATATCGTACGCCTTGGGCAAGTTGTGATTTGATGGCCAAAGTCAAGGTCACTTCTTGTTCATCGGCCTCGATTACGAAGCTTTCCATTGTCAATGGGTCACGCTTAACTAGAATCATTAAGCTTGTTGAGCCAAAGCCAATGCTTAGTTGATTTAGAGGAAAAGGTTAGGGAATATATTGGATATATGTTTTGGACTTGGAAGTCCACCTACCGGATATAGGAATTGGATGAGATCCAATTGATCTTAGAGATCTACCGAGTTAAATATCATACAGCTTGTTGGCCAAAGTCAAGGTTGTGTGTTATTTAACGGGATCCTAGCCCACTAGGAAACTAGGTTTCCTGAGTACTCCATAGAAGGTTAGAGGCTCGCCGAAAAATAGTGGGAGGCAAGTATTAAATTTGCAATTTCGGTTAGATACTTGCCAATACTCGCTCATTTCATTTTTCATCATTAAAATTTATATATATATATCTATTAGTTGGACTAATATTTAATTGTTGTTTTAATTAAACAGTTAGACTATATTCAAACTACTTCATTTATAGTTGATTATATAATTGGATTATAGTCATCAATATATTTGAATTTAACCAATCAAATTGTAGTTAAATTATATAGTTAGACTATAGTAATCATTACATTAGATTGTACCCGAAATCGTTGATTGGATAGTTGGACTATAGCAATCATGGTGACTTGAAAGATTAGCTTCAAAGGACATAATCATACGTGAAAAGTGTATTTTACAACTTTAATTTTCAAATTGGGAATAGAACCTCATGATAGTCCTGGGAGCTGAGAAGTTACTTTATTTGATAGAGTTACATCTCGGGTCTGGGCTCGGAGTTGAGCAAATAGTGGAGCATGAGCTTTGGAATACTCATGGTGATGATAACTTTAGTGCTCAATCTGTTATGCTTGCCGAAATGACTCCTTAATTTCTTCGTCAGAACTAAAGATTAGATTCTTATAGTATGATATTGAAATTGAAGGATCTTCATAGATCTATTCTTAGATCTTAGAAGTACTAATTGCAAAAGAAAACTCTTGGAGAGTTAATGGCTATGCTCAATGAGACAGAGCCAGAGCTTGCAAAAGGGCAAGAAGCGCAATATACATCTTACTTCAACATCCCAGAAGGTCAAGGCTTGGCCAAAGGCTTCTAGGGATATGAAAAAGGGGTAAAGGGAAAATGTCACAGTCTTCTAGGAAGACAAATGACATATCCCAAGATGTTTGCCTAAACTGTGGCAAACGGGGTCACTGGAAGCGTGACTGTCGTATGGACAAGGCAGACATGAAGGAAGTGAAGACGGACTAGGGTCCGGCTTCAGGTATGTTTGTTATAAACATGTCCACCACTGGTTTTAAAATTGGATTTTCGATACTGAATGTGGTACATACATATGTACTGATGTGCGGGATCTTCTATTTAGTAGGAGACTGACTTCTGTTGAGATCTACCTGCGAGTCAGAAATGGGATTAGAGTCGCTGTTTTAACCGTAGAAACCTAAGTTTTTGAACTGCCCTTTTGGGCATGTGCTTAAATTAGGAGACTATTATAATATACCTAGTTTGACTAGAAACATTACCTCTATATCAAGTATAACCCGTTGCGGGTATACCTTTATATTCTGGAACACTAAGTGTTTTGTTTATAAATATGATATTGAGATAACCACATTAGATGTGAATAACAGTATTTATATTTATAATATAAATGAATCTCAAACATATAATATGACAAACAAAAGCTCAAACTTTATAAATCTGTTGAGACTTATTTATGGCATTGTTGTCTGGGACACATTAACAAGACTCGTATATCCACACTTTCGAAGAGTGGGTACTAGGACGGATTTGATTATAATTCAAATGATGTCTACGAATCTAGTTTATTAGGCAAAGTGCCTAAAACACCTTTTACTTGGTAAAAGTGTAAGTGCCACCGATCTATTAGCCCTCGTTCATAGTGACGTAAGTGGGCCCATGTCTAGCTAGGCTAGAGGTGCATATGAACACTTCGTAACCTTTACGGATGTGGCATCACGTTATGGTTATGTGTATCTTACGAAACACAAGTCAGAAACTTTTGAGTAATTCAAAGGGTTTCGACACGAAGTAAGAAAACAGACCGGTAAAAGTATTAAAAATATTACGGTCGGACCATAGTGTAAAATACTTAAACATATGAGTTTCAAGATTACTTGAAAGAGTATAGTATTCTTTCACAGTGGACTCCTCCCGGGACACCTCAATTTGACGGTGTATACGAATAGAGAAACCGAACTTTGTTGGACATAGTAAGGTTAATGATGAGTCGCTCTAAGCTACCAATTTCCTTCTGAGGATACACATTAAACAGTGCAATACTTATTTTGAATAAGCTTCCATGAAAATCTGTTAGACAGACTTCATATTAGATATAAACATGAAGGAAATCGGGTTTTCTCAATCCTGAAGATTTAGGAATGCTGGGCATATGTTTGGATGGTACCAAACTAGAACCCAAATCGGATAAGTGCCTAATTTGTAGGTTGTCCTAGGGAAACCAAAGTATATTACTTATACAACTCACAAGAGAACAATGTAATTATTGCTCTCCCTGCGGTTTTCCTAAGAGGAATACCTATATGCAGTAGTAAGTGGGAGGAAAGTAAAACTCGATGAAAATCAGAGTAATACTGTTCTAGGCACCGATTTCTTAACGGAACACAAATAGTTTATCGGGGATGAAACTGTACCACAGTATTCGAATACACAAGATCTGCGTAAGTCGGAGAGAGTCAGAAAACAACCTGGGAGGTATGGGTTTCTGATCTCACCTCATGTAGATGTCAATTTTATTGAGGAAGACAAACCGGCTTCGTATGAGGAAGTGATACAAGGTATCGACTCCTTTTATGGAAAAGTGCCATGAACTCCAAAATGGATTCAATGTTTACAACTAAGTTTGGACACTGGTTGATGTACAAGAAGTCATTGTGCCTATTGGTATTAAATAAGTCTTCAAGGAAGACATACATGGATGGCAACAAACAAATGTACACAGCTAGGCTTGTACAGAAAGGGTATCGTCAACGACATAGTGTCGATTAAGACGAAACCTTTTCACTTGTTGCCATGATTAAATCCATTTGGATAATGGTTGTTAATGTTGCATATTTCATTTATGAAATATGGCAGCTGAATGTCAAAACCGCTTTCCTTAAATGGAAACCTTTTGGAGGATGTTTACAACATCCTGACGATTTTGTCATACCAAAACAAGCAAACAAGGTTTGCAAGTTAAATCAATCCATTTATGGATTGAAGCAAACATTGAATTCTTGGAACCATCGTTTTGATGTAATCATAATGGTATATGATTTAATTCAAAATGAAAATGATTCTTGTGTATATAAGAAGGTTAGTGGGAGCGCACTGACAATGAATGTCCTTTACATTGATGATATATTGATTCTTAGCAATAACATTCCCATAAAATACAATCGGTGAAAGCTTGGCTTTCATTAAAATTCTCCATGGAATACCAGGGAGAAGCAGGCTTTATTCTAGGAATAAATATCTACTGGGATAGATCTAGAAAGCTGCTAACAACCCTCCCAGAGTTCGTACGTTTTAAAAATGTATGTGACCTGATGTCTCATATGCTTTGAGCATATGAAGACGCTATAAGGCCAATCCATGTGATGGTCACTGGATTGATGTAAAGAACATCTTTGAGTATTTTGGACGAACTAAGGATGCTTTCTGATAATATGGAAAAATGAGAACTTGAGGTGATTGGGTTCACCGATGTAAGTTTCCAAACCGATAAAAATGACTGTAAGTCGCAATAAGGGTACTATATAGTTTGAATAACTGAACAGTGAGCTGGAAATCTTCCAAGCAAGATACTATTACCGAATAAATAACAAAAGTGGAACATTGCTGCAGCTAAGGCAGCAATATAAGCATTTTGGATCTATATAATCCTAATTGGATTATGAGTAGTTCTGTTAGCAGCTGAGCTAGGCTACATCACAGGCTAAGGAACCATGGTCTCATCAATGATCCAAGTATATACTTCGACTATTTCATCTGATTCGTTCGATCATACATCGTGGCGATGTGATGACCGAATAAAACACATCAGATGATAACCTTTGAAATCCGCTGACGAAAGCTGTTTCTCAGCAGAAGTTTGAGCGACCTGTACATAGTTCAGGTGTAGGACACTTGAGTGATTGGCTATAGGCCAAGTGGGAAATTGTTGGACAATTATGACCCATAGCATCACTATTTGTACAGAACATTGTGTTGTTGTACAAATTAACTATGTGACAAAGTAAATTGCTCTTTTATCATTTGTAATTGGATTATCGGGATATATATATAAATGATAAAAGTCCATATGATTAGTACCATATTAATAAGATATGAGACAATATTAATCCACGTAAGGTTTAATCATTAAATATCCCTAGTCGTAGTATTATCGAGACTGGACATCGATAATGCGGAATATGCTAGTATTACACTTGTGCGTGTTATGGAAGCGAACTGGCATAGTTCTCATATATTTGGGTATTGGATACTCATGCAAGTGTAATAGGATGTTCTGTTTACCGATGGTACGGAAACAGCTTCGCTCTATATAGACCCATCGGAATCCCATTGGTAGTATGACTATGTGTCTATGGGAATCCGAATCAGGGTAGGTGTATTTGGTCTTAACCTGAGACTTGCATCGCTAATACTTACGACAATCAGTATACTTTGGTTTTGGTCGTCCGGGGCTTTAACCGGTTCCGTGAACGCCTATTCTGGGTATACTGAGAATCGTATTGTATTGGGTGTGATGTCAAGATGAAAGTATCGCTCTAGTCATATGGAGATGATGATCATGCAGGATACGAAACTAGTACTCTTAAGTACTACAGTCATCGGGATAATATGACTAGGTCATGATTATTCGATTATAGAGACTAGTTACCAGAGATTTGATATATGCTTCGTACGGAGCAGACACAATTCCAGCCCTAGGCCTAGCATGTGATATCGATACTGGATCGTAATACGCAATACTATGTATACTACCCCTGACAAAGATTATATATTCCTTAAAGAATATTTTTGGAGAATTGGGTAGGCACGGTGCTTTGCTAGAAGCCAACCATGTCTTGTAAATCGGTAAGAACGTGGTACCGGGTACGCACGTGTTTGGATAATCCGATGACCGGATTTACTGGCAACATATCCAGAGATCTCATGGGTCGCTTCCCGAAGATTCACCGATGACGTATGACTCGAATATAATTAATCTGGGATTAATTTGAAGAGAGAGAAAATTAATCTAGGATTAATTGTAGAAAGATTTTATCTGGGATAAAATTCTATTAGAAGAGAGAGAATGATTAATTCAGAATTAATCAATAAAATAATATATTTGATATATTAAATGAAATAAGATTTCATAACGGAATTAAAATTGGATTTTAATTCGGGCGAACGAATTAATTTAGAATTAATTCGCGAGCGACTTTAAATAGTAATTTTGCTAGGCATAACTATTTAAATAAAATTTGATTTAATTACGTCGCAACGGAAAATTCGTTAATTCGGAATTAACGAACCCGAGCCCGGAATGTGTTTGCGGGCCCAATCGGATTTTGAATCAAGTAGGGCCCACACAAGTCACATCACCTAGTCTATCTCATCACCTTTTGGTTGATGGAAGTAGTTAGATTTGATGGTAACTTGTTTCTTACACAATCTTGAAAAGGTGAAAGATATTTTACTAACTAAGGTTTGGTATATGTCTTTGATTTTTGAAATCATTTTCACTTATCACATTTTCACTCTCTTTTCTTCTCCAAAAACCGTGACTCTCCATCTCTCTATTCTTCTTGCATTTTGCCGAATGTAATAAGAACACAAGGAAGAATTTGTTGCAATTTTTTCTTTAGCTAGCACTTAAGAATCATACAAATGTGATAGGGAAACATCCCTTGAGTTTGGAATTCAAAAAGATCAAGCTTGGAAGCTCAACATACAATTCAAAGAAAGCTTGGAGCATTTCAAAGGAGCAAAAGTTTTGAACTCTCCACCTACATCCAATCCGTTCAATGTAAGTATTTCCGTTACTTCTTTGCGTATTCACACATGTTTTATGCTTAATAGATCCTAGGTTGTTCTTAGAGAACCCAACACTCGCAATGTAACAGTAGTCAAGATTACCGGTCGCTATGGATAACCGTAAGGAATTCCTACAATGATATATATTAAGCAAGAAACAGAGAACGCTGAAAGATAAGATCACTTAGAAAAAGTCATAGGAAATTTTTGAAGTTGGAAAGAAGAGAAACTAGTATAGTTTATGAATCTAGGCAACTCACCACGAGACTTGCAGTACTAGTAGAAGTTCACAAGATAGACCAAACATAGTATAAACGCACAGATCAAACCAATACCAATAGAAACACGCATAGGTTCACAAAGGATAGACCCAGAAGAATGAAGATATTGGAAGTTAACAGGAGTACCAGTACAAACAATTAGAATTAAAAAGACATAACTACAACATATAACAAGAGTAAAAAAAAATAGAAGTCTAGAAAGTAGCCCATAAGAAAGAACCACCAAATAGCCTCCGCATTACGACTTAGAGCCAAGATATAGAATGTGCAAATAATAAAGAAGGATGCGGGAAGTAATAAGGATGTTTAATACATACAGACACATAGATAACATAGCGTGAAGGTAATACGTAAATGGAAACCTTAACATAATTTATAAGAGTTGTGGAAACCTTAAAACTTGGAGTAACCGACGCAGACTCTAATAGTATAAGCAATAACTCTTCTGTCCAGTAGTTCTGACCCCAGTAAGTCTATAGACACCCAATCAGACCATTATTGAACTTAGACAGTTTATAAAAATATGTATTCTCAGATCTCCAAGGAAAATATGTGTCTACCCCACAAATTAAAGCATATCAAGGACTTGAACAAGTAAAGAATAACATCAGACATGATAGACATATTACGAGTCAACAAGACAGCCAACCCAAAAAGCTCAATAAGACCTAGATAAGGATCAGAAGATAGTAATATCTTGTATGAGATAAAGTGATTGGGAGTCACGGTATGTTTAGCCGAATTTAGAAGAAACAACATGCCATATCGTAGAACTGAAAGCCTTTAAGGAAATAGAGGCTCGAAAGAGTAAAGAACTAGAGTATGTGACTCATATAGAACTCTTCACCATGTTAGAGGAGGAAAATTAGTAAGAGAGTAACACCCGAACCAAAAACATTAGTAGTGATACCTTAACCTGTCATGTATGATGGAGCTTCCTAAGAAGAAAAGACATAAAAGGGTTCAAGGAACTGAGATGAGGAAGAATAATAGAGGAAGTACGGTAAGAGTTTGAGAAAGTATGAACCTTATAGAAGTTCTCAGTAAGAGGTAGTATGACCAATGACCAAAAATGATTCACGAGTAAGTTGAAGAAGGAAATTCAGATAGTTCCTAACAGGAGTACCTTAGTGTGGGAACCCAATATCAAATATGTAAGTAAAGGAATCCCAAGATTATATATGAGTAGCATATGCAACTGCAACACGAGTAGCTAATGAGACCACCATAAATGGAAATGACTTCAGGATCAGAACCACCCTCCCAACCCTCGTTAGACAATAATAACAAAGATGGACCTCGATGATCGTCCCAAAGATATCCCCAAAAAATGAGTAAATCCGTGAATGATACCAAGTCATAGATCACATAAGTTTCAGGCATAGAACATAGTAGGAAATAAGATGAAAAGATAGCTAAGTAAAAGATTGGAAGTGGAACTGTCGGGCTGCGACGACAAGTAGGAGCGAATACTAAGAAAGCGAAGATAAAAGTGTGTAACAACAAGATTTCTCAGCATTGGAATGAACCTAAAGTTCTATTACGTTTTAACTTATGTAATCTATATGAAGTAACCAACCATAGTTTAAGTTGACCAAACCACCACGAGTTTGGGATGACCTTAGCCACGGGTATGGGTAGTTTGATAGATGTGTAGTGTAGTATGGAATCAGGAAGATAAGTTTACTACAATATTGCATTTAGTGTATTGGGTGAGTTATCAAGGTATAATTTACATAAAGAGTCATCAGATAAAGATGAAATTTACAAGTTGGTGTAACCGGGTCTGGAGAACAAGTTAGTGTGAAAGACATCACCCGAAGCTCTCTCGTTTTGGGTTATTGCCATGCCTCGGTTGGGAAGAGAGAACCGATTTTGCCCATAGGAGGTTGCTGAAGGGAGATTAGATGGAGGGCCTCCTGTCGCTCATGTATGGCTGCGTGAAATTTCTTTATTGAATAAGGATTGTGGTGGGTTTTCTCTTTCAAGACCCGAGACCGAAAACCCATAACCCATTTTTTGATAATGGCTCATGCCCGACCCTCTTTCCCCCCAAATTCCTGGCCCGCTTCTCCCAGGCCCAAATCTCGCCATCTCTTTCTTCCTCGTAGCATCACCATTGTACAAGTCAAGCTTTTCTTGCTTTTCTTCCAAATTGAGGGTTAAGCTCATGACCGCCTTTAAGTCGGACACCTTCCACGGTCGCATCGCCACCTGTAAATCACTCCTTAACCCGCAAGAAAAAATATGCACCAGCAAGTCATCCTCAGTCTTCGGTGTAGATCCTGTTGCCAGCTCAAAAGCCTCGATATATTCTGTAACCGTCCCTTCTTGTTTTAGGCCTATCAGAGCCGGATATCCAGTGGGTTCCGAAGTACTTCGAAATCGTTCTACCAATTCTCGTTTGAGTGTTCTCCACGTTCGTATTGGCCACCTCATTGTGGAAGATTGGTACCAGTTGAGGGCAGCCTTCTCAAAACAGGCAGCTGCCAATTGTACCTTGTCTCCCTCCCTCACCTCATGAATCAAGAATAATTGTTCTGCCCTGAATATCCATCCTTGTGGGTCGATTCCTCCAAAAAGTGGCAGTTCTAGCCTTCGTGGTTTGGTTCGCGCCCCCATCACCAAGGGCTCACTATCCTCATCCTCTCCCACGTTCATCTTTACCGTCGGGACTTCCTCCCCTGGCCTTCCCGACCCTTCGCCCATCTCCACTTCTTTCTCTATTTCTTCCTGCCTTTGGTTATTTCTTATCTCAATCATCATCTCCAAGATAGCATCTAACCTCTTATCAATCTCCACCATCGCCTCCTCTAACTTCTCCACCCTATTCTCCATTTGACTCCCTTCTCGAGTGGTTACCATACATGTCCACAGTCCGAGGAAAATTTGCTCTGATACCAATTGTTGTGACCTCCACAACTAACCCCTGCTGTTTGTCCTGTTTGCTGCAGATAAGTTCCCAACCACTCCGCACGAAGACCCATGCTGCGTGTTCTGGACAACAGTAGCGTGAAGAGTAGAAATCTTAGGTTGAGTTACTTTATACAAGCAATGTAACACTAGAGAAAATTAGTGTTGTAACAGTGAATCTATTGATTGAATTGAATAATACTCTGATCTGTATTAATATAAAGACCCAAGAGGTCAGCTGTTTTCTTTCATTAGATATGTCCTACATTCACAACTAACAAATGAAAATAACTTGCCCTTCAACAAGGATAACAAAATGGCAGTCACAGCTGCTAAACAAGATCTAAAGATAACCCTAAATTAAGAAAATATGAACAATCCCTATGTGCCCAGACGTCTCCCTCTTCCCCCTTGCCTCCTTCCCCTTTTCCTGAATTAATGATTGCCTGGCCACCCATTGTTTTTCCCAAGACTGATTTTCCTCATGCCCTCCACCCCTCTGCCATCACCTCCTATTTCTTGTTTAGTTTTCCATGCCCCTTCTGCTGCCATTCTACTCCTTTTTGTATTCCATTGACTCAACAAACCCTCCCCTCCCATTGGTCCAGCTGTCCCTTCCAAATGCTGCTGAGCTGTCTCAATTAGTCTCTTCCTTGTCCTTTGGTAAGTCTCCATTGGGCCCTTCTTTACCCTTTGGTGAATCTGCAAAAGATGGGCTCTATCATTTGTTGTGACCTCCACAACTAACCCCTGCTGTTTGTCCTGTTTGCTGCAGATAAGTTCCCAACCACTCCGCACGAAGACCCCTGCTGCGTGTTCTGGACAACAGTAGCGTGAAGAGTAGAAATCTTAGGTTGAGTTACTTTATACAAGCAATTTAACACTAGAGAAAATTAGTGTTGTAACAGTGAATCTATTGATTGAATTGAATAATACTCTGATCTGTATTAATATAAAGACCCAAGAGGTCAGCTGTTTTCTTTCATTAGATATGTCCTACATTCACAACTAACAAATGAAAATAACTTGCCCTTCAACAAGGATAACAAAATGGCAGTCACAGCTGCTAAACAAGATCTAAAGATAACCCTAAATTAAGAAAATATGAACAATCCCTATGTGCCCAGACGTCTCCCTCTTCCCCCTTGCCTCCTTCCCCTTTTCCTGAATTAATGATTGCCTGGCCACCCATTGTTTTTCCCAAGACTGATTTTCCTCATGCCCTCCACCCCTCTGCCATCACCTCCTATTTCTTGTTTAGTTTTCCATGCCCCTTCTGCTGCCATTCTACTCCTTTCCAAGACTGATTTTCCTCATGCCCTCCACCCCTCTGCCATCACCTCCTATTTCTTGTTTAGTTTTCCATGCCCCTTCTGCTGCTATTCTACTCCTTTTTGTATTCCATTGACTCAACAAACCCTCCCCTCCCATTGGTCCAGCTGTCCATTCCAAATGCTGCTGAGCTGTCTCAATTAGTCTCTTCATTGTCCTTTGGTAAGTCTCCATTGGGCCCTTCTTTACCCTTTGGTGAATCTGCAAAATATGGGCTCTATCATTACCCTCCCCATCAAGATTCACCTTGTCCTCAAGGTGAAGGTCCAGAAATGGAGGAATGATGGTCGCATAGGACTCCCAAGTATTTTGAATTGCCGGTGGGCCTTTCCATTTCACTAACCCCTCATAGGCCCCATTGGTTATCTTGCGAACTCCTTGGATAACTTCTACTGGTAGTAACAGTTTACAAGCCCCAAAGAAGGACCACACACTATCAACCTTCAAAACACAGTATTTCAAGACCTCAAGAGAAACCTTCCACCATGTTGCCTGTTTCTTGTTATTTGAATTATCTTGCATTTTCTGTGTTGTGATATTTTATATCATACCGCAAGTGTATGGTGTCAAGTTTTAGTATAAATGAGTTTAGAGTGTCGAACCCACAGGGATTGCGTTAACTCGCACTAAATACTACAATTGATAATCCTAACTTTATTTAGATAAAAAATAATAAATATTTTAATAAATAAATATAAAAATAATTATATAGGAGGAACTAATACGATAGAGATTCTGGATCCTACTTCACCTAGTTGTCACCTACGTATTTTTCATGCCAATTAATCCTTGTTCAGTTATATTGTTTATAAGTCAAGATTCCGAAAATATCCACTCCCTCTCTCGAGTGCCGAATGAAAATATCATCAATTATAGACTTCGATATCTCTATAAAAATCCAGTAGTTAACAACTCATTACACTTTGTGATTCTATGTTAACGACTTCAAAGGAACTACAGATTCTCTCGAACTCTATAAAATCCTAGGTCATATTCTCTAGATCTATTCAAAATCCCCTCTCTCGAGTGATAGATTTCAAACGTGTATCATCATATTTGTAACCAGCAAACACAAAGCATTAAAGTTAAAAGAATATAAATAAATCAATAAAACTTCATAACAAAATTAGCAAACAATACAGGGTTCAAGCATCAGTTACATCGTTCTCCAGAATTAAGGAGTTTAGTTCATGACAAAAGATAAAAACAATGATAAACAAGTCATGAATCTAATGGAAATCATTAGAGTTCTAAGAAAGAAATAAGATGATAAAACCCGAATTAAATCTCTTCATCTACGGACGTCACCGCCTTTGTCTCCTATTGTTGCTCTTCAATCCTCCTCCTTGGATCTCTAAAAATATGTGTTTCTGTGCTTTGTACTATGTATTAGCCTCCTCCTTTGAGTTGTGGATGAACTAATGTATTTATAATAAAGTCTTGGAACCATTAAACATCTAAAAAAACCCTAAAATCTCATTTCTAGTGCGCACGGGGCGCCACGGCTCCAAACCCCCTGGATTTTGTATGGAACGCATAGATCTCTTTGAGTAGATACAAATTGATATATTATGGGTCTCATAACGCTTTTTAAATTCAGTGCGCAGCTGATGCTGGTTTTGCATGTTCTTGAGTCCGATTCTCCCAATAGGTCCCGAAACACGCGTAATTGGTCCATTATTCATGTTCTAATGCTTCCTACAAACAAAACATAAAATAAACTATAAATGACATTAAATGATATGGAAACTAACAAAATAATAAGCTAAGAGTACAAGAATAAATGGGTATAAACCACACTTATCAAACACCCCCAAACTTAAGGTTTTGCTAGTCCCAAGCAAAAGACTAAATAAAAACTAATTCAACTAAACAAATAAAATTAACTAAATTAACTAAGCCACTTTCGTAGGGATCACGATTGCATTTAGCGCATGCAACAAGCCTTTAAACCCCTAGGCGGCCCTAGTGGACGAGTTATAGTCTCGTGAGGGCTTACAGCGACGACACCCACAAACGTCATTCACACACAATCATGCAAAAATATTTGAAAATAATTAAAATAATTCTGATAGTTATGTATATTGTTGTCCTCAAAGAATGCTTATCAATGAAATCAGAAAACCTTCAAAGTATGCATGTAGGCACTTCATTTTTGCATATAAGTCCCAATGATGCGTCTCGTACGGAGGCACTACTCTTTAAGTTGCGGAAGTCGCGGGAAACGGACGTTGGAATGGAAGAGTCAAGAATTGACACATTGTAGGAATTAATTCGTTTGTTTATGCTTTGGGTTTGCTTGTTGGACCTCTATTTTAAAACACACCTTTAGCCCAAACCCCCACACAAACCACACACCAAGCCCACACATCACCAAAGCCACACGCCCAAGCCCATTAAATCACTTCCCTAAAAAATCCACACATTAAACACATGTTGAAATCAAACCAAATCACATTCCCAAATTAAATAAATCACATACCAAAATTAAATAAAGCCAAATAAAATCACATCACAAAGCAAATTTCCATAATTCTTAAATTAAAACATTCCCTAATTAAAAGATACAAATCAAAAATCATATCCCTAATCAAAAGAGAACAAATCAAATAAAATCAAATCACTTCCCTAATAAAAGATTTTTCCTTATCCCACACTAATTAAAAATATCCCCCATAATTACACAAATCCCTTTCCTATTCAAACAAGGATAAACACAACCCTCTCCTATAAAAAGAACCACAAACCCAACCTTAGCATCCCTGACTCATTCTCACGAAAAAAAAAAAAATAACCCTAGCTCATTCGCCTACTCATGCCAACTGCACAACCAAAACAGAGAGCTCACTCCACAACTCTCCCACACTCTCTTCTCACCCACTCTCTCTCAGAAACCGAACAAAGAAAATAAACCATAATAGCTAAAGCCACAAGAGCCTTCCTCATTCTCACAAACACACGGCAACATGTAAAGCCACAAACAAAAAAAAAACAAATCTCTCGGCTTCACGAAAACATCAACCCTAGCCTCTTGCCATAACACACAAAGCCACAACAAACACAGACCTCTCGCAGCCTTCCACTCTCTACAATAAACGCATGCAGCCAAACCACTAAAAGAATCCACAAACTGACACCAAAATCACAAACAAACCTTCACCTAACGCACAGCTCTTACCCCACCCAATCAACACGTGCAGCCCCAAGCCACTCACATCATCGACTGCCTTTCAAACAACCCCTCCACATGAAGACACAACACACTCCAAACGCATAAGCTGCCTCACGTCTCACATCGGCCACAAACACATAAGCTATCTCACGTCCCTCACCGAAGCCACATTAGCCACAAAAATCACCCCTGAAATTCCCCATGTCCAGCCGCATACAGCCCTCACAAATCACCCAAAAAACCACCATTCACTGCCGTAGCAAAGACCCTGAAAACATACCCAAAAATCACCCATCCATTCATGCATAAACTACCCAAAAACCACCCTGCACTGCACCTTAAAATGCCCTAAATCAATCCCTAAACTGTCCCAAAAATGCACCCTAAAACACCCCAAAATAGTCCCACTAAACCGCAAAATAGCAAGCCTAATTCGTGACCAGAAACCGCAGCGAAACGGAGTAAAAAACAGCAGCCCAAACACCGAAACAACGAGAAAAAACTTTGAACCAGTGAACCGGAGGAGTTACAGAGCATCAACCCTTCCGACGGCCGTGTAACGCGCTTCCGAAAGACAACTTAAGAGGTTAGACCTGAGGGCACCCCTTTTATTTATTATCCTATATTTTTATTTATTTTAGTACTTTATTTCATATGAGTATTATGGATTGGTGTATGATGTGATTTCCGGATGAACGAAATATGTGATCTCTCTTGTGGTATATCGGATGGAAACTCGAACGTAAATTCCGTAGCTGAATCCGAATGGACGGTAGTGCGGTTTGTACTCGGGATACAATGCCACGTACCACTTGAGAGACACACGTATTTCGTTTCATCCAATCTTGTATTTGAGCATGATGTAGTTAGTAGATTATTTATTTATTTATCACGATTTAATCTAGTAGGTTATTTATTTATCTAAGCATGATTTAGTCTAGAATATTGTTTATTTTTAAGTATGACTATATTATTTCTTTATGCATGATTTAATACTTTGATTTTGCATTAGGAATTTAGTTTACGTTTTGTTTGAGTAGTTATTTATTTGTTCTTTGTGTTTGATGATTCGACATGCTCGTTGTGTGATATTATATGCTTGTCGTTATAATGACTTATTTTTAAAGCATGCGAACTTAGTCATAGGATTTATTTTGATGAATGCGGACTAGATCTAAGTTACCTTTGAGCATACATGTTGAGTAGATTCGGTTAGTTTATTGCACAAATCATATCATTACAAGTGACATAAGTAAGGGACCATTCCAAACCAAAGATTTGAGGTCTTCCCTTGCGAGGGGTGAGTGCGACCTTAAATCACATTTTCCCGGTTCACACTGGGTGGCGATTCCATGTTATTTCTCCGGTTTAGTTCCCCCGTGGGCTATTCTGTACTCCCAACTAGGCCGCGAGCCTAGAACAGCGTCGTCGATTTCTGTGTCCTACAATGCAATTGCGACTCAAATCCAAATTCTTGAAATAAACCATCTAAGCCAGACTCACAGTGTGTGTGTGTGTAAAGGTTCATTCACAGCTTGACACATAAGTAATCCAACTAAATGATTTCGTCTCAAAAATTGAGATCTGATGGGTCAAACCAACCTAGATATCTCAAATTAACTCTATAATTGCCTTTCTTTGCTCCGTATGGTATGATTTTATTTTCATATTTTTCTGCTCTTTTTTTTTGCATTCTTTTTCTTTTTTTTATACACACCTACCCTTTAAGGTAGTATTTCTCCTTATGGTGGTCCTAACACTCGCCCATAGATAGCTTCACGCTCATCGGTTATAGGTGTTTTTTTTTTCATACCATAAATCATAATACTTGCATATTGAGATTGATATCTAAGCAAACAGTCATTCATCGGCATGCAATTTCCTCAGCTAGTCACTTTGTCAACTACTTAAGTTCTTACTGCTAAAAACCTGTTATTAAGTTCTTACGAGTCTAACCTAGATCATCTACTCAAGGCATCAGATAAAAATCAATTGATACTTATCGTTTCTAAAAGTTCATCAAAAGCAATCAAAATTCATCATTAGACTTATGCTTTACTAAAAAATACATAAAAACAAAAATAATTAATTTTTTTAAAAAAAATATAGCAGGAATACATGCACACACCCCCAAACTAAAAACTTGCATTGTCCTCAATGAAAGATAAGTATAAAGAAACTAGATTAAGGAACAACACTACCATGCATGGAGTTGATCAGGCTCCAGCTGGTCCAAATTTGGTTGCGCGGGCTTTGTGTGTCTCGTGCTACCTGCATAAATAGCATGCAAACTAATAAATAAACAATAGCACTCAATAATAATTAAAATTAAAAATAAAATAAAAATAAATAAATGCAAGGGTTTCCTCCCCGCTAGCGCTAAGATTAACGTCTTCAGCCAGACGCAACCACCCAAATGGTGGTCATGGTAGCTTCTTCTTTTGTATCCACTAAAGCACCGAAAGAAAAAGCAAATAAAATCAATATACAAAATAAAATAGAATAAATATAAACTAAAAATAAAAGATAAAAATCTAAATTAAAGCTAAAATTACTTGGTAGTAGTATTAATGTGAATTAAACAAACAATCCTCGGCAACGGCGCCAAAAAACTAGTTGTGATATTTTATATCGTACACAAGTGTACGGTTTCAAGTTTTAGTATAAATGAGTTTAGAGTGTCGAACCCACAGGGATTGTGTTAACTCGCTCTAAATACTATAATGGATAATCCTAACTTTATTTAGATAACAAATAATAAAAATTTTGATAAATAAATATATAAATAATTAGATAGGAGGAACTAATACGATAGAGATTCTAGATCCTGATTTCACCTAGCAGTCACCTATGTATTTTTCATGCCAATTAATCTTTGTTCAGTTATATAATTTATAAGTCAAGATTCTGAAAATATCCACTCCCTCTCTCGAGTGCCGAATGAAAATATCATCAACTATAGACTTCGATATCTCTATAAAAATCCAGTAGTTAACAACTCATTACGCTTTGTGATTCTATATTAACGACTTTAAAGGAACTACAGATTCTCTCGAACTCTATAAAATCCTAGGTCATATTCTCTAGATCTATTCAAAATCCCCTCTCTCGAGTGATAGATTTCAAACATGTATCATCATATTTGTGGCCAACAAACACAAAGCATTAAACTCAAAAGAATAAATAAATCAATAAAAATTCATAACAAAATTAGCAAACAATACAAGGTTCAAGCATCAGTTACATCGTTCTCTAGAATTAAAGAGTTTAGTTCATTACAAAAGATAAAAACAATGATAAACAAGTCATGAATCTAATGGAAATCATTAGAGTTCTAAGAAAGAAATAAAATGATAAAACCCGAATTGAATCTCTTCCTCTACGGACGTCACCGCTTTTATCTCCTCTTGTTGCTCTTTAATCATCCTCATTGGATCTCTAAAAATATGTGTTTCTGTGTTTTGTACTGTGTATTAGCCTCCTACTTTGTGTTGTGGACGAACTAATATATTTATAATAAAGTCTTGGAACCATTAAACATCTAAAAAACCCTAAAATCATGTTTCTGGTGCACGCGAGAAGCCCCTGGATTTTGTATGGAATGCATAGATCTCTTTGAGTATATGCAAATTGATATATTATGGGTCTCATAACGCTTTCTATATCAAAAGTTATAGCCTTTTTAAATTCAGTGCACAACTGATGCTGATTTTGCCTGTTATTGAGTCCGATGCACCCAATAGGTCCCGAAACACGCGTAATTGGTCCATTCTTCATGTTCTAATGCTTCCTACAAACAAGAGATAAAATAAACTATAAATGACATTAAATGATATGGAAACTAACAAAATAATAAGCTAAGAGTACAAGAATAAGTAGGTATAAACCACACTTATCATGCTACATAGGACTTGGTTATATCATTGTGTAAACCCGTTCATTACAACTGGCATAAGTAAGGGACCATTCCGAACCCAACGGTTTGAGGTCTTCCCTTGCAAGGGGTGAGTGCGACCTTAAATCATTTCCCAGTTCACACTGGGTGGCGACTCCTTTATTCTCCAGTTTAGTCCCCCGCGGGCTACTCCGTACCCCCTACGGGCTGCGAGCTCGGACAGCGTCGCCCTCGCTCCCTACAATATTATTCATTTATCAAAGTGTTTGTTTAAATTTCGCATATTATAAATTATCTTGAATACCCTAGATTATTTATGTGCTTTCAGACTTAGTGTACGAGTGCCATACACAAGGGATTTAAGTCTAAAGTTAGTAATCTTAAATAGTCCATAGAGAGCAAACAAAGTAGGTACTTTTTTTGTGGTTTATCTATAGCTGCTGTCCATTCTATATTTGTATGGCGACCTTGATCCGGGATCGTCCATGTAGAGACATGAGAATGAAGGCACCTTGTATGATGTGATCATATAGGACTGGACCCAGATGAAAATGACATTCATATAATATCCGTTAAACAAAGAAAGTCATTTCGATCTACTAGATGGTCATATATGGATTGATCTTAATCCTTAGTGTACTACGAACTCTTGCATGGCAGTCTATGTCCTTTGATTTACAATGGTGAGATTGGTATAGCAGTCCCGACCAATAGCTACGTACTTTGGGGGCATGGTCTATTGTGTAGCTGGGAACGTTTTACATAGATATGTAGTTCACTCCTTCTTACGAGAAGTAGAGGAGTATCATCCTTAAGGGTTGATTCGGTACTTGAACGGTTAGAGCGCTCAAGTCTTTCTATTACGAATAGAAAGATTAAAATTCATAATGGTTATGAATAAATCGTTCATTAGAGAATCAATGGTACTTAAGCTATAAATAATTAGAGGGGTATAACAGACATTTTGACCTGGTTCTAATTACGAGATACTCATGAAGGGTCAATTCATATGTTATGACTATATCGATGGACACCAACTTAGTTCGGCTTAATATATCACTTGCGGCAACGAGAGTGCAACTTCAGGTTTTTAGTGGAATAACCCGGAGTTAATAATTTGAAATATTTAATTACGAGCTTAATTGATATTTCGAGATTATTGGAGCTCATAACCGTAGGTCCATTTGGTCCTCGTTCTAGCTCGATATACTATAGCGGATTAGTATAATTGGATAGTCCAATTATATACTCAAATATGTATAAATATTATTTTAATGATTAATAATATTATTTGTCACACTTGGAACTATATATTAAAAGTAAATATATGGTTTTAATAATTGTATGATAATTATTAAATGAATAAAATTAAATTATATTTGATATAATTTAATAAAGCTAAAGTTGGAATTTCCTATTATTGGGTTTTGGAAACCCTTGACTTAATTTTGGTGGTTACACTTTTTGAAAGGTAATCATACCTTTAATTTTGTAACATATTTTCCTTTATGGTAATTGATTTTAGTGTTACAAAATTAAATACAAAATTAAATAAAAATTCCTTGCTTGGCCGATTCTTTCATTGTGGAAAAATGAATGGTTTGTTTTTGTTTTGGAAACAATTACCCTAGGTATAAAAAGGATTTTATTTTTTTCTTTTTTGCCTAAGCCCCTCATTCTAACCCTAGCCACCTTTCATCTTCTTCTTCATTCTCTCAAAAGTTGAGAAAAATAAAACTAAAGAAAAAGAAGAAAAACAATATAATACATAAGTGTGATTAAATCTCTAAATAGTTTAGGGATTAATATTGTGAGTCTTGCCCACACAAGTTTCCTTTGTAACGAGATATAGTTCGGAAGACTTTGTGGTGTTGAAAAAATAATCATCTTCATCTTATTCTTGTATGCACTCGGCAGTGAGGCTTTATTTTGCTCACTGCCGCCCCTTTACATGGTGAAACGAAACTCGGTTTGATTTCGTTTTTATCCAGTTTTTTTGGGGAATATTTTGTGGTGTTTTGGGGCTGTGTTGGGGCTGTTTTCAAGAGAAAAATCAGAAATGAAACACAGCCACTGTCCGCGCATTTTAGGAGCTATTTCGGTATTGCACTGTGCGCGTATCGAGTCCAAAACACTCCAATTTTTGTCCAGATGTTCATGGCTATTCGGGGACTGTTCCGGGGCTATTTTTGGGCTGGAATTTTATCTAAAACTGAAGTGAAATTTCAGTGGTGGTGGGAGTAACATTTGGCCACTCAGTGGGAAGAGAAGAAAATTTTTTCAAGTCCGATCCGGGTGCCTAAACCGTTTCTGCTGCGCAAGGAAAGCGTTTCCTACAGTAAGCCATTGGGCTACTAATAGATATTCAAACGGAACATGAAATAAGATGGATCAATAGATAAATACAAGGAAAGACTTGTCATAAAAGGTTATAGACAAAAAGAAGGCCACCAATGACTCGTATCGCGTCAATAAGAATGCTTATTGCTATAGCAGCTATATTTGGTCTTGAAATACATCAAATGGATGTAAAGACGGTATTCTTAAATGGTGAACTAGATGAAGAGATTTACATGAAACAACCAGAAGGTTTCAATGTTCTTGGACAAGAACAGAAGGTGTGCAAACTTTAAAATGCTTATACGAATTAAAACAAGCACCTAAACAATGACATGAAAAATTTGACAAAGATATGTTGTCAAGTGGGTTCAAAATCAATGAGTGTGATGAGTGTGTATACACAAAATCAACTCAAAAAGGACATGTCATTATGTGTCTCTACGTAGACGATATGCTGATAATTGGTAGTAATCATGAGATGATTCAATCTACCAAGAAAATATTGACCAAGAAATTTGATATGAAAGATTTAGGAGTTGCTGATGTGATATTAGGAATTAAAATTTCCAGAACATCAGATGGGTATATATTATCTCAGACTCATTATATTGAGAAGATACTTGAGAAATATAATAAAGGAGATCTAAATGTGGCTAGAACTCATGTAGACCTAACTCTTCATTTATCAAAGAATACTAACTCAAACGTATCGCAATTAGAGTATTCGAGAATATTCGGAAGTCTGATGTATCTCACAAATTGCACACGACCTGATATCGCTCAAGCTGTAAACAAGCTTAGTAGATATATGAGCAATCTAGGACATAACCACTGGAAAGCCATAGTAAGAGTTTTGAGGTATCTGAGAGAAACTTCAAAATATGGTATGTATTATACGAGATATCCTGCTGTTCTAGAGGGATACAACGATGCTAACTGGATATCTGATACTGTGGATTCAAAATCTACGAGTAGATTTATTTTCACACTTGGTGGTGCAGTCGTGTCATGGAAATCCTTGAGGCAAACATGTATTGCCTGGTCTACTATGGAATCATAATTAATAGCATTAGACAAAACAGCGAAAGAAGCGGAATGACTTCGAAATTTCCTAGAGGATATTCCAAATTGGCTGAAACTAGTGCCAGCGATAATCATATATTGTGATAGTCAATCGGCTATTGGGAGAGCCCAAAATACAAAGTATAATGGTAAGTCTCGACACATATGTCGCATACATAATACCATACGACAACTGCTCTCAAGTGGCATAATTTCAATAAATTATGTCAAATCGAATGAAAACTTAGCGGATCCACTTACTAAAGGTTTACCAAGAGAGCAAGTTGAGAAGACATCGATAGGGAATGAGCTTGAAGCCTATAAATTAAGAATTTTCATTATGGAAACCCAACATAGCTGACAGTAGATCCCAAGATCTAGGTTCAAAATGGACAAGTGAAACTTTGTGCAATTCAAAACAAGCACTGTAGAGTTTTATACTCTTTCCCATTCCTGTAATGACGCAGAGTGTTGTCTATCAAGACTAGGATAAACTAAGGCTTTTAGTGATCACTATATTAGAAGAAGAGTCCTAATGGGGGTAAAGACATATTACCTCTTTATAGAAGATCACCTATTTCAAGTAAAAAGTGAGGCCGCTTCCATGAGAGTTTTAAAGGCTGAATTCCCTAAAGTACTTGATGAATCCAGAACCAATGTTCATGGCCGAAATGAACACAACCGTAGAACGGGAAATGGTCAAAGTAAAACTGTGTGTTGGCAGTTGTCTTGGTTTACACCAACGGCAGAACATTTCAAGACTATAGGTCACTAGTTTGCCAAGTAAATCTGATTGTCATTAACTAGGAAAGGTTCAAGGCGAAAGCTACCTATTTCGATGCAGTTTTATTTCATGGAAACTCTCTTAAGTGTCTGCATTAATATTAGAGAATTGTGGGGGATTGTTATAAATTCTCTAATATATATAGTATTAGAGTATGAGAGACATGTCCCTTAAGTAGTGTCTTATGGGAAAGACACAATGATGAAGGGACATGTCCTCTAAATTGGAAGGATGAGTCCATAGGCTTCAAAAGGCATAAGGGGAGGGGTATAACCCATTACACCGCAAACCAAATGGTACCCTCGAAGGTACCATTCCATGCCTATATAAAGAGGCCATGGGGGTTCACTCTAAACATCCTGAAAAACATATAAGTCTTCCATTATTTTAGTGAGTCATCTTCAAAAAAAAAGAGTTTCCTCAATTTCCTTATTCAAGTTCTTGTTAAAGGAGTGCCCCTTCTACAAGAAGCATCCAAGTAATCATGGTAGAACGTTAGCCACAAAACCATCTGTAGAGCACCGAGACGGAGCTAATAATTTCTTAAGGATAGAGGCAACTCGACTTGGATCTCAATTTCGTCATCATCTTCTACATTTTCCAGGTTTTATTATGTTTATGGTTTTTGTTCAATTTTGATATGTTAGTTTACAATTGATTGATTGATACATGTTAATTTCGTTTAATGACACATATTCGATAATAATTTTTCCTGCCCTTCTCACCGATCCCTTGGTGGCTGCCTCCTTTTTTTGCCAATTCGATTTTTAACTTTCTTCGATGATACATAGAAGTTTAATATTTATAAATATATAAGAACTAATTCGTTTTGTTATGCAATTGCTCATTTGTCTTAGTGGTTTCATAGAACCCGCCCATAGTAATCACCTTTGTTCGATTCCCCGGGTAAGCATTTTGATAATATTGTCAGTAATATTTTTATTTTTCTCTTTTAAATCGTCCCAAACCCTGCTTGATTCATCTTATTAATTAATGAAAGTAGTTACTGGAATTTGAACTTTTTGTATTCATCGATGAAAGTAATTCCACAGCTTTACAGCCTAGCTGCTGAAAGAATCATCTATTTTTTAACAAACTGCAGTTCCCCTCTTCACATTCACCAAATTCAAGCCCAACTCATCCTCCAAAACTTGCATTACAACACCGCTGTTGCTTCCCAGTTTATAGCAGCTTCCCAATCTTTAAACATCCTAAACACGGCACTCCTGCACTTCAACCAACTTCACAGACCCCATGTCTTCACTTGCAACTCACTCATTAAAGCCTTCTCTCATTCCCAAATCCCTCGCGTTCCTTATTCTGTATACACCCACACTTGTAGAAACTCTGTTTTGCCTAATAACTACACATTCCCTTTTGTGCTCAAGTCTTTGTCTGACTTTAAGGAGTACAAACAAGGGCAAACGATTCATACCCATGTTGTAAAATTAGGTCATTTGAATGATATTTATGTGCAAAATTCGGTATTGAATTTTTATGCGTCATGCCACGATATGGATCAGTGTCGGAAGTTGTTCGATGAAATTACTCAGAGAGATGTTGTCTCTTGGACAGTGTTGATTATGGGATATAGGAGTGTTAAAATGTATGACGATGCTTTGATTTCTTTTGAGCAAATGCAATATGCGGGTGTGGAGCCTAATCGTGTTACAATGGTGAATGCGTTGGCTGCATGTGCTAGTTTTGGTACTCTTGAAATGGGAGTGTGGATACATGATTATATCAAGAGGAAAGGGTGGGAAATGGATGTTATTTTGGGGACGGCTTTGATTGATATGTATGGAAAATGTGGGAGGATTGAAGTAGGGCTAATGGTCTTTCAATGCATGAAAGAAAAGAATGTATTTACGTGGAATGCTGTTATTAAAGGGTTAGCTCTTGCCAAGAGTGGGCTGGAAGCGGTTTTGTGGTTTAATAAAATGGAGCATGAATGGTTTAAGGCTGATGAAGTGACATTGGTTGCTGTTATTTGTGCATGTAGCCACTCTGGTTTGGTGGAGGTTGGCCGAGAGATATTTAGTTCATTGCTTCATGGGAAGTATGGTTTTGCACCTGGTAAAAATCATTATGCATGTATGATTGACCCATTTTCACGAGCTGGTTATATTGAAGATGCTTTCATGTTAATAAACGAAATGCCTTTTGAGCCTACAAAGACTATGTGGGGATCGTTGCTGGCTGGTTGTAGAGGTCTGGGAAATTTGGAATTGAGTGAGTTTGTTTCAAAGAAGCTTTTGGAACTGGAGCCAGATAATAGTGCTTCCTATGTTGTCTTATCTAATTTGTATGCAGAAATGGGAAGATGGAGTGATGTGGAAAAAGTGAGAGAATCAATGAAAGAGAGGGGACTGAAGAAGGACCTTGGCTCTAGTGCTGTAGATCCAGGAACCCAGGAATATGTTAATGAACTATTAGCGCAATAACCTGATTTTCACTTACAGAGATAGCAACCTTTGGGCGGAGCTTTTTTATAGTTTTATTGGTGTGAATCAAGGGCGATCATGAATGTTAAAACTTACTTTTAAAGGGGCTTACTTTCTTTCTGCCTTCTTACCCTCCAGCAGATGACCTATGCTTTGTAGAACAATACTGATGGACCGATCATTGATCAAATTAACTTTCTTCACCATGTATAAGTGGCCCTTCAGTTGCCTTTTTGTCACTTTCTATAGGAAAGCAATGCTATATATCAATCACTTCTTTTCAACCAAAGAACCCTACTTCAACTTTTTGCCTACAATCAACATTCAGATTTCAGAGTTGAATTCCAGGTTAAAAGTACTCCTCATTTTCAGATTATAATTTTAAATTTATATTGAATTATTTATTCTATCCCAATGTAAGATAAGTTAAAATTTTCAATTTCTTTGCTCTAGTCTTTCTTTGCTATCACAAATAGTTAACGTGGAAATGGACAAGTGTTTGCTCATCTTAGAATTATGGTCTTGTAGCTATAATTAGTCAGTCTTTAAGATTCTACTCAGCCAGCAGAGGCTCATGGTCATAGATGCATTGAAGCATGACCAGCTTAGCTACATTCTCTCCATCTTGTCATTGTGGCAACAACTCAACCTTGACGATCTTTGGTTTTATAGCTTAATCCCACATCGTCTTTGAAGTTGCTTGTCACGCACCTCACTTTAATGCCAATTTTTTTGTGCAAGAGGTTAATAGGAGAAAGCATAGAAGATTCCGGAATGTTGGAGAATCATCTACAGAGCTTCGAAAGATTCTAGGATATTAAAAAAGGCTCTAGAAGGATCTAGAAGCACCTAAAAATGTCCACATACACCTAGAAGAATCTAGAAGCCCTAGAAGGTTCTAGATGTACCTTGAAGGTTCTAGACTTCTCTAGGTTTCTCTATATGTTCTAGGTTGTATATATTATAGAACATTATTGTAAAATATCTAAGATATTATATAGAATAATTTTAGACACTCATTATTGACTGTTAGATCAAATCAATCTATACCATCCATATCTAAGATATTATGTAGGATAATTTTAGACACTCATTGTGGACCATTAAATCAATATCTACCAGTGTTCTAAAATGCGCTAGGCGCTAGTCGGACGGTGACCCAGCGCCTAGAGCGCCTAATCGGGGCCTAGGCGGTTAATCGAAAATTGAGAATTTTTATAATTAGGTTTAAGATTTAGTATGATTTGGAGAAATCAATCATAGATAAATGTTATTTGAGTAATGACTAATATTTATAAATGGTCAATTTAATTGAAATTAACAAAAATAGAAAAAAGATTAGATTTATGAAATTAGAGTTTATGCTCTAAATTGAGATTTTTTTCAAATTGATGAGTTAGAGAGTTAATTTTGTAAAATTAAGGTTAGGGTTAGGATTGATGTGTGAAATTCGGTCGGAAAAAGTAATTAATTTCGAATTCTGCGTCGGTCAACGACAATTGACCGATGAATTTGCGATGAGCGTCTGGCCCCAACGATTTGGGGTCGTAGGCGGGGCGTTTTGGAACACTGATATCTACCATCCTTTGAAAGGTGAAAGACCTATAAATAGAAGAGACCTCATTTATACCAAAGTGATGAAGCAACACTTATAAGCTCTTTTGAGTAATATAAGCATACTTTTCTCAAGTTTCTTTCATCTTCCTTTGCTCTTCTTATATTGCATTTGAGGTTGGTTGACTTAGCCTAATATTAGTGAGTGATCGAGCTAAGTGTCACACGGTTGGTTTGGAAGGAAGTCCAAGCCTATAGCAAAATGGTTATCAGAGTTTGGTTCATGAAAGGTCGTTATTAACTCGTACAACATCATGTTGGGAGTAACAGAGGAAGAACGTACTAATGTGGAGGAGACCACAAAGGGTAGGGATGCCAACCACCCCACCAAGGTGGGAAGAAAGCTCGAGGATTCAGCAAACCAAGAGGTGAAGACCTTTCTCCCTTAGAGGTAAGAGTTTCCACTATTGAAAATATATTACTTAAACATAGGACAACGAGTTGAGAAGGTTGAGCAAGAAATTGAGACACTTGTGTCTATACATTAACCCAACTAGATCAACTTAAGGTAGGTATAGATTCTTTCTCCTATTGCCGAAATAATAACAAGGTGAGAATATCTAAAAGCTAGACACAATGGTAATGGATGCTATCTCAATCTTTGTTGGCTCTGGTTCGACATGTACTGCTGATGAAGAAAATATCTAGAAGAATAGAAGAACAACAGAATAATAGAGAAAGAAAGGAAAGAGGAGAGAATAAGAAATGAGGGAAAGAAAAAAATGATATTTGATTATAATTCCATGACATTACATAATAGGTAGTGTAGCATAAATAAACAAAAAGGAATAAAAGACCTATAAGTTGGGCCTGCCAGCTCAGAGGTTGTTATAACCTCTTTTGTCATTTTATACAACTATCTTAGACTTTTTTTCCCTATTATACCTTATTTCTTCTGCTATATGTAACAATACTCCCCCATTTAAACCATTCTTGTCCCCAAGAGTGGACCAAATCAGGAAACTGATTAGGAATGTATGCCACATCTTCCCATGTTGAATCTATAGTTGGAAGGTTGGTCTATTTAATGAGGACTTGGCATATGTGCATAGCACCTCTCAACACCACTCTAGAATTAAAGACCTTCTCAGGAATATTGATGAATTACCCCTGGTCAGTGGTTGGCATCTCTGTCAAATGAACAACATTATCTCCAATCTTCTTCTTGAGAAGAGACACATGAAAGACGGGGTGAATTTTGGAAGTATGTGGTAGTTTGAGCTTGTAGGCAACCGTTCCAATCCTCTCCACAACTTCATAGGGGCCATAGAATTTAGCTGCCAATTTCAAATTTCTTCGAACAGCTAGAGACGTTTGCCTATAAGGCTGCAATTTTAAATAGACTAAGTCTCCAACCTGGAACTCTCTTTCATTATTCTTTTAATCGGCATATTGCTTCATTTTATTCTTGTATTGTTGTAGCTGTTCTTTCAAGTAAGCAGTCATGTCCTCCCGCTCTTTTAGAAAATCTTCTATTGCTGCCGCTGTACTGTTACCAGTGGGTGGAGTAAGCAAATTAGGAGTACTGCCATAAAGAGCTTGGAAAGGAGACATTTGAATAGCTGAATGATAGGTTGTGTTATACCACCATTCAGCCAAACTCAACCATTCGGCCCATTTTTTAGGTTGTTGGTGTGTCATACAACAAAAATAACTCTCCAGAGTCTTGTTCAACCTCTCAGTTTGCCCATCTGACTGAGGATGATATGCTGAAATCATGTGGAGTTTGACCCCTAAGAGCTTGAATAATTCCTGCCAGAATAGACCTGTGAAGAGCCTGTCCCTATCAGAAATAATTGTCTGAGGTAGGCCATGAAGCTTGCAGACGTGATCCAAGAAGCTCTTTGCGACAGTAGCAACATTAAATGAGTGAGATAGAGGGATAAAATGGACTGATTTAGTGAAGCTATCAACTACCACTAGAATTGTGTCATAGCCTTTAGATTTTGGGAGCTTCTCAATGAAGTCCATGCTGATAGTAGCCCAAGTAGTGGCTAGAATATGAAAGGGTTGTAGCAATCCAGGATAAGGGCAGCTCTTATCTTTACATCTTCTACAAACATCACATTGAAGAACCCAATCCACCACATATTTTCGCAAGCCAGGCCAATAAAATTTTTGTCTTAACCTTTGATATGTAGCTTTGACCCTTGAGTGACCACCTATAGCTGAATCATGATATGTACCCAACAATTTGGATCTTAAAGATGTGGCACTCCCAATATAGATCTTCCTTTTGTATCGCAATACCCCTCATTGAAAAGAATGGTTAGAATCAGAATTTGGAAGCACAACATCTGTAATGATTAGTTGTTGCACCCGTGGGTCATTCTCGTATGAAGCTTCCACCTCTCCCATCCAAGTAGGAACTATGGTGGAACCAAGTAGCAAGTGACAGTGAGAACTCAATCCTCATCTTTTAGATAAGGCATCTGCTGCTTTATTTTCACTTCCCTTCTTATATAAAATTTTGTAATTCAATCCCAACAATTTAGTAATCCCTTTTTGTTGGATAAAAGTGTGAAGCAGCTGTTCTAGGAGATATTTGATGCTCTCATGATCTGTTTTGATAAAGAACTGCTCATGTTCAAGGTAGTATCGCCATTTACTAACTGCCATTATGATAGCAAGAAGTTCTCTTTCATAGGCAGAAAGAAGTTGATTCTTCTTGCTTAAAGGCTTAGAAAAATGTGCAATGGGTCTTTTGTATTGCATTAGAACTGCTCCAATTCCTATACTGCTAGATCACATTCTAGAACAAAGGGCTTGGAAAATTCAGGGAGTGCCAAGACAGAGACTGTCACCATTTTCTGCTTCAGGGTATCAAAAGCATTCTGAGATTCTAAACTCCATTTAAAGGCATCATTTTTAGAAGGTCAGAAAGTGGTTTGCTGATGCTGCCATAACCTTTAATAAACCTTCTATAATATCCAGTAAGCCCCAAGAATCCTCTTAACTCCTTTAGAGTTCGTAGGGTTGGCCAATTTAGCATGGCTTCAATTTTAGAATGGTCAGTAGTAACTCCGTGGGCAGATATCACATGCCTAAGATACTCCACTGAACTGCTGCCAAAAGTACACTTGGATTGCTTAGCATACAACTGTTGTTTCTTCAAAACCTGGAAAACCAACTCTAGATGCTGCAAATGAAGTTCAGGAGACTTGCTAAAGATAAGGATATCATCAAAGAAAACAAGCACAAACTTCCTTTGATAAGGCTAGAACACTTTATTCATCAATGCTTGAAAGGTTGCAAGAGCATTGGTAAGCCCGAAAGGCATTACCTTGAACTCAAAATGCCCTGAATGAATCCTAAAGGTAGTTTTGGAAATGTCAAGAGCCTCCATCCTGATTTGGTGATACCCATCTCTAAGATCAATCTTAGAGAAAACCATTGCCCTATGTAATTCATCTAATATGTCTTCAATCATTGGAATGGGGAATTTATCCTTAATAGTAATGTCATTGAGCTGCCTATAGTCGACACAAAACCTCCAACTACCATCCTTCTTCTTGACTAACAAGGCATGTGAGGCGTAGGGGCTGTTACTAGGTTGTATAAATGAAGATCTTAACATCTCATCCACAAGCCTTTCAATCTCATCTTTTTGAAAATGAGAGTACCTATATGGTCTAACATTTACATGTGCTGCTCCTGGTTTAAGTGGTATAGAATGATTGTGTGATCTAAAGGGTGGTAATGAGGTAGGTTCTTGGAAAATATGATGGTATTGAGCTAGTAGGGATTGAAATGAGTTCTGAAATGTTACCTCAGTGCAAGACATGCAGGAATACTGAAACTGCTGAGGCAGTTAAGGCAAATAATCTTGCTGAAATTCCACTCCAGCCATTGTGGATCAGCTTGCATAGTGCCTTGCTTGTTATAATCTTCAAGGTAGCTTGCTCTGTGAGGCTTTTTAACTCAATCATCTTACCATCCTTCTTGAAGAGGAGCTTGTAACCATCAAAATCAAAGGTCACATGAGTAAATGTTCTCATCCAGTCCACCCCTAACACCATATCATAGTCCCCTATATTTAGAACCCTTACACCAAACTTGAACTTATGTCATTGCATGCTCCAGCTGCAATCAAAACATTTGGATCTCATTATTATCTTCTTGCCATCTGCTAAAGTAACAGTGATTGGACTCACTTGGACAACAGACAGTTTAAGCTCATCAGCCACCTTAGTATCAATAAAACTATGAGTGATGTCACTGTCTATAAGAATCACCAACGTCTTGTTCTTTATCTCCCATTTCAGCTTGATGGTATTATCTCCCACATTACCTTCAATGGCTCGCAAGGATAATTTTTCCCTTTCAGTCACTACCTCTTCTTCCTCATCCATAACGTCCTGCCACTCTTCCTCAACTTCAACCTCTCCATCATTCTGTCCTTGCAGGGTCATTAATTGCCTTTGTTGACATCTATGGCCAGGGTAGTATTTTTCTCCACACCTGAAACAATTTCCAGAATTTTATCATAGGTTGTAATTTGGGTTTTTATTTTGTGGTGGATTATATGGGGTTCTGGGTATGTATGGTGGTTTTGGTGGTATTGAGTTTAAGGGTTTATGGGATATTGGAGGTTGGGTTATAGAAGTAAGGGCCGACACCATTCTAGGGTAGTTATTACTGTTGACAGTGTTGTTTGCCTTGGTGTTGGCTGCATATAGGTATGTTTTAATGGAAGGTGTGTAAGTGTCCTAGACATGCCAATGATCTCTAAGCGTGATTATTGTGCGAATAAATCAAAGATAAGTTGCGGAAATTACTTACATTGATCGGTTGAGATTTCAAAAATTTCGAAGGAAGTAGAAGTGTGTTGTACAAGTTAGTATTAAAAGCTCCCAACCACTTCCATTACTCAAGTGACTTGTTGATGTAAGTTGGTGGGTCCCACACTTAAATCGTTGGGTTGCTCAACACACTTTGGGCTCAGATTTGTTTAATCCGATTAAACGAATTTTCCGTTGTGACGTAATTAAATCCAATTTAATTAAATAATAATGCCTCCCAAAATTATTACGGAATTCACTTACGAATTAATTCCAAATTAATTCGTTCGCTTGAATTAAAATCCGATTTTAATTCCGCATTGAAATCCAATTTCAATTAATATATCCAATATATTATTTTAGCCCAAATAAATAAATTAAATAGAAAAAATCCAATTTAATTATTAAATTTATTTTACCGATTAATTCCAAATTAATCGCGTTTTTCTTCTTCACGAATTAATCCCAGATTAATTCATGACGCAATTAATCTCAGATTAATTTTCTCTCTGTTAATTAATCTCAGATTAATTATTGCCGTAATTAATCCTAGATTAATTTTCTCTTATAATTAATCCCAGATCAATTTTGTTCGAGTTAAATGTCATCGGTGAATCTTTGGGAAGCGACCCAAGAGATCTCTGGATATGTTGACAGTAAATACGGTCATTGGACTATCCGAAAACGTGCGTACCCGGTACCACGTTCTTACCAATTTACGACATGGTTGGCTTCTAGCAAAACACCGTGCCTACCTGATTTTCCAGAAATATTCAACGAAGAATATACAGTCTTTATCAGGCGTAGTATACGAAGTATTGCGTATTGCGATCCAATATCGGATGTCATATGCTAGGCCTGGGGTTGGAATTGTGTCTGTCCCGTACGAATCATATATCGGATCACTAGCAACTAGTCTATTTAATCGGATAATCATGACCTAGTCATACTATCCCGATAGCTGCAACATTTGAGAGTACTATTTCTGTATCCCTACTTGATCATCATCTCCATATGACTGAATTGATACTTCCATCTTGACAGCACACCCAATACATTACGATTCTCAGTAAACCTAGAAGAGGCGTACACAAAACCTGTTAAAGCCACGGACGACCAAAACCAAAGCGTACTGATTGTCGCAAGTATTAGCGATGCAAGTCTCAGGTTAAAACCAAACACCTACCCTGATTCGGATTCTCATAAACACATAGTCATACTACCAATGAGATTCCGAGGGGTCTATCCAGACTCCAGAGCGAGTCTGTTCCTGGTCCAACGGCTAACAGAACCTCCTATCACACTTGTATAAGTATCTAATACTTAAATATATGAGAACTATGTCGTTAAGCTTCCATAACGCGCACAAGTGTAATACTAGACTATTCCGCATTATCGATGTCTAGTCTCGATAATACTACGACTATGGATATTTAATGATTAAACCTTTCGTGGATTAATATTGTCTCATATCTTATTAATCTGGTACTAATCATATGGACTTTTATCATTTATATATCAAAGTAATCTAATTACAAATGATAAAAGAGCAATTTCCTTTGTCACATAGTTAATTTTGTACAAGAACATCATGTTCTTTACAAAATAGTGATGTTATGGGTCATAATTGTCCAACAATCTCCCACTTGGCCTATAGCCAATAACTCAAGTGTCTAACACCTGAACTATGTACGGTTCGCTCGTACTTATGCTGAGATATGCAAGGTTATCATCTAAAATGATCTTTTGATCTTGACATCGCTACGATGTATGATCTCACGGATCAGATGAAATCGTCGAAGTACATACTTGAATCAATGATGAGACCGTAATTCCTTAGCCTGTGCTGTAGCTCAGCTTAGCTGCTAACAAAACTACTCATAATCCAATTAGGAATTTTATAGATCCAAAATGCTTCTTTTGCTGCCTCAGCCGCATTAATATTTTCCGCTTTGTTGTTGAATCGACAACAATATCTTGCTTGGAAGATTTCCAGCTCACTGTTCCGTTGTTCAAACAAATAGGTACCCTTATTGTGACTTACAGTTGTCTTTATCGGTTTGGAAACTTGCATTGATGAACCCAGTCATCTCAAGTTCTCCATCTCCATATAATAAAAGGCATCCTTAGTTCTTCTAAGATACTCAAGGATGTTCTTTACATCAATCCAGTGACTATCAACTGGATCGGACTGATTGTGACTCCACATGCTCAAAGCATAAGAGACACCAGTGTAGGACACAGGACCTGGGCGACGCCGTTCCTAGGCTCGCGGCCTAGTTTGGGAAGTACTAAATAACATGGAGTCGCCACCCGGTGTGAACCGGGACAAAGATTTAAGGCCGCACTCACCCCTCGCCAGGGAAGACCTCAAACCGTTGGGTTCAGAATGGTCCCTTACTTATGTCACTTGTAATGAAAGGATTTATGTAATAATTTAATCAAGCTTAAGTAACACTTATTTCCAAGAGTATCATGCTTCTAAGTTCTCATATTCAAGATAAAACTTATGTACACATTTCACATATATCTCACGTTTAAAATTGCATGCTTAACATATATCAAAATAACAACGAACATACAACTTCATTTGCATATTATATTCAGGAAAACACAAGCACACATGTTAACCATACAAGCACACATATTAACCATACAAGCACACATATGGGCACTTTTCCAAGCGGTACGTGGAATTGTATCCCAAGTACAGACCGCACTACCGTCCATTCGGAATCGCCTACGGAATTTACGTCTGGGTTTCCATCCGATATACCGCAAGAAATAATACTCAAATGTTATCATGACATAAGCATATGAATGTCAATACATTAACATATTTGTATTTATACATGGGGAGATAGCTACTAGGAAAACTATGCATGAAATCTAATGAAGAGGACTCAGTTCAGTGTGTTCGCGTTCGTGTAGCGTTCGTAAACGCGTTCGAACGGAAATGAAACAGAATGCTCACGTTCGAGTAGCGTTCGTAAACGCGTTCGAACGGAAATGAAACAGAATGCTCACGTTCGTATGGCGTTTGTTAACGCGTTCGAACGGAAATGAGACAGAATGCTCACGTTCATATGGCGTTTGTTAACGCGTTCGAACGGATACGAGACCTGACACATAATAAGGCAAAAACACATGCGCGTTCGAGTTGCGTTCGTAAACGCGTTCGAACGGGAACAGACCTGATGCATGAAATGAGACGCAATACATAAACACAAAATAAAAGGGCGCGACGAAGTACTGCCATAAAGGTGACCTTTTGGGGCTCTTGATCTCTCAAAGAGAGGACCTTTAGACCAACATACTAAGCCCATGCGCGTCACATCACACATACAAGAATAGAACCAATCACATCAACCAAGTATGCCCGATTGAACACATCTGACATCCAATCTGAACACACATCAACCGGCGCGGCAAAGCATCGTGGTAACGGGTTTTAACCCCTCCCCATAAGGGATCTTTCATTCCACTTACTAAGCCCATGCGCTTGATTGAACCATACATAAAAGATAAACTCAATAACATCAAACTAAGTATGCCCGATTGAACGTATCTCGCATCCAACCGAACACACATCAACCGGCGCGGCGAAGTAGTGTCACAAAGGTGGCCTTTTCGGCTCTTTGTCTCCCAAATGGAGGACCTTTGAACTAACTCACTAAGCCCATGCGCTTGGTTGAATCATGCATAACTAAACATATTGAATTCAAGTAAAGAAAACTAAATAAACAAAAGCAACACAACAAAAGAAAGATGGTGCCGTTTACCCAAGCGGTACGTGGAGTTGTGGCCCGAGTACAGATCATATTACCGTCCATTCGGAATCGGCTATGAAATTTATGTCCGGGTTTCCATCCGATATACCGCGAGAGTTGACACATCTCTCATTCATCCAATACCCACAACATACATCATACACACAACGGATACCACAAATACAGAAATATAATCAAAATAAATGACCAGAAAATAAAATGAGAATAAGTGTGAAAGATACCCTCAGGTCTAACCTTTTAAGCCGTCTCTCGGACTCGCGTTCCACGGAAATCGAAAGGGGGGTAAAGCTCCGCAACTTTCTGGTCCACTTGTTCACGTCCTAGCTCACTGCTTCGCTGTTTTGCTTACGGTTCGAACTCCGTTCTGCTCCTATTCGGCTCCTGTCTTGCTGCTCACTGCACGGGCCACCTGTTTTAACGTTTTCAATAACTATTCCAAGTTTGTGGGTTCTTAGTGCAATTATATGTGATTATTTTGAAGATTATCTATGCAGTTTTTATGTTACTGTTTTTTAAGGATTTGGGCTACTGTTTTAAGGTAATCTAGGAGGTTGTTTAGGCGTGTTTTAGGATTCGGCTAAGGTGAGTTTGGTGCTTTAGATTCGGCTATGGAGGGTGGTTGTAGGTGCTTTGGATTCGACTATGGAGGGTGGTGACTTGTGGTGGTTTCTTTGTTTTCTTTCTTGTGTATGTGTGAAGTGTTTTCTCTTTAGTTTAGTCTTGGGTGTGTAGAGAGAGTCTAGAGAGATTTCGAGAGAGTTTGGGTGTGAATTCTATGTGTCAAGAGAGGAATGGCTTTGGTTAGGGGTTGTTTATATAGAAGATGGCTAGGGTTTCACCTTTTCTCAAAAGGAAGAGATCTTGTTTCCAAATTAGGAGAGATGAGAAAGGTATACACAAGATAAGGGGGACAAGATATTTTAAATTAGGAAGTTGTAATATTTAATTTGTGTTGGTTTAGGAATACAAATATTTTATATTGGTAATATCTTATTAGATTAGGAAGTCAAATATATGATTGGCTTTATTGGTTAGGATTGATTTTAATTTGGTATATCTTCTTTTTAGTTTAGTATATGTGTTGTTTAATTTAGGTAAATATTTTATTTAATTGGTAAATGGTTTAAATATTTTATTTAATGTTTAATATTTAAATTATATTTATTTATTTAATTTGGGATGTGTTTTATGGGCTTTGGGGAGCTAAATGGGCTGGGTGTGAGGCTAGCAGCAAAACCAGAATTACCGACACCGTTCGTTCGCTTCCTCGAACGCGACACGAACGCCCGCAATCTGTTTCCCGTTCGAACGAAGTAGCGAACGCAGCACTAACGAAGACAGTGAGCTTTGTTGTTCTGAATTTCCCCTTCCGATATCCGTTTCCCGCGGCTTCCGTGACTCAAAAGGTAGTGCCTCCAAATGAGGCTCATCATCGGGTTTCACATGCGAAAATGCAATGCCTACAGTCGCCCCCACTTTGATGGGGCTTGTGCAGTGTGTGACAGTGACAGTCCTATCAAAGTTATGCAATGCATTTTCACTTACCTGGCTCGCCAGCTGCCGCTTGACTTACCATGTGTTGAGTTGAGTTGGTGATGTAGTGGACCTCGATCCTGGGACGTATCCCCATAACTTCAACATGAAATTTGTTTCTTACATGCTTAGCTTCATTTTGTGATGCTTTGATGTTCTTTCTACTCTTATAGTTTGTGTTCATTTGTTTGAGAACTTAGATGAAAGATTCATGTATGTAAGTAGCCTTGAATGGTTTCAAATGCTTACTTTTGATTCTTTGAAAATCAAAGTTGTCATTCTAGAGTTAGTAAGCCACTCCTTGGTGACCTAGAATTGTTCTAGAGTTATTTCAAAGTGGTGAGGCTTGTTTGGTGAAGTATTGAATGGATTAAAGTGTTGGATTTTGTTAATTTGGTGAAATTGAAAAATTAGGGTTCATAACTAACTCCAAATTTGGGGCTTTTCATATATGTAATGTATTATGGTATGCATATGATGCGTGTAAATTTTTGGGTTGATTGGATTTGATCTTGGCATGTTTTGAACAAAAGGGACCAAAATGTAATTACTTGAAAAATTTTGGTAGTCACGGCAATTTGAGAAAATTTGGGGATTTGTGTGAAATCTGATTTAATGCATTAGATGTGTTGAAAAACATTTTAGAAATGATTTAGAATCTTCCAAAATTATATTGATAATTTTTGGGCTAAAATAATCAATTTACAAAGTTTTGGGGCAATTCAGTAATTACCAAAAAATTTGATATCTTGTGTAATTTTTCAGAATTTGATAACTGGATAATTAAATAAATAAGTTTATTTGATTAATCCGAGAAAAAGTTTTGAAATCGGAAATTTTGATTTTCCACTATTCCGCTGCGTTATCAGATTTCCGCCATAAAACCCCTTCAAAATGGTATCACAACAGCGAGTCTGATTCTGGACATCCTAATATGATTATACCTTTAAATTCAATGTTAAATTATTCTTTACTTGTTACATGCATGTATCTGTTTAATTTGATTAAATAAATTAAAAATAATCTTTTGCGGAAAATCCCTAATTAATAAGGTTTAAATGTAATTATGCATTTGATGCATGTTATGTGGTCCGTCTTGTCAATACTATTTATGAATATTTCTCAGTGACTACATTCGAGACTATGCCTCTGCTGTGATGGTGTAGCCGATAAAGATTTATTTATACCGGATGTATATAAGATATTAGATAAATTCAAGCTAAAGCGGAATCCCGAACGTGCCACAACTGTCAGGGTTACGCAAGTAACTTGAGTTTAACATTGACGAGTTTAACCTTGGTATGTCTCCTTGTGGGCCTGCCTTAGCAGCGACAACGAGAAACGACCAGGACCGGAAACCCATGAGTCACTAGTGAGTGATTGACAAATGAGTTGTCTACTTGATGAATATACGTAGGCGAGACCGTGCCTCTGCTGTGAGCTGAAATATATTCACGGGATCCACTTTTCACTATTTGTATTTAATTTAAATATTAAATCTTTGTATTCTGTTTGGGGATTACAGTATTGCATGATTTAGTGGGAGGGGTATTTTTAGATTAAAAATCCATGATCTAGTTTATGCTTATGATATTATATGAAACTGCTTAATTTCTGCTAACCGTTTTTCGTAATCTATATGATAGATTTGCGATGGCGGCACCATCCACTAATCAGTTTGCGCGTATGCTTGATGCGAACAAACTTAAAGGCGCTGATAACTTTACCGATTGGGAATTGGATTTGAGGATTGTCCTCGACTCCGAGAAGTTGGGATATGTTCTTGAGGGTCCACTGCCCCTTGCTGTGGCAGTAGATGCTACACCGGAAGAACGCGAAGTCTTCCAAGCTTGGAAGGATGATGATTTAAAAGTTAAATCATACATCTTAAGTTCGCTTTCACCGGGGCTCAAGAAACAATATTATGGCATGTCAGATGCGTATAGTATGATGACTCGATTAAGACAATCGTTTGAGAACCAAGAACAAGTTGTTGTTCATAAGGTCGCGATGGAATTGTTCCATGCGCGGTTGGATGAGGGGCAAGCATTTAGCCCACATGTTCTTCAGATGATCGATTTGATCGATAAACTTAGGCAACATAATCTAATTCTGAATGACATTATCGGTATGAGTGTCATTCTTGGTTCGCTCTCAGCTTCTTATCGCCAGTTCGTGATGTACTTCAACATGAACGGGATTATATGTACCTACCAAGAGCTGCATAGGATGTTGCTCACGGTGGAAGAGGACCTCAAGAAGGGAGTACCGACTCACCCTCCAAGACCTACTTCACTTTCTGCTTCTTCCCAGACTTGGTCAAAGGGAAAGAAGAAGAAAGGAAAGAAGAAGAAGGGTCTCGGTCCTCAACCACAGGCAAAGATAGCAAAGCCCAAGAGGGCTTCTGAAGACAAGTGTCATCACTGCAGCAAGTCGACATCATGTACATTTATTTTTCCAGTTATTGATATATATTTGGCTTGTGAAGCCGTTACATCCACCTGGATTTTAGATTCTGCTTGTCCCATTCACATTTGTAATTCGTTGCAGGTGCTGAAGGAAAGTAGGAAACTGAAGCCTAGAGAGATGCAGTTGCGGTTCGAGAGTGGAGACTCACTGGATGCAGTTGCAAGGGGAGTATGCGAGATCCATTTGCTGAAAGGGACACTTTTGTTAAATGATTGTTATTTTGTACATGGACGTGTAGCTAATATTATATCACTTTTTGTATTGGATACAAAAGGCTTTCGTATTAATATTAAGAACTGTTATTTATATTTATATAATAAAAGTAATATTCAGATCCTTTGTTGTCCAAACCAGCATGATCATTATACATTGTAAACTTCAAAAGATATTTCAAATACTGGAGTTAATAAATGTAGTTTACCTGTAATTAATAATACTGAACTTTGGCATATGCGGCTGGGTCACATAGGCGTTAAACGACTTACCCAATTGGTTAAGAATGGTTTGATATAAGATCTTACCATTGAATCCTATCCAACTTGTGAATCCTGTATTCAAAGTAAGATGGCCAAAGCCCCATTTTCTGGTGTTGGACACCGCACCACTAACTTACTGAAACTCGTACATTCTAATGTATGTGGTCCATTAAGTCAGACTGCTCACAGTGGTTATTCGTACTTCGTTATCTTTACCGATGATCTGTCACAGTACGGTTATGTCTATTTGATGCGACATAAATCGGAAACCTTTGAAAAGTTAAAGAGTTTCGAAATGAAGTAGAAAAATAAACTGGTCAATATATTAAATGCCTTCAATCCGATTGAGGCGACGAATATATGAACAGTGAGTTCATGGATTATATGAAGGAGAATGAGATTCTCGCTCAATATACTCCTTCAGGTACTCCACAACAATGGAGTGTCTGAGAGGACAAATCAGACTTTATTGGATTTGGTCTGATCGATGTTCAGTTTCACTGATTTGCCCTATTACTTATATGGCTACTCTCTTTAACAGCTGCACATCTTTTGAATAAGATTCCTTCAAAAGCTGTTCCTACGACTCCGTACGAGATATGGTTCGGTAGGAGACCAAATCTTAGTTACATTAAGGTTTGAGGTTGTTCTGCCTATATCAGGGTGACTCAGCAAGATAAGCTTTCGCCTCGAGGGTAAAAGTTTAGGTTTTTCGGATATCCTTTGAATACGAGGGGATATCTGTTCTATGATACCGAGCATCGAAATGTGTTCGTAGCTCGCTTCGTAAAATTTCTAGAAGTATAATTTTTGTCAGAAGGTGCTAATCATAGACAGATTAAACTTGATGAAGTCCAACCTGAAAACAACGAACCAACAGAGGAACCTGAAGTTCAAGTAGATGAAGGACCTTCAACACACACACTCCGTAGGTCAGAAAGGGTATCTAGACCTCCTGGATGCTTGTATTTGATACAAGAAAAGAGTCTAGATGTTCTCTTAGTATATGAGACTGATCCTTTCACCTATAGAGAATCGATGTTGGACATCGACTCCGTGAAATGGCAAAGTTCCATGAAATCCGAGTTAGACTCAATGCATGAGAATCAAGTTTGGGACTTCGTTCCGCTTCCCGAAGGAATTGTTCCTATCGGTTGTAAATGGGTTTACAAAAGGAAGCGCGGGCCTGACGGTAAGGTTGAAACTTACAAGGCTCGACTGGTAGCAAAAGGTTACACGCAATGACCTGGCGTCGACTACGATGAAATTTTTTCACCAGTAGCAATGCTTAAGTTTATTCAGATTTTGCTTTCTATAGCTGCGTATCATGACTACGAGATTTGGCAAATGGATGTCAAAATGGCTTTTCTAAATGGATTTCTTGATGAAGAAATCTATATGGAACAGCCGGAAGGTTTTGCGTCCAGCGAAAACTCGAGTATGGTGTGTAAGCTTAAGAAATCCATTTATGAACTTAAACAAGCTTCACGAAGTTGGAATCTTCGATTCGACAAGATTATTAGATTGTCTTGTTTTCTCAAGAATTCGGAAGAATCCTGTGTGTATCAGAAGGCCAGTGGGAGCATGGTCGTATTTTTAGTCCTATATGTTGATGACATCCTAATCATTGGGAATGATTTAGGTATGTTACAAAGCGTACCTCTATAAGAATTTCTCCATGAAGGACCTGGGAGAAGCTTCCTATGTTTTAGGGATAAAACTCTATAGAGATAGACAAAGGAAGCTGATTGGGTTATCCCAATCATCGTACATAGATAAGATCTTAGAACGGTATAATTTTGGTAACTGTAAGACAGCAAACATACCGTTCAGACATGGGATTCATCTTTCAAAGAAGATGAGTCCACAAACAGAAGATGAGAAGGTTAGAATGTCTAACTAACCTTATGCTTCGTGTTTGGGTAGCATAATGTATGCCATGTTATATACTAGGCCTGATATCAGTTTCACTGTTAGCGTAACTAGTCGATATCAGTCCAATCCAGGTAATGACCATTGGATGGCCATTAAACATATCCTAAAGTATCTAAAATGTACTAAGGATAAGTTAATAATTTATGGAGGAAACGAACTGCAAGTTAACGGGAATACGGATTCCGATTTCCAATTGGATCCTGATGATAGAAAGTCTACATCTGGATTCGTATTTACCCTTAACGGAGGTGCAGTTTGTTGGAAGAGTTCCAAACAGGGATCAACGGCAGATTCCACCACTGAGGCGGAATACATTGCAGCTTCTGAAGCTGCAAATGAGGCTGTGTGGATAAAGAACTTTATCACAGAATTGGGAGTTGTCCCAAGTATCGCTAATGCGATTCCGTTATACTATGATAATACTGGAGCCATTGCACAAGCAAAGGAACCGAGGGCGCATCAAAAGTCGAAGCATGTGGAACGAAATCACCACATCATTCGAGAGATTGTGTCGCGATGGGACATTTTCGTGTTCAAGTTACCGAGTTAAGATAATGTAGCAGACCCGCTGACGAAGGCCATACCTCCGAAGTTGTTTGATAAACACGTGGAGTCGATGGGTATTAGATACAATCGTTATTGGCACTAGAGCAAGTGAGAGTTTTTGTTGAGGTTGGTGCTCAGAGCGCCAATTCCCGGTTGTATTTCTTTGAGAATACTTCTGTAAAACGTTATTATTATGAATAATATATGCAATTTCTATAATATAATATATCTTTTAATATGGTAAAGACTAGTCATGATGCTGTTGCAAAAGCGTCGCAACTGACATTGAGTTGTATCATGACGTTGTCATTCTCAAACTGTTCCTGGTCAAAGTTTACACTGCTTGGTCAGTAAAGTAAACCCGTTGAGACCAGTACATGTCGTATACTGGAATATATGATTCTAATGGTTTCTCAAAGAACCATTAGTCTTTGAGACTCGTATAGACGTGTAGGTGTTTATAGCGGATAAACACTGAACGACTCACCGAAGATTTTTAATAGATGGTACACAAACGTCAATAAGAATCTTCTCGGGTTGAGTAGCATCTGTGATTCTTAGACTTGAGATACCACTGTGGGCACATGAGACAACTTCTACACTTGGATGGCAGTCACGTCACCGATCTATTTAGATCAGACCTCCGCCTGTTCGTTGGGTGTGGATAGATCCTCAAGATGTCCTGTGTGTATCGAGATAGGATCCGTCAGTTCTGTGTAACATAGCAAAGGTAGTCCATATATGATTAGCAATCAGATAAAAACCATGGGCCTGTGGTACATTTTAGAAGTCAGTTCTAAATGTTCTTTTTGAGATTGCTAATAGAGACGTCGACGGGATAGTCCCTATAGAGATTTGACGTTTACATCTATATCTCTGGGATATATCCGGATACCTGTGACATAGGAATTATACATATGCCATGACCTCGACCTGTATGATTCAGCGAGTTTATCTGTGGTCGTTATAATTTACGGATGGGTAAATTATGGACACGAAATTGGATTTCGTGACAGATATTGTAGACAACAGAACCTGGGCAACGCTGTTCTAGGCTCACGGCCTAGTTGGGAAGTACGAAATAACATGGAGTCGCCACCCGGTGTGAACCGGGACAAAGATTTAAGGCCGCACTCACCCCTCGAAAGGGAAGACCTCAAACCGTTGGGTTCGGAATGGTCCCTTACTTATGTCACTTGTGATGATATAATTTGTGCAATGAATCAACCAAGTCTACTCAATAATCATGCTCAAGGGTACTTAGATCTAACATGCTTTCATCCAAATAACTCCACGCAATGTAACACAACAAGCATATTGAACCATTAAATCAACATGTATAAATCATTATCCAAACACATCATAAACTAAGAACATGCATAAGGAACAACCTAAATATGCTTTAACAAATAAATAACAAACTAAATAAACAATGCTTTCAATAATAAACGAATAACCTAAAGACTATAACATGCTCAAATACAAATTTGGATGAGACGAGATACGTGTATCTTGAGTGGTACATGGCGTTGTATCCCGAGTGCAGACCATACTACCGTCCATTCGGAATCGGCTATGGAATTTACGTCCGGGTTTCCATCCGATATACCACAAAAGGGAACACATATCCCGCTCATCCAACAATCACATCATGCTTCAAACGACTCTCATGCAATTATATATCAAAATAAATAAAACAAAGATAAAGAAGATAAGTAAAAATGTGCCCTCAGGTCTAACCTCTTTTGCCGTCTAAGAAAGGGCGTTACACGTCCGTTGGAAGGGTGACTGATCCGATGCTTTTCTGATTTATCTATTCAATGTCTTTCCTCGCTGTTTTGCTGTTTGGGCTGCTGTTTTAAGTCTGTTTCGCTACTGTTTTGCTGTTACGTTTCAGGTCACTGTTTTGGTTATTTTGTGGACTGTTTTGGGTGATTTGGGGGACCAAGGGGGGTAGGGTTTTAGGGCTGTTGGCTTACTGTTTTTGGGTGGTTAAGGTTCAGTTTTACGGACTGTACATGGGCAGAATTCTGGACAATTTTCGGTAATTATTGGGGCAGTTTTCTGGACAGATTTGATGATGTGGTTTTAGGACAGTTTCTAGGCAGTTTTTGGTAGTTTTCTGGGCAGTTTGAAGGGATTTGTGGGGGCGTAGGGTAGTATGGCGTGGCTAAGGGGGTAATGACATGATGGTGAGGCAAAGGCTGAGGGTTAGCGTTTGTGAGGGAGATGCGTGCAGGCTGTGAGTGGACGTGTTGAGTTTGTGCGCAGGCAGATGTGATTAGCCTGAGAAGGGGCAGTCAACGTGTGAGTGTAGTGTGTTTTTTAGGCGTGGCTTCAACGTGGACAAGGGGGCTGAGTGGCTGTGAATTGGTGCGTGAAGCTGAACGTGATGGAGTAGGTTGTTAGGCGTGAAGAGTGGGAACGTGAGGGTGAGGGCCAGGTGTTATGCTAGGAGTGAACGTTGGCAGGTGGCAAAGGGCAAGGTGCGGCAATTGGAGGCAAATTTATGAGAGATGTGATTAGCGAAGTGGGCGTGAATGGTGTAGGGTTTAGGTGCGACGATTGAAGTCGTTTGAGAGTTGGCTGAGAGAGTATTTTCTTGTGTGAATTATGTGTATAAGCCAGCCAGGGTTTGATAAGGGGGTGAATGGTTCTTTTTATAGGCAAGGGGATGAGTTTACCTTGTTGGAGAAGGAATATGATTTGTGTGTTATTTATGAGATATTTTTAATTTAGTATGTGATAGGGAAAATCTTTTAATTAAGGGAAGTGATTTGATTTATTCTTTTTAGTTAAGGATATGATTTATTTAAATTGGTAGGTGATTTAATTAAATTAGGAATGTGATTTATGTATTTTAGGAAAGGGATTTAATTTAATTTAGGAAGGTGATTTAATTTGTGAAATGTGTTTTAATTTAATTTAATATTGTTTTAATTATTTAATTTGTGAGATGTGTTTTAATGTTTTAATTATTTTGGATTGGGCTAATGGGTTTGGTGTGTTTTAAAACAGAGGTCCAACAAGCGAACCCGAAGCGAAACAAGCGAGTTAAATCTGACAAAATGCTAATTTCCAACTTTACCCTTCCAACGTCTGTTTCCCGCGGCTTTCACAACTAAAGAGGTAGTGTCTCCATACGAGACTCATCATCGGGCTTATATGCAAAAATGCAGTGCCTACAGTCGCCCCCACTTTGATGGGACTTGTGCAGTGTGTGACAATGACAATTGTGGGAACACAGGATCTGGGGCGACGCATGCTGTTCTAGGCTCGGGGGCCTAGTTGGGAGTACGGAGTAGCCAACGGGGGACTAAACCGGAGAATAAGGGAGTCGCCACCCGGTGTGAACCGGGACAAAGATTTAGGCCGCACTCACCCCTCGCAAGGGAAGACCTCAAACCATTGGGTTCAGAATGGTCCCTTACTTATGCCACTTGTAATGTAAAGATTTATACAATAATCCAACCAAGCCTATGACATATTTCCAAGTGCACCACAATCCTAAGTTCACATGCTTAAAAGTAAAGTTTACATCTAACATGCATGAAATCAAGTCCTATTGCTGAGTTCACATGCTTAAAGGTAGGCTTTTGCAACAACAAGCACATAACGTCTCAAGAATTCAATCATTCATGTAAACATAAACACAAATAGTCATGGTAATATTTGCATGTAATATAAAGGAAATCAAAATGACGACAAATAATGTTATAGGCGCACTATGTAAAGAAGCATATAAAATATGGTCAAAATAACCGCATGATAAACAAAATCAATACAAACACATAACTTGAGAAGATGAGAAGAAAGAAAGTATGCCAAAGATGAACAATCAAATATGCAATTTTACATTAAAGAGAACATGCCATAATGATGCCAAAGAATGCAACTAACATGAGTGAAAGAAAGTGATACCGAGAAGAAGAGAAATGCAAAGAAGGAGAGAAATGCAACATGCGTCTATATCAATATAATTACTACTAATTTTCCATTAAGCATGTTATGTGATACAAGATTATGCAATGAGATGTTATATAGATGAATGATATGGAAAAGAAAGCATGACCAACGTTGCGCAAAAAAAAAAAAAAGAATAAGATGCATGGTTAAAATGACATTTTGCAAAAAAAAAAAACGATTAATCGCATAATAAACAGCGCGGAAAAACACCGTGGCAAAGGTAGCCTTATGGCGTTTTTCCTCGAATGGAGGACCTTAAAACCACCCTGGTTCAGCCCATGCTCACATATCACATAATGAAGTGAGATACATAAAAATGCATAAAAAGGATTTTTGTAAAATGGCGATAAATCGCGTAATAAATAGCGCGGCAAAACATCATGGCAAAGGTAGCCTTATGGCGTTTTCCCTCGAATGGAGGACCTTAAAACCACCCTAGTTAAGCCCATGCGCACATATCACATAATAAGATGCAATAAATAAAGATGCATAAAAAGGATTTTGTAAAACAGCGATAAATCGCGTAATAAATAGCGCGACAAAACATCATGGCAAAGGTAGCCTTATGGCGTTTTCCCTCGAATGGAGGACCTTAAAACCACCCTAGTTAAGCCCATGCGCACATATCACATATAAGATGCAATATAAATAAAGATGCATAAAAAGGATTTTGTAAAACAGCGATAAATCGCGTAATAAATAGCGCGGCAAAACATCATGGCAAAGGTAGCCTTATGGCGTTTTCCCTCGAATGGAGGACCTTAAAACCACCCTAGTTAAGCCCATGCGCACATATCACATAATAAGATGCAATAAATAAAGATGCATAAAAAGTATTTGTAAAACAGCGATAAATCGCGTAATAAATAGCGCTGCAAAACATCATGGCAAAGGTAGCCTTATGGTGTTTTCCCTCGAATGGAGGACCTTAAAACCACCCTAGTTAAGCCCATGCGCACATATCACATAATAAGATGCAATAAATAAAGATGCATAAAAAGGATTTTGTAAAACAGCGATAAATCGCGTAATAAATAGCGCGGCAAAACATCATGGCAAAGGTAGCCTTATGGCGTTTTCCCTCGAATGGAGGACCTTAAAACCACCCTAGTTAAGCCCATGCGCACATATTACATAATGCATAAAAAATGAAATAAACAAATAAAAGATATCGGATATCGTATACCCGACTGAATACATCTCTCATCCAATCAAGCATACATCATCCGGCGCGGCGAAGCATCGTGGTAAAGGATTTTAACCCCTTTAAGGGGACCTTTCATCGCACTTACTAAGCTCATGCGCATCATCTCCATATGACATAAATAAATGATATGCGGAAATTAAAAGACAGAAAAATTAAACGGCAAATAATTAAATGAACAAGATAACATAAAATCAATAAGTGCCGTTTGCTCAAGTGGTACGTGGAATTGTGGCCCAAGTACAGACCGCACTACCGTCCATTCGGATTCGGCTACGGAATTTACGTCTGGGTTTCCATCCTATATACCACAAGAGACGACACTTCCATTCATCCAAAATCCACAACAAACATCGTATACACAACAAATGCCAAAAATACAGAAAATATAGTCAAAGTAAATGACCAGAAATTAAATAGAAATAAGTGTGAAAAATACCCTCAGGTCTAACCTTTTAAGTTGTCCTCGGACTTGCGTTTCACGGAGATCGGAAGGGATGAAAGCTCCTTACTTTTCCGGTTCACTAGCTTCGCTTTTTGGCTCGCTGTTCCACTGTTTTTCCCACTATTTTGGCGTCGTTTTGCTGCTGTTTTTGACGTGTCTTCTGCTCACTGTTTCAGGTCTTGTTCTTCTGTTTTAGTGGACTGCTATGCGTGTTTTTTAAAGGTTTTAAGTGCAGTTTTTTTGTGATTGTTTAAGGATTAAAAGTGCAGTTTTTGTTCACTGTTTTTTAAGGATTTTATGGGCTATTTTGTTCACTGTTTTTTAAGGATTCGGGCTGCTGTTTTTAAGGTGATTCAGGTGCTTTAGGCGTGTTTTAGGGGGGTGCAGGGGCTGCTATTTTATGGTAAAATGGACTACTGTGTAGGCATGAATGTGGCTTCTGTTTTGGTTGTTTTCCACGTGAATATGGCTGCTGTTTTGGATGTTATTTTGGTGGTGATTGGGGGCTGTGTTGGTGGTGGTAAGGGGCTGTCGCAATTCGGCAATGGATGGAGGGGGATGGTGGATGTGGTGTTCACGGCCAAAGGAGAATAGATGAAGAGAAAAGCTTTATCTTTGCTTCTAGTTCTTGGCCGTGAGGTTGGTATCTCCTAGGGTTTGTGGCTTGTAGTTCACGTATGATATGGAGAGTGTCTTGATGTCTTGGGCGTGTATTAGAGAGAGAGTGGAGAGATGGTGTGGCTAGGTTAATGCATGTTTATATAGAAGAGAGCTAGGGTTTGCCCTTGTCTCACAAGGAAGAGATCTAGTTTCCAAATTAGGAGTCCTAAGAATGGTATACACAAGATTGATGGGGGACAAAATATTTTAAATTAGGAAGTCAACTATTTTAAATTGGTAGATGTCTTATTAGATTAGGAAGTCAAATATTTGATTGGTTTTAATTGGTTAGGATTGATTTTGATTAGGCATATCTTCTTTTTAATTTTAGCATATTATATATTCAAATTATTTAAATTATGCATGATTTTAGTTTAAGTTTGGTAAATGTTTTATTTAATTATTTAATTAATTATATTAATATCTTATTTAGTTAATGTTTTAATTAATATTTATTTATTAATTTGGGGGTATTTTAAGGGTGATGGGCGTGTGGGCCTTGGTGGGTGGGAGTGGGCTTGGCTAGGTGCATGTTAATTTAGTTAAGTGTTTGGGCTAAGTTGGTGTGGGCTAGGTGGGGGTGAAGGCTAAATTCATGTGGACTAGGTGTGCGTGGGCCGGGTTTAGGTGTCTCGGGCCGGGCATAAATTTTAAAACAGAAAACAAGCGAGTTACTTGAAGCCAAACTAGTGAACTTAATCCGTCAATGAGTCAATTCTTGACTCTTCCCTTCCGATGTGTTTCCCGCGGTTTCCGTAACTTAAAAGGTAGTTGTATCCAAATAAGACTCCTCATCGGTTTTCACATGCAAAAATGCAATGCCTACAGTCGCCCCCACTTTGATGGGGCTTGTGCAGTGTGTGACAGTGACAGTCCTATCAAAGTCTATGCAATGCATTTTTTACTTACCTGGCTAGCTAGCTGTCTCGAGCTGAGCTGATACTGCAGTGGACCTCGATCCTGAGACGCATCTTGATACTACTGATGATGGGCCTCGCCCGCAAAATGATGTGATGTGGAGCTTCGCTCCTCAGCCGATATGGGCTTCGCCCCCAAGCTGACATGATATGATGTGGAGCCTCGCTCCCCAGCCGATATGGGCCTCGCCCCCAGCTGGTACAATGTGGAGCCTCGCTCCTCAGCCGATATGGGCTTCGCCCCCAAGCTGATATAATGTGATGTGGAGCCTCGCTCCTCAGCCGATATGGGCCTCGCCCCCAAGCTGGTACAATGTGGAGCCTCGCTCCTCAGCCGATATGGGCCTCGCCCCCAAGCTGATATGATGTGATGTGGAGCCTCGCTCCCCAGCCATATGGGCCTCTTCCCCAAGCTGGTACAATGTGGAGCCTCGCTCCTCAGCCGATATGGGCCTCGCCCCCACTTTGATATGATGTGATGTGGACTTTGCCCTCCGAGACCCATACCCGGAACTTAACTTCATTGGGACCTCAATCTTAGATTACTGCCCAGATCAAATATTGTGCTTTTACTATCTCTGATGGCTTACTGCTCGCTCTTTTCCGTCTTCAAGACATGTTTACACAAAAACAGAAAAAACACAAAAATATGCAATATAAGTTACGTGTATGCATGTATGCAGGAGTTTTCTTATTCCGTTGGGTTAGGTCTTCCACTGGCGACCAAGTCTTCTCAAGCAAAGTACAACTTCAACCTGTCAACATTGATTGGTTCTGTGAATTCATTTCCCTCGAGGTCTGACAACTTCACTGCTCCATTTCCCATGACTTTCTGAACGATGTAAGGTCATTCCCAGTTCGGCCTGAATTTCCCTCTCGGATCTGTCGTCGACGGCCTCGACTGCTTAAGTACCAAATCACCCTTTCTGATCTTTGTGGGACGTACTTTCTTGTTGAAGGCCCGGGCTAGTCTCTTTTGATATAACTGCATGTGATGCAAGGCTCTTATCCTTTTCTCGTCCAAAAATGCTAACTGATCAAATCTCTGTGCGGCCCATTCTGACTCAGGTAACTCTGTCTCTGCTAACCCTCATAGACTATATTTCCATTTCCACCGGTAGTACCGCTTCCATCCCGTACACTAAAGAGTAAGGTGTTGCAACCCCGTTGCTGTTCTGACTGACGTTCTGTACCCCCACAAGGCATACGGTAGTCTCTCAGCCCAATCCCTGCAGTTCTCTGTCATCTTAGCCAGAATTGTCTTTACAGTCTTGTTGGCTGCCTCAACTGCCCTTCGCTTGTGGCCTGTAAGGTGATGACTTATGATGGCCTATCCCGTACCTTTGTAGCATTGCCTTTGTCTCTCCTTGAAACTGTACCCCATTGTCCGTGACCACGTGGTGCGGTATACCATACCGACAAATAAGGTTCTTGTGCTATGAACTTGGCCATCTGTTTTGCTGTAACATTGCGGAATGATTCGGCTTCCACCCACTTCGAGAAGTAATCTACTGCCACTACTATGAAGCGATGCCCATTCGATGCATTCAGTCGAATTTCTCCAATCATATCAATTCCCCCATGCTGAGAACGACCATGGCTCTGACAGCCCGTGCAACTCTGTATGTGGCAGATGACTCAGATTGCCATGTATCTGACAGTCGTGACAGTGCTTTAACCATCCTTGCGCAGTCTGTCTCCATAGTCGACCAATAAAACCCTTGTCTCACTATCTTGCGGGACAAGTTCAACCCATTCATGTGCGGACCACATACCCCGGCATGTACCTCTTCCTCTTCCTCCTTTCTGAGCTTCTTCTTTTCTCAAACATTTCAACTGAATGCCGTTTGCTTGCCTTTTGTACAGTTCTCCTTTCAAGATCACATACTGAGAGGCCAATTTCTGAATGGCCAATGTCTGTCTTTTCTGCCTGCCCCTTTTGGAATTCCCCGTGCTCTAGATACCTCTGAATGTCATGGTACCAAGGCTTACCGTCATCAATTTCCACTTCCAGAACTTTCTCTGTCTCATAAATCGGCATTTTGCTGTATCAATACCAATGGTCTCATCACTAACTTCTCTGGATTTTCCCAAGTAGCTGGCAAGTGTGGCTAGTGCATCTGCCATCTGATTCTCTCTTCTCGCGGCAAGTGCTGAAACTTACAATTGGGGATGTCCTGGGCCAACTCTCTGAAGTGGAAAAGATAGGGCTTCAATCGTTCCTCTTTCATTCCCATTCTCCTTGCAACTGACTGATTACCAGCATCGAATCTCCGTAGACCTCAACACTTTCGGCGACTTTCAAGGCTATCAATGCAGTCAACCCAAAAGCACAGGCTTCATATTCGGCCATGTTGTTGTGTTACTCTGAATGTTAACCTCTTGGCCATGGGCAAGTTTCTCCCTCGGGGGTCACTATCACAATTCCAATTCCGGCTCCTTTGCAATTAACTGCTCCGTCGAAATACATTTTCCATCCCTGAACTGCTATAGCACTGATTTCTTCATCTGGGAACTCAAACTTATACTGATCCCCCTCAACATGTTGCATTGCCAGAAACTCTGCTACTGCTCGCCCTTTGATCACTTTGGAGGTGAGATACTCAATGTCAAACTCTGTCAGTAATACCAACCATCTGCCCAATTTTCCCACTAGTGAAGGCACCGAATGAAGATATTTCAGAGGATTTTCCTTGGCCACTATCTGGATCTTGTATGACTGGAAGTAATGTCGCAACTTTCTGGAAGCCCATGCCACTGCAAGACAGATCTTCTCAACCTCTGATATCGAGCCTCATACGGGAGCATCTTCTTACTTAGATAGTAAACGACATGTTCTACCCCTGTCCATCTGCTTGTACCATCATCGCCCCCAGTGCTTCTGATTCTATAGCCAAATACAAATATCAAAGGTCTGCCCGGTCTCAGAGGTTTCAATACGGTGGCTTTACCAAGTACTCTCTGATTCTGTCGAAGGCTTCTGACACTGTTCATTCCATTTTACTGGCTGGTCTTTCTCTCACAGCTTAAGATAGGCTCACACACACAAAGTCAGTCAACTTGGTAATGAACCGACTGATATACTGAATCTTCCCAAGGAATGCCCTGACCTCTCTTTCTGTCTTCGGTGCTGGCATCTCGGTGATCGCTTTGATCTTCTCAGAGTCTACTTCTATTCCTCCCATTCCAACTGTATGTCCCAGCAGTTTCCCTGACGTTACCCCAAACACACATTTCTTGGGGTTCAATCTCAAATTGTAACTTGTCAACCCTCTGAAGGAACTTCTCAAGTGCCTCAATATGCCCGTCCCTTGTCTCGGATTTCACCATCATGTCATCCACATATACTTCGATCTCTTTGTGCATCAAGTCATGGAACAAGGTAGTAGCCATTTCTGATAAGTAGATCCTCCTGCATTCTTGAGCCCAAACGGCATCACTTTGTAACAATAAGTACCCCACTCGGTAACAAAGGCAGTCTTGTGCTTATCTTCATCTGCCATGAGAACTTGATTGTACCCAGAAAACCCGCCTACAAATGAATACATGGCTGACAAAGCTGCACTATCAACCAATACATCTATATGCGGTAGAGGAAAGTCGTCTTTCGGACAAGCCTTATTGAGGTCTCTGTAGTCCACACACATTCTGACCTTTCCATCTTTCTTTGGTACCGGCATAATGTTCGCTAACCATTCAGGATATTTTACCACTTCCAGGAAACCCACATCAATTTGTTTTGACTTATTCTCTAACTTTCTCAGCCCATTCTGGTCTCATTCGTCGAAGTTTCTATTTCACACGGCCTCATGTTCGGATAAGTCGGAATAGAATGTTGAGCAATGCTTCTATCTACCCCGGGCATGTCTTCATAGGACCAAGCAAAAACTTTAGCATACCTGATCAATACTTCTTCTATTTTCTCCCTTTCCTCCTCAGAAGTAACCTCACTTGCAATCAAAATTTCCTTAGGATCCTCAAGTGTCCCAAGGTTAAAGGCATTTGTCTTGGTGGAGTTGACATCAAATATGCTTAGATCATGTAATGGGAAAAGAGAAGACTCAGCCAAGTAAGCAGAAATACTGTCTTTATTGTTAGCAAAAGAATGAGTACACTCAATAAATCTGGGAGGTAAACATCCTCATCATCTACGGATATTTCCTCCTCTACAACAATGTCTTTCTCAGGTTCATTCTCCTCATTGAGTGTCAATGTCTCCAGCTTCATGAGTTCCTCCTCCCATTCTCACCCCTTGCTTCTTCTCTTCAACCAACAGCTTCTCTCCCAACAGGTCCTGGAAGATCTCAAATCCGGGCACCACTACCCCATTCACCTCTACTACTGGTTCAGGCTCACCTTGGTACCTCGAAGCCTTCACAAAGTACTCCATCAGTTTCATGCCCTTCTTCTTGATCTTTGGCTTCTCATCATCAGACTTGTACCCCAACCTCTTCTGGTTTTCTGGCCTCTGAAATCTGGCAGTTTCGAGCCCTCACCTGGCTCATACTTCAACTTCCCCATGATCCGGGCTACCTTGGGATCCACCCACTCCTCAAAGGTGCTGATACTTGGAACCTTGTGAAAGGCAGTATTTCCAAGGCGGCGACTGCATTATCTATTTCAGCTTTGATGGTGACAATCTCTCCCCCGAATGGGAACTTAATCATCTGGTGCAAAGTGGAGGGCACGCCCCAAAGCTTGTGAAACCATGGCCTCCCCAACAATAAAGCAAATGTAGCTGGAATATCAAGCACAGTAAACTCAACCTCATCTTCAATCGGCCCTACCTTGACCATTGCCACAAAGGTACCCTCAACACCGCCGCTTACTATCATCATAAGCTTTGATGGTCATGTTGGAAGGGTCCAAATCTGTAGCCTTCAAACCCAACCTTGTCAGAATTTTCAAAGGGCATACATTGATAGATGAACCGTCATCTACCATTACACATGAAGTCCTTTTGCCTCTTACTTCAGCCTTGATGAACAATGGCCTGTTGTGATTCCTCCCCTATACTGGAAGTTCATCCTCGGAAAATGAAATCTGTAATGCCTCTTTCTGAACAGCCCCAACAAACATTGTAGGGTTGGCATCCTCCGGCACAACAATTTTACTCAAGGCCTCAACCATGGCCCGTCTAGGCTCTTTAGATGCACACAATAACTCCCATATGCTGACTTGAGCCCTTGTCTTCCTCAATTGTCTCAGCACTACATCTCCTTCAATATTCTCTGAATTCTCAAGCATTTCTCTCCCATCAGTCAAGGTTTCTTTGCCCTTATCCACCACATCATTATAAAAAACGCCCACTGCGTGTCATTCCCTTTACTTCTTCTTCATCACTGCTAGAGAAGTCAAGCCAGAAATTCTTCTCCAACTCAGGTTCACCCTCACTACTGCTGTCCCAAATTCCAAGGCAAAAGGCTTAAGGGTGGAAGGTTTTTAGGACATAGTCTTCTGGAAGGCCAGAACTAATCATGTAGATTGGTGGGGGTACAGCTCTGTAATTGGGTAAGGGGTTTCTGTTTGTGTCTGGTTGTTCGGTTTCGGGGTCAGGTATCTTTTTGGAGTCAATGAGGTCTTGGATCTCGTGGAGCAGTCGGGCACATTTGTCAGTGTCGTGGCCCTTCTGCTGATGGAAATAACAATAAAGGTTGAGATTGAAATGTGGTGGTGGTGGGTTTGGGATAGGTTTGGCTTCTAAAGGCTTTAGGAGTCCCTGCCTCTTCAATTTCTCAAATACCTTAGACAAAGGTCTCCCAAGGTTAGAGAACCTCCGGTTCCGGACGGCAGCCACCTCCGCTGAAACGGGCTTGGTACCCGACATACCTCCAACAGGCCTCCTATTTAGGCCAAAGAACTTCCTGTTTTTTGCTTCCTCCTCTTCAATGTCCATGACAGTCTCCCTCAACTGTCGGAAGTCTACAATCATTGAGGTCATCCTCCTCAACTTACTGTAAATAGAGGGCTTTGTGCCCTTGATGATCATCTTGATTTGGTCTTTCTCAGAGGGCCTAGTCTGCATCTTCAGTAGCTGGCTTCTCCAGCGATCTACATACTCCTTGAAGATCTCATCTGGCTTCTGCTTGATATTTTCCAAGTCACGGAGTGACAAATCAATCTCCAGGTCCGTGACATATTGCTTTAAGAAAGCATCAGCTAGCTCCATCCAGTCCTCCTTAATCTGCTTGTCAAGGCTATGGTACCATACCACGGGTGCCCCTTCGAGCGACATCCCGAACATCTTTTGTACTTGGCGCTGAGACAGGCTAACTGAACTCATAACAGATACATACTGACGGAGATGCACCCTCGAATCCCCATTCCCATTGAACTTAGCCAAATCTGGCATCTTAAACTGCGCCGGCAACTGCTCCTCAAACGTCATTGTCTCATAATCTAGCAAATCTTCATTCTTACCCCTCATCTTGCGGGTAATGGATTCAACCTGATCCCTGAGTTTCTGTATTTCTGCCTGAGACCCCAATATTCTGTCTGCTGCATATTCTGCCATATCATCCTCAAAAGTGGGGACATCATCCCCCGATCTGACCGGAGGCACTTCCTGCCTTTCATTTTCTGAACTTCCCCCAGTATGAGACCCAGCTATACCAGCCACAGCAGTAGTCAATGCCTGTAACTGTTCAGTGATCTTTGCAAGACCGTTCTCTAACTGATCCATTCGGGACACCTCATTATCTGATTCACTCATGCTGCTCCAAGTGTTCTTTTAGTGAGTCTGGTTCCTTCCCTAACCCAAACGGTATCTATGGTGTCTTTTTTATGACACAGAGGATGTTAACAAGGTATATGTATGCATGATGTGCATAAGAAGTATATAACATATATTAATCAAATAAAATTCTCAAACAAATCGGCCTATTATCATTTTAGAAGCTTTTGGGACAACTGTCATAAGAGTGAACCCGTCCCAGTTTAAATGGCCCAACGAGTTCATGTCTTATGGCAAAGAGCCCAACTAAATCCAAATGATAATATTCCGAACACAATCATAAAATGGCCCATTGTTATTTAGAAGCCTTTTGGCCCAATCGTCATAAGATATGTTCTTGTCCCAGTTTAAATGTCCCAACAAGCCCATATCTCATGACAAAAGACCCAGATGGATTCAAATAGCAATGTTCCCAAACATAAGCATACAAGGAAGATATTATAAACATAAAAAAATAGCTTCTACCGTGTGGCCCACCATCATTTCAGAAGCTTTGGGCCTAATTGTCATAAGATACGAACCTGCCCCAGTTTAAATGCCCAACAAGTTCGCAGAGAAATATTTGTTATAGGCTATACAACCCGGTCTACACATGGGTTCGTGGGAGTATGGACAAAGGCTCTCATCGGTGAAGGATGGCCCACAACTAGGTCTCCCCAATCAAGGGTTCGAGCAACCAAGTGAGCACACCCTTTTTTATACACTAAGGTACGTGCCAATGAGCTATGGTGTGTGACTGACTGTCAAATGGATTTCCCATTGTAGATTCCCCAGAGGGAAGGTGGAGCGAGGCTCACTTAAATACCCAACCTCTTAGGCTCTTATCGCTTGGTGTCAGGAATAAACAACGAGTCCTCCAAATTAGTCCATCACAATAGGCTACGAGTAGATGGCTATTTAGGTGCCTTCACAGCTTTTCCTTCTAGAAAGGTAGTGAGTGAAGGAAGACACCAAACCATTACCTAGCTTCAAAATTCCTTTGATCACAACCCCCATTTCACACATTTGTAGACACGGTTAATTAAAGCATAAATCTATACATTACAAGGCATTATTTCGGGGCCGATTCTCTATGCCCAGTGGAGTCGCCAGACTGTGGGAACACATGAGCTGGGGCGACGCATGCTGTTCCAGGTTCGGGGCCTAGTTGGGAGTACGGAGTAGCCACGGGGGACTAAACCGGAGAATAAGTGGAGTCCCCCCGGTGTGAACCGGGACAAAGATTTAAGGCCGCACTCACCCCCCCTCACAGGGAAGACCTCAAACCATTGGGTTCGGAATGGTCCCTTACTTATGCCACTTGTAATGTAAAGATTTATACAATAATCCAACCAAGCCTATGACATATATTTCCAAGTGCACCACAATCCTAATTCACATGCTTAAAAGTAAAGTTTACATCTAACATGCATGAAATCAAGTCCTATTGCTGAGTTCACATGCTTAAAGGTAGGCTTTTGCAACAACAAGCACATAACATCACAAGAATTCAATCATTCATGTAAACATAAACACAAATAGTCATGGTAATATTTGCATGTAATATAAAGGAAATCAAAATGACGACAAATAATGTTATAGGCGCACTATGTAAGAAGCATATAAAATATGGTCAAAATAACCGCATGATAAAAAACAAATCAATACAAACACACATAACTTGAGAAGATGAAGAAAGAAAGTATGCCAAAGATAAACAATCAAAGATGCAATTTTACATTAAAGAGGAACATGCCATAATGATGCCCAAGAATGCAACTAACATGAGTGAAAGAAAGGGATACCGAGAAGAAAAGAATGCAAGAAAAGAGAAATGCAACATGCGTTTATATCCATATAATTACTACCAATTTTCCATTAAGCATGTTATATGTGATACAAGATTATGCAATGAGATGTTATATAGATGAATGATATGGAAAAGAAAGCATGACCAACGTTTCGCAACAAAAAAAGAATAAGATGCATGGTTAAAATGACATTTTGCAAAAAAATGATTAATCACATAATAAACAGCGCGGAAAAACACCGTGGCAAAGGTAGCCTTATGGCATTTTTCCTCGAATGGAGGGCCTTAAAACCACCTTGGTTCAGCCCATGCGCACATATCACATAATGAAGTGCGATATATAAAAATGCATAAAAAGGATTTTTGTAAAAGCGATAAATCGCGTAATAAATAGCGCGGCAAAACATCATGGCAAAGGTAGCCTTATGGCGTTTTCCCTCGAATGGAGGACCTTAAAACCACCCTAGTTAAGCCCATGCGCACATATCACATAATAGGATGCAATAAATAAAGATGCATAAAAAGGATTTTGTAAAACAAGCGATAAATCGCGTAATAAATAGCGCGGTAAAACATCATGGCAAAGGTAGCCTTATGGCGTTTTCCCTCGAATGGAGGACCTTAAAACCATCCTAGTTAAGCCCATGCGCACATATCACATAATAAGATGCAATAAATAAAGATGCATAAAAAGGATTTTGTAAAACAGCGATAAATCGTGTAATAAATAGCGCGGCAAAACATCATGGCAAAGGTAGCCTTATGGCGTTTTCCCTCGAATGGAGGACCTTAAAACCACCCTAGTTAAGCCCATGCGCACATATCACATAATAAGATGCAATAAATAAAGATGCATAAAAAGGATTTTGTAAAACAGCGATAAATCGCGTAATAATAGCGCGGCAAAACATCATGGCAAAGGTAGCCTTATGGTGTTTTCCCTCGAATGGAGGACCTTAAAACCACCCTAGTTAAGCCCATGCGCACATATCACATAATAAGATGGAATAAATAAAGATGCATAAAAAGGATTTTGTAAAACAGCGATAAATCGCGTAATAAATAGCGCGGCAAAACATCATGGCAAAGGTAGCCTTATGGCGTTTTCCCTCGAATGGAGGACCTTAAAAACACCCTAGTTCCCATGCGCACATATTACATAATGCATAAAAAATGAAATAAACAAATAAAAGATATCGGATATCGTATACCCGACTGAATACATCTCTCATCCAATCAAGCATACATCATCCGGCGCGGCGAAGCATCGTGATAAAGGATTTTAACCCCTTTAAGGGGACCTTTCATCGCACTTACTAAGCTCATGCGCATCATCTCCATATGACATAAATAAATGATATGCAGAAATTAAAAGACAGAAAAATTAAATGGCAAATAATTAAATGAACAAGATAACATAAAATCAATAAGTGCCGTTTGCTCAAGTGGTACGTGGAATTGTGGCCCAAGTACAGACCACACTACCGTCCATTCGGATTCGGCTACGGAATTTACGTCTGGGTTTCCATCCTATACCACAAGAGACGACACTTCCATTCATCCAAAATCCACAACAAACATCATATACACAACAAATGCCACAAATACAGAAAATATAGTCAAAGTAAATGACCAGAAATTAAATAGAAATAAGTGTGAAAAATACCCTCAGGTCTAACCTTTTTAGTTGTCCTCGGACTTGCGTTTCGCGGAGATCGGAAGGGATGAAAGCTCCTTACTTTTCCGGTTCACTAGCTTCGCGTTTTGGCTCGCTGTTCCACTGTTTTTCCCACTATTTTGGCGTCGTTTTGCTGCTGTTTTTTGACATGTCTTCTGCTCACTGTTTCAGGTCCTGTTCGTCTGTTTCGGCTTCGTTTTGCTACTGTTTTTGACGTGTCTTCTGCTCACTGTTTCAGGTCTTGTTCTTCTGTTTTAGTGGACTGCTATGCGTGTTTTTTAAAGGTTTTAAGTGCAATTTTTTTTTGTGATTGTTTAAGGATTAAAAGTGCATTTTTGTTCACTGTTTTTTAAGGATTTTATGGGCTATTTTTCTTCACTATTTTTTAAGGATTTGGGCTGCTGTTTTAAGGTGATTCAGGGGCTGTTTAGGCGTGTTTTAGGGGGGGTGCAGGGGCTGCTGATTTATGGTAAAAGGGACTGCTGTGTAGGCGTGAATGTGGCTTCTGTTTTGGTTGTTTTCCACGTGAATATGGCTGCTATTTTGGATGTTATTTTGGTGGTGATTAGGGGCTGTGTTGGTGGTGGTAAGGGGCTGTCGCAATTCGGCAATGGAGGGGGGATGGTGGATGTGGTGTTCGCGGCCAAAGGAGAATAGATGAAGAGAAAAGCTTTGTCTTTGCTTCTAGTTCTTGGCCGTGAGGTTGGTATCTCATAGGGTTTGTGGCTTGTAGTTCACGTGTGATATGGAGAGTGTCTTGATGTCTTGGGCGTGTATTAGAGAGAGTGGAGAGATGGGTGGCTAGGTTAATGCATGTTTATAGAAGAGAGCTAGGGTTTGCCCTTGTCTCACAAGGAAGAGATCTAGTTTCCAAATTAAGTCCATAAGAATGGTATACACAAGATTGAGGGGGGACAAAATATTTTAAATTAGGAAGTCAACTATTTTAAATTGGTAGATGTCTTATTAGATTAGGAAGTCAAATATTTGATTGGTTTTAATTGGTTAGGATTGATTTTGATTAGGCATATCTTCTTTTTAATTTTAGCATATTATATATTCAAATTATTTAAATTAGGCATGATTTTAGTTTAAGTTTGGTAAATGTTTTATTTAATTATTTAATTAATTATATTAATATCTTATTTAGTTAATGTTTTAAATAATATTATTTATTTAATTTGGGGGTATTTTAAGGGTGATGGGCGTGTGGGCCTTGGTGGGTGGGAGTGGGCTTGGCTAGGTGCATGTTAATTAGTTAAGTGTTTGGGCTAAGTTTGTGTGGGCTAGGTGGGGTGTGAAGGCTAAGTTCATGTGGACTAGGTGTGCGTGGGCCGGGTTTAGGTGTCTCGGGCCGGGCATAAATTTTAAAACAGAAAACAAGCGAGTTACTTGAAGCCAAACTAGTGAACTTAATCCGTCAATGAGTCAATTCTTGACTCTTCCCTTCCGATGTCCGTTTCCCGCGGTTTCCGTAACTTAAAAGGTAGTTGTCTCCAAATAAGACTCCTCATCAGGTTTCACATGCAAAAATGCAATGCCTACAACAATCCCATCAAAGTACGTGCAATGCATTTTCACTTACCTGGCTCGCCAGTCGCCGCTTGACTTGCCTGTTGCTTCGAACTGAGTTAATCTGGTGGTGAGGTGCTTCGACCCCTGAGGTTCATCCCTGCAAGATGTTGCGATCTCTAGGAATCACTACCGAACTGAACTGATGAGAGTTGGTCCCCTTTCGAACCTTGCCCCATTTCCGAAGCGCCATTTTCGACATGCTCAACCTCATTCCCGAGGCGTCGCAGTTGTGATAGTTGTGGTCCCCTTCCGAACCTTGCTCCATTTCCGGAGTGCCATTTTCGGCATGCTAAACCTCATTTCTGAGGCGTCGCGGTTGTGATAGTTTCGGTCCCCTTCCGAACCGTGCTCCATTTCCGCAGTGCCATTTTCGGCATGCTAAACCTCATTTCCGAGGCATCGCGGATGTGATAGTGGTCCATTTCCGAACCATACTCCATTTTCGAAGTGCCATTTTCGGCGTCTGATAAGATACTGGTCCATTTCCGAACCGTGCTCCATTTTCGGAGTGCCATTTTCGGCGAGCTGATGTGATTGTGGTCCATTTTCGAACCATGCTGATGTGAGAGTGGTCCATTTCTGAACCATTGTTGGTGAGAGACATTCCATTTCCGAACCATTGCTGATGTGAGAGTGGTCCATTTTCGAACCATTGCTGATGTGAGAGCGGTCCATTTCTGAACCGTTGCTGATGAGAGATAGTCCATTTCCGAATCGTTGATGTGATGTGGTCCATTCCAGAATCGTTGATGTGATGTGGTCCATTCCCGAACCGTTGATGTTATGTGGTCCATTCCCGAACCGTATCTCCATTCTCGGAGTGCCATTCCCGGCGTGCCATTCTCGGCGTGCTCATTCTCGAGCTGTCCATTCCCGGACTAAATCTCATTCTCGGAGTGCCATTCCTGGCGTGCCATTCTCGGCGTGCTCATTATCGAGCTGTCCATTCCCGGACTATATCCCATTCTCGGAGTGCCATTCCCGGCGTGCTCATTCTCGAGCTGTCCATTCCCGGACTATATCTCCATTCTCGGAGTGCCATTCTCGGCTTTATTTATTCTCGAACTCTGATCTATTCTCGGATTAGCATTCCCGGCTTGTTCATTCTCGAACTCTGATCCATTCTCGGATTACCATTCCCGGCTTGTTCATTCTCGAACTCTGATCCATTCTCGGATTACCATTCTCGGCTTGTCCATTCTCGAACTCTGATCCATTCTCGATTACCATTCTCGGCTTGTTCATTCTCGAACTCTGATCCATTCTCGGATTACCATTCCTGGCTTGTTCATTCTAGAACTCTGATCCATTCTCGGATTACCATTCCTGGCTTGTTCATTCTCGAACTCTGATCCATTCTCGGATTACCATTCTCGGCTTGTCCATTCTCGAACTCTGATCCATTCTCGGATTACCATTCTCGGCTTGTTCATTCTCGAACTCTGATCCATTCTCGGATTACCATTCCTGGCTTGTTCATTCTCTAACTCTGATCCATTCTCGGATTACCATTCCCGGATTGTGCATTCTCGAACTCTGATCCATTCTCGGATTACCATTCTCGGCTTGTCCATTCTCGAACTCTGATCCATTCTCGGATTACCATTCTCGGCTTGTTCATTCTCGAACTCTGATCCATTCTCGGATTACCATTCCTGGCTTGTCCATTCTCGAACTCTGATCCATTCTCGGATTACCATACCTAGCAGAACTAATCTGATATCTTCATACCCGGAGTGCCGTATCTGGCAGAGCTGATCTGATATCTCCATACCCAAAGTGCCGTACCTGGCAGAACTGATCTGATATCTCTATATCCAGAGTGTCGTACCTGGCATAACTGATACTGAACCAATGTGGGCCTCGCCCCCACAATGCCATACCCAGCAGAATTAATACTGAACCAATGTGGCCTCGCCCCCTGAATGCCATACCCGGCAAGCCTGCTATTGATGCTGATGATAATGTGGGCCTCGCCCCCAGAGTGCCATGCCCGGCTAAACTGATGCTGATAATAATGTGGGCCTCGCCCCCAGAGTGCCATACCCGCAAAACTGATGCTGATAATAATGTGGGCCTTGCCCCCAGAATGATGTGGGCCTCGCCCCAAAATGATACTGACATGGGCCTCGCCCCTGGGACTCATCCCCAAGACTGAAACTGATATGGGCCTCAACCCTGGGACTCATCCCCAAAACTGACTGTATGGGCCTCAGCCTGGGACTCATCCCCAAAACTGATTCATTTCTGAAACTGATTGTATTGTTGCTGCTTCTGAGTGTTGTCTTTCCTGCTTTTCTTTTTCTTCTTCAAAACCTGTGAATACAAAACAAAACAAACACAAAAGGAATGCAAAAAAGCGTTACGTGTATGCCTGCATGCATGAATGAATTTCCTATTCCGTTGGGTTAGTTCTTCCGCATGTTCTCCAGGTGATTGCACAGTCTCCTCTCTGGTCTCATGGCTCAATTTCTTGTTATGTCCCGGATTCACGAGGTGGTAGACTGGTCGCTCCCAGTCTTGATTTAGCTTTCTGCTCTCCGCTGTTTTGCACTTGGTTAAGATGAACCACATGGTGGGGCCTTCCATATCATCATACTATATCACATGCTACGAAAAATTCTCAATAGTTATACATATCATTGTCCTCAAAGAATGCTCAGTAATGACACCAGAGAACCTTCAAAACACTCAATGCAATTCAAATCCAAGTCTTTGAATAAATGATCTAAGCCAGACTCAAAGTGTGTGTGTGTGCGCAAATGTTCCTTTGCAGATTGATCCTTAAGTAAGCTAACTCAATGATTTCGTTTCAAAAATCGGGATCGATGGGTCAAACCAACCTAGATATCTCAATTATACCTGTAGTTGCTTTTCAGTGCTCAATGTGGTATGGTTTTCTTTCTCTTTTGTCTCTTTTCATTTTGAACTTCTTTTTCTTTTTTTTTCTTTTCTTTTTCTTTTTTTTGTTCTTCTCCTTTTTTTCAACACACCTACCCTTTAAGGTAGCATTTCTCCTCATGGTGGTCCAATACTCGCCCATGGGTAGCTTCACGCTTATCGTTATAGGCGGTTCATTCTTTTCTTTCGAGACTTTTCTTTTATTTTCACCATACCACACATCATAACATAAGCAAATCAAGATAGACATCTAAGCAAACGGTCATTCCCGACCTATAATTTCTTCCAACTAGTCACCTTGCCAGTTACTCAGGTTTTCACCGCTAAGAACTATAGTGGAATGTTTCCGAGTCTAACATAGATCAATCACTCAAAGTATCAGATAAAAGCACATCAAGTGTTTATCGTTTCTAAGATTTCACCCTAAAGCAAACGATTTCATCATTGGACTTATGTCTAACTATTAAGGACTAAACAACCTTTTTTTTTCTTTTTCTTTTTCTCTCTTTTTTTTTCTCTTTTTCTTTTTTTTTTTCTCTCTTTCCTTTTTTTGGGCCCACCATGGTCTTTCTATCATTGCCGTAATATTTTATGTTCCTCGGTTTCCTTTTTCCCGATGTCCATGTTTGCTAAACTCTTCTATGACAAGTCTTCTTTTATCCCTAACCCAACGAATATCTATGATGGCTTTTAAGACACGAGGGTTAACATGATGCATGTATGCATGAGATGCATGTGATGTATGAGACACAATATGCATGGGGTTATCAAAAGCATAAAGGGTGGCCCCTATAGGTCATACAACTATGGTTCACATGTGGGTTTACAGGAGTGTGGACAAAGGCTCTCGTTTGACGAAGGATTACCCACAACTAGGTCTCCCCACTCAAGGGTTCAAGCGACCAAGTGAGTGCACCTTTTTTATACCTTACGGTACGTGCCAACGAGTTATGGTGTGTGACGGACTGTCGAATGGATTTCCCGTTGTAGATTCCCCAGAGGGACGGTGGAGCGAGGCTCTCTTAAGTACACAAGCCCCTTAGGCTCTTATCGCTTGGTGTCAGGAATAAACAACGAGTCTTCCAAACTAGTCTGTCACAACGAGCTACAGATAATGATTATCTAGGTGCTTTCACAGCTTTTTCCCCGAAGGGTAGTGAATGAAAGAAAACACCAAGTCATCACCTAGCTTTAACAGTGCTTTGGTTAAACCCCCTCAACCCACTATAGAAACAGTCAACTAAAGCGCAAATCATACACATCACAAGACATGATTTCGAGGCCAATTCTCTAAATCCCAGTGGAGTCGCCAGACTGTAGACAACAGAACCTGTGCGACGCTGTTCTAGGCTCGCGGCCTAGTTGGGAAGTACGAAATAACATGGAGTCGCCACCCGGTGTGAATCGGGACAAAGATTTAAGGCCGCACTCACCCCTCGCAAGGGAAGACCTCAAACCGTTGGGTTCGGAATGGTCCCTTATTTATGTCACTTGTGATGATATAATTTGTGCAATGAATCCACCAAGTCTACTCAATAATCATGCTCAAGGGTACTTAGATCTAACATGCTTTCATCCAAATAACTCCACGCAATGTAACACAACAAACATATTGAACCATTAAATCAACATGTATAAATCATTATCCAAACACATCATAAACTAATAACATGCATAAGGAACAACCTAAATATGCTTTAACAAATAAATAACAAACTAAATTAAACCATGTTTTCAATAATAAACGAATAACCTAAAGACTATAACATGCTCAAATACAAATTTGGATGAGACGAGATACGTGTATCTTGAGTGGTACATGGCGTTGTATCCCGAGTGCATACCATACTACCGTCCATTCGGAATCGGCTATGGAATTTACGTCCGGGTTTCCATCCGATATACCACAAAAGGGAACACATATCCCTCACCAATCCACAATCACATCATGCTTCAAACGACTCTCATGCAATTATATATCAAAATAAATAAAACAAAGATAAAGAAGATAAGTAAAAAGGTGCCATCAGGTCTAACCTTTTTTGTCGTCTAAGAAGGGCGTTACACGTCCGTTGGAAGGGTGACTGATCCGATGCTTTTCCGATTTATCTACTCAACGTCTTTCCTCGCTTTTTTGCTGTTTGGGCTGCTGTTTTAAGTCCGTTTCGCTACTGTTTTGCTGTTACGTTTCAGGTCACTGTTTTGGTTATTTTGTGGACTGTTTTGGGTGATTTGGGGGACCAAAGAGGTACGGTTTTATGGCTTTTTGGCTTACTATTTTTGGGTGGTTAAGGTTCAGTTTTACGGACTGTACATGGGCAGAATTCTGGACAGTTTTCGGTAATTATTGGGGCAGTTTTCTGGACAGATTTTGATGTGGTTTTAGGACAGCTTCTGGGCAGTTTTTGGTAGTTTTCTGGGCAGTTTGAAGGGATTTGTGGGGGCATAGGGTAGTATGCGTGGCTAAGGGGGTAATGGCATGATGGTGAGGCAAAGGCTGAGGGTTAGCGTTTGTGAGTGAGATACGTACAGGCTGTGAGTGGACGTGTTGAGTTTGTGCGCAGACAGATGTGATTAGCCTGAGAAGGGGTAGTCAACGTGTGAGTGTAGTGTGTTTTAGGCGTGGCTTCAACGTGGACAAGGGGGCTGAGTGGCTGTGAATTGGTGCGTGAAGCTGAACGTGGAGCAGGGTTGTTAGGCGTGAAGAGTGGGAACGTGGGGGTGAGGGCCAGGTGTTATGCTAGGCGTGAACGTTGGCAGGTGGCAAAGGGCAAGGTGCGGCAATTGGAGGCAAATTTGTGAGAGATGTGATTAGCGAAGTGGGCGTGAATGGTGTAGGGTTTAGGTGCGACGATTGAAGTCGTTTGAGAGTTGGCTGAGAGTTATTTTCTTGTGTGAATTATGTGTATGAGCCAGACAGGGTTTGATAAGGGGGTGAATGGTTCTTTTTATAGGCAAGGGGATGAGTTTACCTTGTTGGAGAAGGAATATGATTTGTGTGTTATTTATGAGATATTTTTAATTTAGTATGTGATAGGGAAAATCTTTTAATTAAGGGAAGTGATTTGATTTATTCTTTTTAGTTAAGGATATGATTTATTTAAATTGGTAGGTGATTTAATTAAATTAGGAATGTGATTTATGTATTTTAGGAAAAGGGATTTAATTTAATTTAGGAAGGTGATTTAATTTGTGAAATGTGTTTTAATTTAATTTAATTTTGTTTTAATTATTTAATTTGTGAGATGTATTTAAAGTTTTAATTATTTTGGATTGGGCTAATGGGTTTGGTGTGTTTTAAAACAGAGGTCCAACAAGCGAACCCGAAGCGAAACAAGCGAGTTAAATCTGACAAAATGCTAATTTCCAACTTTACCCTTCCAACGTCTGTTTCCCGCGGCTTTCACAACTAAAGAGGTAGTGTCTCCATACGAGACTCATCATCGGGCTTATATGCAAAAATGCAGTGCCTACAGATATGCCTGAATCTAGAGAGTCTCACTAATGAAATATAATCGTAGAGCACTAGGGCAACATTTATAAATAATATTGATTATTTATAAAGTCGTTTAAAGGTTAAACGCAAAATACATGTGTAGGAACCCAATAGTGATTTGTTAATTTTTGTGTATTTGCATTTAATGACAGATTTGATCAAATACACGTTAATTAATTGTCAAATTGAGATATTTGACTTATATCATAAATATATATGTATTTGATATTTAATGTAAATATAATATATATTTAATATTTTTGTATTTAAATAATTATTTAATTATTTAATTGTTAAATGATTAAATTAATTAAAGATACAAATATCTAAAGTTGTGATATATTTGTTTAATGGCTTAAGTTGCCTTTGTTGACGTATTTGAAAAATCATTAAAGTTGTAATGATAATAAAACAAGTTGATAAAGGTTTTAATGAAACAATTAACAAATATCTAGATATTTTACTACCTATCAAATTCGGCCAAAGGCAAAATTTGGGGAAGTATAAATTGTTTTGTTTATTTTAGGGTTTCATAAGTTTCATAACACAAAAGAGAGTTGAGAGCAAAAAGTTGAAGAAAAGGAAAAAAAGCTTGGAAAAAGCTTGTTTTTGTAAGCATTTATTCTTAACCTTCAACATGAAATTTGTTTCTTACATGCTTAGCTTCATTTTGTGATGCTTTGATGTTCTTTCTACTCTTATAGTTTGTGTTTATTTGTTTGAGAACTTGGATGAAAGATTCATGTATGTAAGTAGCCTTGAAATGGTTTCAAAGGCTTACTTTTGATTCTTTGAAAATCAAAGTTGTCATTCTAGAGTTAGTAAGACACTCCTTGGTGACCTAGAATTGTTCTAGAGTTATTTCAAAGTGGTGAGGCTTGTTTGGTGAAGTATTGAATGGATTAAAGAGTTGGATTTTGTTAATCTGGTGAAATTGGACAATTTGGTAAAATTAAAAAATTAGTGTTCATAACCCACTCCAAATTTGGGGCTTTTCATATATGTGATGTATTATGGTATGAATAAGATGCATGTAAATTTTTGGGTTGATTGGATTTGATTTTGGCATGTTTTGAACAAAATGGACCAAAATGTAATTACTTGAAAATTTTGGGTAGTCACGGCAATTTGAGAAAATTTGGGGATTTGTGTGAAATCTGATTTTGATGCATTAGATGTTTTGAAAAAATATTTTAGAAATGATTTAGAATCACCCAAAATTATATTTGATAATTTTTGGGCTAAAATAATCATTTTACAAAAGTTTTGGGTCAATTCGGTAATTACAAATAAATTTGATCTCTTCTGTAATTTTTAGAATTTGATAATTGGATAATTAAATAAATAAGTTTATTTGATTAATCCGAGAAAAAGTTTTGAAATCGAAAATTTTTGATTTTCCACTATTCTGCTTCGTTACCGGATTTCCGCCATAAAACCCCTTCACCCTCTAACATACGCGAGCACTAGAGCTTATTTTGGAATTCATACTTCTGAGATCTAAGGTTAGATCTATGAAGATCTTTCAATTTCAACACCATACTATAAGGATGTAATCCTTTGTTCTGACGATGAAATTGAGGAGTCATTGCGGCAAGCATGATTGATTGAGCACTAAAGTTTTCATCACGATGAGTCTTCCAAAGCTCATGCTCTACTATTTGCTCAACTCTAGGCTCAGGTCCGAGAGGTTTCTCTATAACATAGAGTAACTTCTCAGCTCTAAGGACTATCCTGAGGTTCATCTCCCAATCTGGAAAATTAGAGTCGTTAAACACATTATCGCCCATGATTATGTTCCTAACTCTAATCTTTCCAGTCATCTCGATTGCAATAGTCTAACTATCCAATCAAAGATTTCGGGTACACTCAAAATGTAATGGTTACTATAGTCCAACTATATAACCAACTACAAATGGAGTAGTGTTTAGTACAGTCTAACTGTTCAAAGAAAGCAATATTCAATATTAGTTAAACTAATATATTTATAACAACGATAAATAAAATAAAAGACGCGTATTGGCAAGTATTTAAACAAAATTTCAAATTTAATACTTACCTCCCACTATTTTTAGGCGAGCCTCGAACCCTCTGTGGAGTACTCGGGAAACCTAGTTTCCTAGTGGGCTAGGATCCCGTTAAATAACACACAACCTTGACTTTGGCCAACAAGCTGTATGAAACTTAACTATGTAGATCTTTAAGATCAATTGGATCCCATCCAATTCCTAGATCCGGTAGGTGGACCTCCAAGTCCGAGATATATATCCAATATTTATTTCATAACCATTTCCTCTGAATCAACTAAGCCTTGGCTTTGGCTCAACAAAATTAATGATTCCAGTTAAGCGCGACTCATTGACAGTGGGAAAGCTTTGTAATCCACGTCGATGAACTAGAAGTGACCTTGACTTTGGCAAACAAGTCACAACCGCCCAAGACATGCGATATAGAACAAAGCTTTTGTGGTTCAAACACATCCGCGATGGACATGTTGGACAATTATGACCCATAGGATCATTATTTGTACAGAACATTACGTTGTTGTACAAATTAACTGTGTGACAAAGGAAATTGCTCTTTTATAATTTGTAATTGGATTACCGGGATATATAAATGATAAAAGTCCATATGATTAGTACCGGATTAATCAGATATGAGACAATATTAATCCACTAAGGTTTAATCATTAAATATCCATAGTCGTAGTATTATCGAGACTGGACATCGATAATGCGGAATAGACTAGTATTGCACTTGTGCACATTATGGAGGCATAATGGCATAGTTCTCATATATTTGGCTATTTGATATTCATGCAAGTGTAATAGGAGGTTCTGTTTACCGAAGGTACGGAAACAGCTTCGCTCTGGATAGACCCATCAGAATCTCATTTGTAGTTTGACTATGTGTCTATGGGAATCCGAATCTGTAAGTGTTCCTAGAACATGCCAAGATCGTCTTTGAGTGATTTGTGTGTGAATTATCAAGAGATTTGCGGAATACTCACATTGATTGGTTGAGGAGATTTCAAAAATTCCTTCTTTGTTAGATGTGTTGGAAGCTTTGGAGCTTAAAATCGAGTTTCATACTCTCGGGTGAGTTTCCCTATCACCTTTCTATGTCTCCCAAAGTGCTAGCTTTGTCCAAAAATTAAAAAAAAATTATTCTCCAAGAAGAACAAGAATCGATAATTTGGGTTTTGGAGAGAGAATGAATAGTTCTTTTTAGTTTCCAAAACTTGTAAAAAGTGTTGACTTCCAAAAGTTTTGTTGAGTAATTAAAGTCTAAACATTAATATTTCCAACTACTTTTTTTTTTTGGATAAGGTAAGTATTATAACCAAAAGAAAACTATACAAGAGCAAAGGGGCATCCCCCAGGAACTAGAGAGGACAGACCCTCCTAGAAGAAAGCCAAACGGCTACAAAAGATCAACAAAAGATGTCATCGGGCAGGTGCCACGAAAGGTGAAGCCATTTATTGTCATAAGATGGATTCACCTTACGTAAAGAACTAACACGATTCCGAACATCAAAAACAATATCATATAGAAGAACAGATTCAGGCCTAAGAGGCATATCATGAGTGCGAGCATTCCTCTCCCTCCATTTATAGTATACTGACGCTGCAAAGGTGAATCCGATTAAATAAATTTTCCGTCGCGACATAATTAAATCTAATTTAATTAAATAATAATGCCTTGCAAAATTATTACGAAGTCGCTTATGAATTAATTATAAATTAATTCGTTCGCTAGAATTAAAATCCAATTTTAATTCCGTATTGAAATCCAATTTCAATTAATATATCTAATATATTATTTTAGCCCAATTAAATAGAAAAATCCAATTTAACTATTAAATTTATTTTACTGATTAATTCCAAATTAACCGCGTTCTCTCATCTGGACGAATTTAATCCCAGATAAATTCTCGTCGCAATTAATCCCAGATTAATTCTTTCTCTTTTAATTAATCCCAGATTAATTTATTGCCGTAATTAATTCCAGAATAATTTTCTCTCGCATAATTAATCCCAGATTAATTTTCTGTTCGAGTCAAATCTTATCTGTGAATCTTTGGGAAGCGACCCAAGAGATCCCTGGATATGTTGGCAGTAAATACGGTCATCGGACTATCGGAATACGTGCGTACCCAGTACCACGTTCTCACCGATTTACAAGACATGGTTGGCTTCTAGCAAAACATCGTGCCTACCCAATTCTCCAGAAATATTCTGTAAAGGAATATGTAATCTTTGTCAGGCGTAGCATAAGTAGTATTGCGTATTACGATCCAGTATCAATATCTCATGCTAGGCCTATGGCTGGAATTGTGTATGCCCCGTACGAAGCATATATCAAATCTCTGGTAACTAGTCTCTATAATCGGATAATCATGACCTAGTCATATTATCCCGATGACTGCAGTACTTAAGAGTACTAGTTATGTATCCTATGTGATCATCATCTCCATATGACTGAAGTGATACTTCCATCTTCACATCACACCTAATACACTACGACTCTCAGTATACCCAGAAGAGGCAAGTATACTGATTGTCGCAAGTATTAGCGACGCAAGTCTCAGGTTAAGACCAAATACACCTACCCTGATTCGGATTCCCATATACACATAGTCATACTACCAATGAGATTCTGACGGGTCTATCCAGAGCGAAGCTGTTTCCGTACCATCGGTAAACAAAACCTCATATTACACTTGCTTGAGTATCCAATACCCAAATATATGAGAACTATGTTGTTTCGCCTCCATAATACGCACAAGTGCAATACTAGCCTATTCCGCATTATCGATGTCCAGTCTCGATAATACTAAGACTAGTGATATTTAATGATTAAACCTTAGGTGGATTAATACTGTCTCATATCTTATTAATCCGGTACTAATCATATGGACTCTTATCATTTATATATTCGGGTAATCCAATTACAAATGATAAAAGAGCAATTTCCTTTGTCACATAGTTAATTTGTACAACAACGCCATGTTCTGTACAAATAGTGATGATATAGGTCATAATGTTGGGTTTCTACCATAGTCCCAAGTTCATTCAAGCAATGAAATCATGTGAATACAATAAAGAAGTATGGCGGAATCATACTTACAATGATCCGATTTTGATGCGATGAACACAAAAACAATTTGCTCCTTCCTTGAAGCTCACGGTTTTGGCCCTCTTTTGTGCTCCTTGGATTTTCGGTCAAGGTGCTCCATGGTAGTCCTTCAAGCTCCAAGAAATTTAATTGCAATATTCCATGCTCAAGGGTTTGTTTCCCTATCACATTTGGATGACTCTTTAGTGTGCTAGCACCTTGGAAAATTTGCCGCAAATCTTCTTTAAGGCTTCTTGTAGTTCTCGGCATTGAGAAGAACAAATGAGAGAAAAATGGCCCAAGGCTGAAAATGGAGGGAGAGAGAGAGAAGTGTAATTTTAATTCCGCGTCGAAATCTAATTTCGTTTAATATATCGAATATATTAATTTATCGATTAATTCCAAATTAATTGTTCTCTCTCTTTAATTAATATTTTATCCCAGATAAAATATCTCTGTAATTAATCCTAGATTAATTTTCTCTCTCTCTTATAATTAATCCCAGATTAATAATGTGCGAGTCATACGTCATCGGTGAATCTTCGGGAAGCGACCCATGAGATCCCCGTATATGTTGGCAGTAAATCCGGTTGTTGGACTATCCGAACACGTACGTACCTAGTACTACGTTTTTACCGATTTACAAGACATGGGTGGCTTCTAGCAAAGCACCGTGCCTGCCCAATTCTCCAGAAATATTCTTAAAGGAATATATGATCTCTATCAGGCGTAGTATACGTAGTTTAGCGTATTGCGATCCAGTATCGGATGTCACGTGTTAGGCCTGGGGTTGGAATTGTGTCTGCCCCATACGAAGCACATATCGGATCTCTGGTAACCATTCTCTATAATCGGATAATCATGACCTTGTCATATTATCCCGATGACTACAGTACATAAGAGCACCAGTTCCGTATCCTACGTGACCATCATCTCCACTATGACTGGAGTGATACTTCCATCTCGACATCACACCCAATACACTACGATTCTCAATATACCCAGAAAGGCGTACACAGAACCGGTTAAAGCCCTGGACGACCAAAACCAAAGTATATTGATTGTCGCAAGTATTAGCGGTGCAAGTCTCAGGTTAAGACCAAATACACCTACCCTGATTCGGACTCCCATAGACACATAGTCATACTACCAATGGAATTCCGAGGGGTCTATCCAGAGCGAAGCTTTTTCCGTACCATCGATAAACACAACCTCCTGTTACACCTGCATGAGTATCCAATACTCAAATATATGAGAACTATGCCGTTATACTCCCACAACGCGCACAAGTGCAATACTAGTCTATTACGTATTATCGATGTCCAATCTCGATAATACTCCGACTAGGGATGTTTTAATGATTAAACCTTCATGGATTGATACTGTCTCATATCTTATCAATCCGGAACTAATCATATGGACTTTTATCATTTATATTTCCCGGTAATCTAATTACAAATGATAAAAGAGCAATTTCCTTTGTCACATAGTTAATTTGTACAACAACACCATGATCTGTACAAATAGTGATGCTATGGGTCATAATTGTCCAACAATCTCCCACTTGGCCTATAGCTAATCACTCAAGTGTCCTACACTTGAACTATGTATGGTTCGCTCAAACTTCTGCGGAGAAAATATGCTTTCGTCAGAGGATTTGCAAAGTTATCATCTGATGCTATTTATTCGATCATCACATCGCCACGATGTATGATCCGAACGAATCAGTTGAATAGTTGAAGTATATACTTGGATCGTTGATGAGACCATTAATTCTTTAGCCTGTGTTGTAGCATAGCTCAGCTGCTAACAAAACTACTCCTAATCTAATTAGGATTATTAAGATCCAAATGGCTTCTATTGCTGCCTCAGCTGCAGCAATATTCCGCTTTTGTTGTTTATTCGGCAACAGTATCTTGCTTCGAAGATTTCCAGCTCAATGTTCCGTTGTTCAAACTATATAGTACCCTTATTAAGACTTACAGTCGTTCTCATCGGTTATGAAACTTGCAGCAGTGAACCCAGTCACTTCAAGTTCTCCTTAGATCGTCTAAGATACTCAAGGACGTTCTTAACATCAATCCAGTGACTATCACATGGATTGGCCTGATTGTGACTTCATATACTCAAAGTGTTGGTAATTATCTAAGGTCCCAAGATCAAATCAAGACATGAAAACATGCGTGAATACACCAATGAAGATAGCGGAATACTTACATTGATCGGTTATGTCGATTTGAAGACGAATCATGCCCAAAAACGCACTGCCTTGGTAAGCTTACTGCAACCAGTCCATGCTCACTGTCTTGGCAGTTTCGGGTCTCAAAACGAAGCTCCAAACTCCATCGGATGAGTCCCGCCTCATGGTCGAACCTCCCTACCACCTTCGCAAGACTCGTAGTGTGCTAGCACTTGCGGTTTTCACCATGAAAACCCAACTCTTGCTCCCCTAAAGTCACGCCCAAACTGGTTCAAAACCAGTGAAGAATGGCCACCATTGCCGTGAGAGGAAGAGAGAATTTGAGAGAGAAAAAAATTGTGTTGTATTAAAAAATGATTTACTAAAAATCAATTTATATTTATTATGCCATAATTTTCATTAAATTAATAATAAAATTATGACACATAACATGCAATGGCTTAGAGTGTCAAACACTCAAACTCCATGCAATGACATTGAGTGCAATGTACACAATCTACATGCAAAGCATTAGAATGACATGTGTCATGTGGGCCCCACACGTTTCCAAATGAAAGTGGGCCCACGTGCACTCACGCGTTCGGGTTCGATATTTCCGAAATACCGAGGTTACGTCGCGACGTTAATTCAATCGAATAATTGCGGCTACCGAAATTATTATTTACGTCGCTAACGAATTAATTCTAAATTAACTCGTTTGCCCGAATTAAAATCTAATTTTAATTCCGCGTCGAAATCTAATTTCGTTTAATATATCGAATATATTAATACATCGATTAATTCCGAATTAATCGTTCTCTCCTTTAGACGACATTTTATCCCGGATAAAATATCTCCGTTATTAATCCTAGATTAATTTTCTCTCTCTTCTGTATAATCCCAGATTATTCAAGAGTGCGAGTTGTGCGTCATCGGTGGATTATCGGGAAGCGACCCATGAGATCCCCGGATAATCTGGCAGTAAATACGGTCGTCGGAGTATCCGAATCACGTACGTACCAAGTACTACGTTCTACCGATTTACGAGACAAGGTCGACTCCTAGCAAAGCACCAAGTCTACCCAATTCTCCGGACATATCCATTTAAGAATATTAAGATCTGTATCAAGCGTAGTATACTAATGTATTGTGCATATCGGTCCAGTATCGGATAGTCACGTGCTAGGGCTGGGGCTGGATAAGTGTCTGCCCCGTCCGAAACACATATCGGATGTCTGGTAACTAGTCTCTATAATCGGATATTCATGACCTGGTCATAATATCACGATTGGATGCGCATCACTTAAGAGCACTAATACCGTATCCTGCGTGACATCATCTCCAATATGACTGAAGTGATACTTCCGTCTCGACATCACACCCAATACACTACGACTCTCTGATAAACCCAGAAGTGGTGTACGCAAAACCGGTTAAAGCCCTGTACCACCAAGACCAAAGTCTACCGATTATCGCAAGTATTAGCGATGCAAGTCTCAGGTAAGACTATACACACCTACCTTGATTTCGGCCTCCCATAGACACATAGACATAATACCAATGGGATTCCGAGGGGTCTATCCAGAGCGAAGCTGTTTCCCGTACCATCGGTGAAACACGACCTCCTATCGCACTTGCATAAGTATCCAATACTTATATATATGAGAACTATGTCGTTGTGCCCTCACAACGAGCACAAGTGCAATACTAGCCTATACCGCATTATCGATGTCCAGTCTCGATAATACTACGGCTAGGGATATTTAATGATTAATCCTTCGTGGACTGATACTGTCTCATATCATCTCAATCCAGGAACTAATCATAGGGACCTCTCTTCATTTATATATCTATGGTGATCTAATCACAAATGACGAGAGTGCAATTTCCTTGTTACATAGTTAATTTGCTACAGCAACACAATGATCTGTGCAAATAGTGACGCTATGGGTCATATTATCCAACACAAAGTATATGAGACACCAGGTCGTGTACACTTATTTCAATGTACGAGTTCTCGGAGAGTGGCAACAACCTTTAGATCTTTCCCAGTAGATCCTTATTCCTAGAATAAAGGCTATCTCTCCCAAGTATTCTACGAAGAATTTTCATGAAAGCTAAGCTTTCATCGATTGTACTATGGGAATGTCATTTCCAAGAAATGATATATTATCATTATTTAGGACAATCATTTGTCAGTGAGCTCCCACTAACCCTCTTATATACACAAGAATCATTTTAGTTTTGAATTAAATCATACACCATTATGATTACATCAAAACATCAGTTCCAAGAACATAATGCTTGCTTCAATCCATAAATGGATCGAATTAACTTGCAAACCTAGTTTGCTCGTTTTGATACGACAAAACCGTCAGGATGTTGTAAACATCCTCTAAAAGGTTTCCGTTTAAGGAAAGCGGTTTTGACGTTCAGCTGCAATATTTCATAAATGAAACATGCATCATTAGCAAGCATTATCCAAATGGATATAACCATGGCAACGAGTAAAATGTTTCGTCGTAATCGACACAATATTGATAACGATGCCTTTTCGCTACAAGCCTAGGTTTGTACGTTGGTATGTTGCAATCCATGTATGTCTTCCTTGAAGACTCATATAGTACCAATAGGCACAATGCCTTCCGGTACAACAACAGTGTCCAAACTTGGTTGGTATACATGGAATCTATTTCGGACATCATGGCACTTTTCCATAATAGGGAGTCGATACCTTGTATCACTTCCTCATACATAGTCGGTTTGTCTTCCTCAATAAGATTGACATCTTTATGAGGTGAGATCAGAAACCCATATCTCCCAGGTTATTTTCTGACTCTCTTCGACTTACGAGGTTCTTGTGTATTCGAAGATTATGGTACAGTTTCATCCTCGATGAACTATTTGTGTTCCGTTAAGGATTCGGTGCCTAGAACAGTATTACTCCGATTTTGATCGAGTTTTACTTTCCTCCCACTTACCACTGGATATAGGTATTCCTCTTAGGAAAGCCGCATGGTGAGCAACAATTACATTGTTATCTTGTGAGTTGTATAAGTACTATACTTTGGTTTCCCTAGGATAACCTACAATTAGGCACTTATCCGATTTGGGTTCTAGTTTGGTATCATCCAAACATATGCCCAGCATACCCAAATCTTCAGGATTGAGAAAACCCAGTTTCTTTCCTGTTCATATCTAATATGAAGTCTGTCAAACAGATTTTTATGGAACCTTATTCAAAATAAGTATTGCACTGTTTAATGTGTATCCCTTGAAGGAAAAATGGTAGCTCAGAGTGACTCATGATTAACCTTATCATGTCTAACAAAATTCGGTTTCTCTGTTCGGACACACCGCTCAATTGAGGTGTTCCGGGAGGAGTCCATATTGAAATAATACTATAATTTTTCAAGTAATTTGAAAGCTTATTGCTTAATTATTTTCCACCATGGTCTAACCGTGACGGTATTATACTTTAGCCGATCTGTCTGTCTACTTCGTGTCGAAACTCTTTGAATTTATCAAAAGTTTTCGATTCTTGTTTCAAAAGAAACACATAACCATAACGCGATGCCACATCTGTAAGGGTTGCGAAGTATTCATATCCACCTCTAGCCTAGCTAGATATGGGCCCACTTCTGTCACTATGAACGAGGGCTAACAGATCGATGGCACATGTACTTTTACCAAGTAAAAGGTGTTTTAGGCACTTTGCCTAATCAACAAGATTCGTAGACATCATTTGAATAGGATCAAATCCGTCATAGTATCCACTCTTCAACAGTGTGGATATACGAGTCTTGTTTAATGTGTCCCAGACAACAATGCCACAAATAAGTCTCATCTGATCAAATCAGTTTGAGCTATTTGTTTGTCATGTTATACGTTTGAGATTCATTTATATTCAAAATATAAATACTGTTATTCATATCTAATGTGCTTATCTCAATATCATCTTTATAAAATAAAACACTTTAGTGTTCTAGAATATAAAGGTATATCCGCAACAGATAAAACCCTGATATAGAGATAATGTTTCTAGTCAAACTAGTTACATTATAACAGTTTCCTAATTTAAGTACACACCCAAAGGCTAGTTCTTAAACTTAGGTTTCTACGATTAAAACAGTGACTCTCGTCCCGTTTCCGATTTGCAGATCAATCTCAACTGAAGTCAGTATCCTGCTTATCAGCAGATTCTGCACATCAGTACATATTTATGTACAATACTTAGTATCAAAATCCAATTTTGAAACTAATAGTGAACATGTTTATGACAAACATATTTGAAGTCAGAGCTTTGCCTGTCTTCACTTCCTTCATGTCTGCCTTGTCCATACGGCAGTCACGCATCCAGTGACTCCGTTTGCCAAAGTTTAGGCAGACATCTTGGGATATGTCATTTGCCTTCCTAGAAGACAGTGATGATTTTTCCTTTGCCCTTTTTAGAAGCTCTGGCTTTGTTTCCTTGAGCATAGCCATCAACTCTCCAAGAGTTTACTCTTGGTTCACAATGAACCTACCCCAGATTTCGGGTAGAGACTATAAGATCACATCTTTGGTAGTCTCGACCACGTAGGTAATGCCTAGCTAACCTAGCTGATCGATGTCAACAATCATCTATGACACCTAGTGCTCGACAGATGTACCCTCTGACACACACGAGCTAAAGAGCTTCTTGTGCAATTTATACTTCTAAGAATAAATCTATGAAGATCTTTTAATTTCATCATCATGGTACAAGGATCTAATCCTTAATTCTAACGACGGAATTAAAGTGTCATTGCAATAAGTATAATGGATTGAGCACTAAAGTTATCATTACATGAATCTTCCAAAGATCATGTTCTACTATTTACTTAACTCCGGGCTTAGGCCCGAGATGTTTTTCTATCAAATAAAATAACTTCTCAGTTCCCAGGACTATCCTGAGGTTTTATTCCCAATTTGAAAATTAAAGCCGTTTAAAAACATTTTTACCCAGGTTTATGTTTTAAACGCTAATCTTTCAGTTATCTTGATTGCTATAGTCCAACTATCCAATCAATGATTTTAGGTACTATTAATATAATAATTATTATAGTCTAACTATATAATCAACTATAAATAAATTGTTTAAATTCAAATATATTGATTACTATAATCCATTATATAATCAACTATAAATTGAAGTAGTTTGAATACAGTCCAACTGTTAAATCAAAACAACGATTAAATATTAGTCCAACTAATATATTTATTAATTAAAGATGAAAAATTGAAATGAGCGCGTATTGGCAAGTATCTAAATGAAATTGAAAATTTTATACTTGCCTCCCATTATTTTTCGGCGAGCCTCTAACCCTCTGTTGAGTACTCGGGAAACCTTATTTCCTAGTGGGCTAGGATCCCGTTAAATAACACACAACCTTGACTTTGGCAGACAAATTGTATGATATTTAACTAGGTAGATCTCTAAGATCAATTGGATCTCATCCAATTCCTAGATCCAGTAGGTGGACATCCAAGTCCGAAATATATATAAAATATATGCCAATATATCCAATATATTTTCCTAACCTTTTCCCTCCGAATCAACTAAGCCTTGACTTTGGCACAACAAACTTAATGATTCTAGTTAAGCGTGACCCATTGACCTTGGAAAGCTTCGTAATCAATGTCGATGGCCAAGAAGTGATCTTGACTTTGGCCAACAAATCACAACTTGGACAAGACACCGATATGGAACAAAGCCTTCATGATTCAAACACATCCCGATGGACAAAGGTCTTGACATTGGCCAACAAACCAGTGCCAATCTTGGATCTTGAGAATGAATCAGTCAATGGAAGGAAAAACGCTTAATATATTTTGAGGGTTTTCGCGTAATTGGCAACCAATTAATTATCTTTGTTAAGGTCTCATCATACACCATTAAACATGCATTCTAAAAACATAATAAGGTGCATAAATAAATTTAATAATGATATGCGGATGGATATATGAAACACTTGTTCCTAGAACAAATCTCTCACTTTCCTCTCTTCCGGTAGCACAATATTTACTTCTACCCAATTACATAACACTTCTAAAGAAACCTCATTTACATTGAGGGGAATAGGTGAGAAGAGAAATACAAAGAGTCAAGAGGTAATAGGCTGGACACGCAGGTCCAATTTAATAAATTCTAAATTTATTACAACAATTTCCAAAATTGCCCTCCCCATCTAATATCCATCCGATATACATTATTCATACATCACATCCATGTATTCACACAAAGCATGTTATCAATCAATCTAATCCAATTAATTAATCTGAAATTAATGACCATCCAATGTTCAAACAACGATTTGATTTGCGCGAGTCAACTCGTTTTAAGAATAAGTACTCAAAGTACGAATTCTCGAATTAAATTAAACTATAACATTCAATCCAATTTAATTTGTATTCAATACTAATTCTTTATTTAATTCTAAATTAAATAATTAAACTTTTTAATGAGCCTTTTGCGACTTAGATTCTAAATCTAATCTTAACCGGTCTCAAAGCCGAATTAACATCCAATATCAATTTAATTAAAGTCCAATGAGCTTTCAATTAATTTACAAGGCATGGACTTTGGTCAATATGGGTCAAACCCAAATACCAAAGCCCAATTAAGGAATCACCCTTATTTGCCAAAATCAATTTAGGCCCATTAGGCCCAATTAAAATATTAAAGGCTCATTTAAATTATATTTGGACTTTATGGATATGGTTTTGGGCCTAATTGGATCCAACCAATTAACCTAAACCATACTTGGCCCAACCAAGCCCATTAAGCCCAAATACAACTTTATAGCCCAATTCCAAATTAAGCCCAATTAATTTAATTACAATATTACAAATTTCACAATTAAATTAATCAAAGTGTATAGCCTGTTGGGTTTCTAGTTAGTCCCAAGATCGATTTCAAGAAATGAAACATATGTGAATACATCAAAAGAAGAATGGCGGAATCATACTTACATTGATCGGATTTGGCGATGCGAGGAACAATAAAATTATTCAAGCTTTCCTCCAAGGTGGCTCACGACATTTGCTCCATTTTGTGCTCCAAAAATTTGGCCATGGTGATCCTTCAAGCTCCAAGCTTTGTGTGATGATTCCATGCTCATAAGTTAGTTCCCTATAACCTTAGGATGACCCTTCATGTGCTAGCATTGGAAAAGTGGCCACAAATTTTCCCATTCCAACTTGTTATTTTCGGCCTTGCCAAGAAAATGGAGAAAGAAGAAATTTGGCCCTTGGCCGTGAGAGAGAGAGAAGAAGTGAGGAAGATGAGATTAGTTTGTGTATATGGTTTTCCAAAAATCTAATACCAAAATTAAAATTCCAAAAATACAAGCATTAAAGCCATTCAACCACTTATATCACACTCATGAATAGTGACTAGTTGTCAATCACTCAAAGTGACAAGAAATCCATCACTTGAATGACAAGTGATTTGACGCTTGATGTGACTTGTGGGCCGCACTTGAATTCGATTTACGAGTGCGCCCGCAAACACACCGTCAAACTGACGTGTTCCTGGAGGAGTCCTCATTGAAAGAATACTTTACTCTTTCAAGTATTTGAGAAACTTATTGCTTAAGTATTTTTATCATGGTGTTTAATACTTTAGCCGATCTGTTTGTCTACTTCGTGTCGAAACTCTTTGAATTCATCAAAAGTTTCTGATCTGTGTTTCAGAAGAAACACATAACCATAACACGATGCCACATCCGTAAAGGTCACGAAACATTCATATCCACTTCTAGCCTAGCTAGACATGGGCCCACTTACGTCACTATGAACGAGGGCTAATAGATCGGTGGCATTTGCACTTTTACAAAGTAAAAAGTATTTCAGGCACTTTGCCAAATAAACTAGATTCGTAGACATTATTTGAATAGAATCAAATATGTCCTAGTATCCACTCTTCGAAAGTGTGGATATACGAGTTTCGTTAATTGTGTCCCAGACAACAATGCCACTTTTAAGTTTCAACTGATTTAAATCAGTTTGAGCTATTTGTTTGTCATATCATACGTTTGAGATTTATTTATATTCAAAATATAAATATTGTTATTCACATCTAATGTGTTTATCTCAATATCATCTTTATAAAATGAAACACTTTAGTGTTCTAGAATATAAAGGTATATCCGCAATGGATTAAACCCTGATATAGAGATAATATTTCTAGTCAAACTAGTTACATTGTAACAGTTCCCTGATTTAAGTACATACCTGAAGGATAGTTCCTAAACTTAGGTCTCTACGGTTAAAACAGCGACTTTTGTCCCGTTTCTGATTCGTAGATAAATCTCAACTGAAGTCAGTATCCTGCTAACCAGCAGATTCTACACACTAGTGCATATTTATGTACCACACGTAGTATCTAAAATCTAATTTTAATACTAGCAGTGAACATATTTATGACTAACATATTTGAAGTCGGAGCCTTGGCCGTCTTCAATTCCTTCATGTCTGCCTTGTTCATACGGCAGTCATGCTTCCAGTGACCCTGTTTGCCACAGTTTAGGCAGACATCTTGGGATATGTCCTTTGTCTTCCCAGAAGATTATAATGACTTTGCCTTTGCCCTTTTTCCACACACCAGAAGTCTTTGGCCAAGCCTTGGCCTTTTGGGGTGTCGAAATAAGATGTGCCTTGCGTTTCTTGCCCTATTACAAACTTTGGCTTTGACTAATTGAGTATAGCCATTAACTCTCCAAGAGTTTACTATTGCAATTTGTACTTCTAAGATCTAAGAATAAATTTATGAAGATCCTTCAATTTCATTATCATACTATAAGATCTAATCCGTAGTTCTGATTAAGAAATTTAGGAGTCCTTTTGGCAAGCTTAATGGATTAAGCACTAAAGTTATCATCACATGAATATTCCAAATATCATGTTCTACTATTTTCTCAACTCCGGGCTTAGGCTCGAGACGTCACTATATCAAATAAAGTAACTTCTCGGTTTTCAGGACTATCCTGAAGTTTCATTCCCAATTTGAAAATTAAAGCCGTTTAAATACATTTTCACCCAGGATTATGTTTTAAACACTAATCTTTCAATTATCTTGATTGCCATAGTCCAACTATCCAATCAACGATTTTAGGTACTATTTAATATAATGATTACTATAGTCCAACTATATAATCAACTATAATTTAAATTAGTTAAATTCAATTATATTGATTACTATAATCCAATTATAAAATCAACTATTAATTAAAATTAGTTAATTCAAATATATTGATTACTATAATCCAATTATATAAACAACTATTAATTGAAATTAGTTAATTAAAATATATTGATTACTATAATCCAATTATATAATCAACTATTAATGAAATAGTTTGAATACAGTCCAACTGTTTTATTTAAAACAACGATTAGATATTAGTCCAACTAATAAATAATTTGACGAAATATTTGAAATGAGCGCGTATGGCAAGTAACTAAACGAATATTGCAAATTTAATATTTGACTCCCACTATTTTTCAGCGACCCTCTAACCCTCTGTGGAGTACTCGGGAAACCTTGTTTCCTAGTGGGCTAGGATCCCGTTAAATACCACACAATCTTGACTTTGGCCAACAAATTGTATGATAATTAACTAGGTAGATCTCTAAGATCAATTGGATCCCATCCAATTCCTAGATCCAGTAGGTGGACATCCAAGTCCGAAACATATATCTTATATATGCCAATATATCCAATATATTCCCTAACCTTTTTCCTCTGAATCAACTAAGCCTTGGCTTTGGCACAACAAACTTAGTGATCCCAGTTAAGCGGAACCCATTGACATTGGAAAGCTTCGTAATCAATGTCGATGGACAAGAAGTGATATTGACTTTGGCCAACAAATCACAACTTGGACAAGACACCGATATGGAACAAAGCCTTCATGATTCAAACACATCCTTGACGGACAAAGGCCTTGACTTTGGCCAACAAACCAGTGCCAGTCTTGAATCTTGAGTAAGAATCACTCAATGGAAGGAAAAACTCTTAATATTTTGTGAGGGTTTTTCGCCTAATTGGCAACCAATTTATTATATTTGTTAAGGTCTCATAATCATACACCCTTAAGCTTGCATTCTAAACACATAATAAGGCGCGTAAGTAAATATAATAATGATATGCGGATGGATACTTAAACACATTGTTCCTAGAACAAATCTCTCCATTTCCTCTCTCCCGCTAGCACAAGTATTACTTTTACCCGATTACATAACACTTCTAAAGAAACCTCATTTACATGTAGGGGAATAGGTGAGAAGAGAAATACACAGAGTCAAGAGGTAATAGGCTGGACACGCAGGTCCAACTTAATAAATTCTAAATTATTACAATAATATCCAAAATTGCCCTCACCCATCTAATATCCATCCGATATGTATTATTCATACATCGCATCCATGTATTCACACAAGCATGTTATCAATCAATCTAATCCAATTAATTAATCTGATAATTAATGACCATCCAATGTTCAAACAACGATTTGATTTTGCGCAAGTCAAACTCGTAATGTGAATAAGTACTCAAAGTACGAATTCTTGAATTAAATTAAACTACAACATTAAATCCAATTTAATTTGTATTTAATACTAATTCATTTATTTAATTCCAAATTAAATATTACATTTTTTAATGACCCTTTACGACTTAGATTCTAAATCTAATCATTATGGGTCTCAAAGCCCGATTAACATCCAGTGTTAATTTAATTTAAAGTCCAATGGGCTTTTAATTAATTTCTAAGGCATGGACTTTTGGTCAATATGGGTCAAACCCAAATACCAATGCCCATTTAAGGAATCACCCTTATTTGCCAAGAAACCAATTTAGGCCCATTAGGCCCAATTAAAATTAAAGGTCCATTAAGTCATAATTGGACTTGATGGATATGGTTTTGGGCCCAATCAGATCAACCAATTAGCCTAAACCAAACTTGGCCCAACCAAGCCCATTAAGCCCAATTACAACTTTACAAGCCCAATTCCAAATTTGGCCCAATTAATTAACTTACAAAATTCCAAATTTCACAATTAATTAATTTGAAGTGTATGCCATAATTAATTAACGAAATTAAAATTTCCAAAATACTAATTCACTCAATTAATTATGATCATTATCATCAACACATGTCCAACACATTTGAATCAAAAAATCAATCATTTTACATTCTTCAAGTCATGGCAATTTTGGGTTTTTCATGTCCGATTCGGTTTCAATCCAATTAAATCCACAATCAACATTACCCAATGTTTTCCAACTCATCCAATGATCAAAAACACAAAAATCACCATGACATTATAGGGCATCATGATTCGGCCAAGCCAACCAATTGGGGAAAAATTGATCCAATCAATATTTCATGAATTTGATCATATACAGCTTCAATACATCATCATTCAAGCATACTCAATCAATCAATTTTATCAAATCATGCTCAAATAGATTTTACCCAAATTTTACCCTAATTCATTTCATGCTCAAAATGGCTCTGATACCATTGTTGGGTTTCTAGTTAGTCCCAAGATTGATTTCAAGCAATGAAACATATGTGAATACATCAAAAGCAGCATGGCGGAATCATACTTACATTGATCGGATTTGGCGATGCGAGGAACAACAAAATTCTCCAAGCTTTCCTCCAAGGTGGCTCACGGCATTTGCTCCATTTTGTGCTCCAAAAATTCGGCCATGGTGATCCTTCAAGCTCCAAGCTTTGTGTGATGATTCCATGCTCAAAGTTAGTTCCCTATCACCTTAGGATGACCCTTCATGTGCTAGCATTGGAAAAGTTGCCACAAATTTTCCCATTCCAACTTGTTATTTTCGGCCTTGCCAAGAAAATAGAGAAAGAAGAAATTTGGCCCTTGGCCGTGAGAGAGAGAGAAGAAGTGAGGAAGATGAGATTAGTTTGTGTATATGGTTTTCCAAAAATCTAATACCAAAATTAAAATTCCAAAAATACAAGCATTAAAGCCATTCAACCACTTATATCACACTCATGAATAGTGACTAGTTGTCAATCACTCAAAGTGACAAGAAATCCATCACTTGAATGACAAGTGATTTGACGCTTGATGTGACTTGTGGGCCGCACTTGAATTCGATTTACGAGTGCGCCCGCAAACACTCCAGGGCTCGGGTTCGCTAATTCCGAATTAACGAATTTTCCGTTGCGACGTAATTAAATCAAATTTAATTAAATAATTATGCCTTGCAAAATTACTATTCACGTCGCTAACGAATTAATTCTAAATTAACTCGTTCGCCCGAATTAAAATCTAATTTTAATTCCGCGTCGAAATCTAATTTCGTATAATATATCGAATATATTATTTTATCGATTAATCCCAAATAAATCGTTCTCTCTCTTTAATTAATATTTTATCCCAGATAAAATATCTCCGTAATTAATCCCAGATTAATTTCCTCTCTTATAATTAATCCCAGATTAATAAAGTGCGAGTCATACGTCATCGGTGAATCTTCGGGAAGCGACCCATGAGATCCCCGGATATATTGGCAGTAAATCCGGTCGTCGGACTATCCGAACACGTGCGTACCCGGTACCACGTTCTTACTGATTTACAAGACATGGTTGGCTTCTAGCAAAGCACCGTTCCTACCCAATTCTCCAGAAATATTCTTACTGGAATATATTATCTATATACACGTAGTATACGTAGTATTGCGTATTTCGATCCAGCATCGGATGTCACGTGCATGGCTTGGGGCTGGAAATGTGTCTGCCCTGTAAGAAGCACATATCGGATCTCTGGTAACTAGTCTCTATAATCGGATAAACATGACCTAGTCATAATATCCCGACAGCTGCAGCATATAAGAGAACAAGTTCTGTATCCTACGTGATCATCATCTCCACTATAACTGGAGTGATACTTCCATCTCGACATCACACTCAATACACTACGATTCTCAATATACCCAGAAGAGGCGTACACAGAACTTGTTAAAGCATTGGATGACCAAAACCAAAGTATATTGATTGTCGCAAGTATTAGCGGTGCAACTCTCAGGTTAAGACCAAATACACCTACCCTGATTCGGACTTCCATAGACACATAGTCTTACTACCAATGGAATTCTGAGGGGTCTATCCAAAGCGAAGCTGTTTCCGTACCATCGGTAAACACAACCTCCTATTACACTTGCATGAGCATCCTATACCCCAAATATATGAGAACTATGCCGTTATGCTCCCACAACGCGCACAAGTGTAATACTAGTCTATTCCGCATTATCGATATCCAATCTCGATAATACTATATTTAATGATTAAACCTCATGGATTGATACTGTCTTATATCATCTCAATCCGAAACTAATCATATGGACCTTCTATCATTTATACATCTTGGTAATCTAATTACAAATGATAAAAGAGCAATTTCCTTTGTCACATAGTTAATTTGTACAACAACACCATGATCTGTACAAATAGTGATGCTATGGGTCATAACTGTCCAACATAGCCATGATTAATTAACCAAATTAACATTTCTAAAATACCAATTTATATAATTAATCATGTTTATTATCATCAACACATGTCCAACACAATTGAATCAAAAAATCAATTCATTTTCCATGCTTCAACTCACGACAATTAGGGTTTTATTGTCCAATTCCGAATTCAATACAATTAAATCCTAAATCAACATTTCCCAAGTCTTTCAAACTCATCTAATGATTCAAAAAACAAAAAATCACCATGACATTTAGGGCACACATGTTTCGGCCAAGCCAAAATATTGGGGAAAATTTGATCCAATTCAATTTTCATCAAATTGATCATGCATAACACTATGTTATCATCATTCAAGCATACTCAAACAATCAATTTCATCCAAACATGCTCAAATCAATTTTACCCAATTTTTACCCTAAATCAATTTCATGCTTAAATAAGGCTCTTGATACCATTGTTGGGTTTCTACCATAGTCCCAAGATCATTCAAGCAATGAAATCATGTGAATACAATAAAGAAGTATGGCGGAATCATACTTACAATGATCGGATTTTGATGCGATGAACACTAAAACAATTTGCTCATTCCTTGAAGCTCACGGCTTTGGCCCTCTTTTGTGCTCCTTGGATTTTCGGTCAAGGTGCTCCATGGCAGTCCTTCAAGCTCCAAGAAATTTAATTACAATATTCCATGCTAAAGGGTTTGTTTCCCTATCACCTTTGGATGACTCTTTAGTCTGCTAGCACCTTGCAAAATTTGCCACAAATCTTCCTTAAGGCTTCTTGTAGTTCTCGGCATTGAGAAGAACAAAGGAGAGAAAAATGACCCAAGGCCGAAAATGGAGGGAGAGAGAGAGAAGTGTGATGATTTGGGTTGTGTTTCTAAACCAATTACCAATTAATTGATTTCCATAATTTTGGTACATGCCTTTCAAAAAGTCAAACAAATTTTGGAGCCAAAATGGCAATTAATGCCCTCAACAACTCACATCACTCAAAAGTGACTAGACATCACATCACTCAAAGTGACAAGACATCCATTACTTGAATGACTAATGATGTGATGCTTGATGTGACTTGTGGGCCGCACTTGAATTCGAAATACGAGTGGGCCCGCAAACACTCCCGAGCTCGGGTTCGCTAATTCCGAATTAACGAATTTTCCGTTGCGACGTAATTAAATCAAATTTAATTAAATAATTATGCCTAGCAAAATTACTATTCACGTCGCTAACGAATTAACTCTAAATTAACTCGTTCGCCCGAATTAAAATCTAATTTTAATTCCGCGTCGAAATCTAATTTCGCTTAATACATCGAATATATTAATTTATCGATTAATTCCAAATTAATCGTTCTCTCTCTTTAATTCATATTTTATCCCAGATAAAATATCTCTGTAATTAATCCTAGATTAATTTTCTCTCTCTCTTATAATTAATCCCAGATTAATAATGTGCGAGTCATACGTCATCGGTGAATCTTCGGGAAGCGACCCATGAGATCCCCGGATATGTTGGCAGTAAATCCGGTTGTCGGACTATCCGAACACGTACGTACCTAGTACTACGTTTTTACCGATTTTCAAGACATGGTTGGCTTCTAGCAAAGTACCGTGCCTACCCAATTCTCCAGAAATATTCTTAAAGGAATATATGATCTCTATCAGGCGCATTATACGTAGTATAGCATATTGCGATCCAGTATCGGATGTCACGTGCTAGGCCTGGGGTGGAATTGTGTCTGTCCCGTACGAAGCACATATCGGATCTCTGGTAACTAGTCTATATAATCGGATAATCATGACCTTGTCATATTATCCCGATGACTGTAGTACATAAGAGCACCAGTTTTGTATCTTACGTGACCATCATCTCCACTATTACTGGAGTGATACTTCCATCTCGACATCACACCCAATACACTACGATTCTCAATATACCCAGAAGAGGCGTACACAGAACCGGTTAAAGCCCTAGACAACCAAAACCAAAGTATATTGAATGTCGCAAGTATTAGCGGTGCAAGTCTCAGGTTAAGACCAAATACAAATACCCTGATTCGGACTCCCATAGACACATAGTCATACTACCAATGGAATTTCGAGGGGTCAATCTAGAGTGAAGCTGTTTCCGTACCATCGGTAAACACAACCTCCTATTACACCTGCATGAGTATCCAATACTCAAATATATGAAAACTATGACGTTATGCTCCCACAACGCGCACTAGTGCAATACTAGTCTATTCCGTATTATCGATGTCTAATCTCGATAATACTCCGATTATGGATGTTTTAATGATTAAACCTTCATAGATTGATACTGTCTCATATCTTATCAATTTGGAACTAATCATATGGACTTTTATCATTTATATATCCCGGTAATCTAATTACAAATGATAAAAGAGCAATTTCCTTTGTCACATAGTTAATTTTATTACAACAACACCATGATCTGTACAAATAGTGATGATATGGGTCATAATTGTCCAAAACGTAATTGTCCAACAATCTCCCACTTGGCCTATAGCCAATCACTCAAGTGTTTAACACTTGAACTATGTACGGGTCGCTCATACTTCTGCTGAGAAACAGCTTTCATCAGCGGATTTACAATGTTATCATCTAATGCATTTTATTCAATCATCACTTCGCCACGATGTATGATCCGACGAATCAGATGAAATAGTCAAAGTATATACTTGGATCATTGATGAGACTGTGGTTCTTTAGCCTATGTTGTAGCCTAGCTCAGCTGCTAACAGAACTACACCTAATCTAATTAGGATTATATAGATCCAAAATGTTTTTATTGCTGCCTCAGCTGCAACAATGTTCCGCTTTTGTTATTTATTCGGCAACAGTATCTTGCTTGGAAGATTTCCAGCTCACTGTTCCATTATTCAAACTAAATATGTACCCTAATTGCGACTTAAAGTAGTCTTTATAGGTTTGGAAACTTACAGCGGTGAACCTAGTCACCTCAAGTTCTCATTTCCCCATATTTCCAGAAAGATCCTTAGTTTGTCCAAAATACTCAAGGATGTTCTTTACATTAATCCAGTGACCATCACCTGGATTGACCTTATAGCGTCTACATATGCTTAAAGCATATGAGACATCAAGTCACATACATTTCAAAAACGTACAAGCTCTGTGAGGGTTGTCAGCAGCTTTCTAGATCTATCCCAGTAGATCTTTATTCCTAGAATAAAGCATGCTTCTCCCAGGTATTCCATGGAGAATTTTAATGAAAGCCAAGATTTCACCGATTATATTATGGGAATGTTATTGCTAAGAAACAATACATCATCAACTTATAGGACATGCATTGTCAGTGCGCTCCCACTAACCTTCTTATATACACAAGAATCATATTCATTTTGAATTAAATCATATACCATTATGATTACATCAAAACGCTGGTTCCAAGAACATAATTCTTGTTTCAATCCATGAATGGATCGGTTTAACTTGCAAACCTTGTTTGTATGTTTTGGCAAGACAAAACCGTCAGGATGTTGTAAACATCCTCCAAAAGGTTTCCGTGAAGGAAAGCGGTTTTGACGTCCATATGCCATATTTCATAAATGAAATATGCAGCATTAGCAAGCATTAACAAGCATTATCCAAATGGATTTAATCATGGCAACATGTGAAAAAATTTCGTCGTAGTCGACACTATGTCGTTGACGATATCCTTTCTGTATAAGCCTAGCTATGTACATTTGTATGTTGCCATCCATATATGTCTTCCTTGAAGACTCATATAGTACCAATAGGCACAATGCCTTCTGGTACATCAATCAGTGTCCAAACTTGGTTGTTATACATGGAATCTAATTCGGATATCATGGCACTTTGCCATAAAAGGAGTCGATACCTTGTATCACTTCCTCATACGTAGCCGGTTCGTCTTCCTCAATAAGATTGATATCTATATGAGGTGTGATCAGAAACCCATACCTCCCAGGTTATTTTCTGACTCTCTCCGACCTACGTGGTTCTTGTGTATTCGAAGAATATTGCTATAGTTTCATCCCGATGAACTGTTGGTGTTCCGTGAGGACTCGGTGCCTGGAATAGTATTACTCCGATTTTCATATATTTTTACTTTCCTCCCACTTACCACTGCATATAGGAATTCCTCTTAGGAAAACCGCATGGAGAACAACAATTATATTGTTCTTTTGTGAGTTGTATAAGTACTATACTTTGGTTTCCCTAGGACAGCCTACAATTAGGCACTTACCCGATTTGGGTTCTAGTTTGGTATCATCCAAACATATGCACAGCATCCCCAAATTTTCAGGAATGAGAAACCCAGTTTCTTTCTTGTTCATATCCAATATGAAGTCTGTCTAACAGTTTTTCATGGAACCTTATTCAAAATAAATATTGCATTGTTTAATGCGTATCCTCATAAGGAAATTGGTAGCTCAGAGTGACTCATCATTAACCTTAGCATGTCCAACAAAGTTCAGTTTCTCTGTTCGGACACACCATTAAATTGAGGTGTCCCGTGATGAGTCCACTTTGAAAGAATACCATACTCTTTCAAGTAATCTTGAAACTCATTACTTAATTATTTTACACTATGGTCCGACCGTAATGTTTTTTAATACTTTTGCCGGTCTGTTTTTTCTACTTCGTGTCGAAACCTTTTGAATTACTCAAAAGTTTCTGACTTGTGTTTCATAAGATACACATAACCGTAAAGCGATGCCACATCCGTAAAGGTTACGAAGTATTCATATCCACGTCTAGCCTAGCTAGACATGGGCCCACCTGCGTCACTATGAACAATGATTAACAGATCGGTGGCATTTATACTTTTACCAAGTAAAAGGTGTTTTAGGCACTTTGCCTAAAAAACTAGATTCGTAGACATTATTTGAATTAGAATCAAATCTGTCCTAGTACCCACTCTTCGAAAGTGTGGATATACGAGTCTTGTTAATGTGTCCTAGCCAACAATGCCACTTTTAAGTCTCAACAGATTTATTCAGTTGAGCTTTTGTTTGTCATCTTATATGTTTGAGATTCATTTATATTCTAAATATAAATGATGTTATTCACATCTAATGTGTTTATCTCAATATCATATTTATAAACAAAACACTTAGTGTTCTAGAATATAAAGGTATACCTTTAACGGGTTAAACTAGATACATAGATAATGTTCCTAGTCAAACTAGATACATTATAACAAATTCCTAATTCAAGTACATGCCCCAATGGAAGTTCCAAAACTAAGGTTTCTATGGTTAAAATAACGACTCTCGTCCCGTTTCTGACTCGTAGGTCGATCTCAACTGAAGCCAGTCTCTTGCTAATCAGCAGATCCCGCACATCAGTAGATATATTTATATACCACATCCAGTATCTAAAATCCAATTTTAAAACCAGATGTGGACATGTTTATAACAAACATACCTGAAGCCGGACCCTTGTTCATCTTCACTTTCTTCATGTATGCCTTGTCCATATGGCAGTCACGCTTCCAGTGACCCCGTTTGCCACAGCTTAGGCAGACATCTTGGGATATGTCATTTGTCTTCCCAGAAGACTGTGACGATTTAGCCTTGCCCTTTTCTTCACACCTCCAGAAGCCTTCGGCCAAGCCTTGGCCTTCTGGGATGTCGAAGTAAGATGCGCCTTGTGCTTCTTGCCCTTTTGTAAGTTCTGGATCCGTCTCATTGAGCATAGCCATTAACTCTCCAAGAGTTTACTTATTGCAATTAGTACTTCTAAGATCTAAGAATAGATCTATGAATATCCTTCAATTTCAATATCATACTATAAGGATATAATCCTTAGTTCTGATGAAGAAATTAAGGAGTCTTTGCGGCATAACATATTGAGCACTAAATTTATCATCACCATGAGTCTTCCAAAGCTCATGCTCTACTATTTGCTCAACTCCGAGCTTAGGCCCGAGATGTCACTCTATTAAATAAAGTAACTTCTCGGCTCCCAGGACTATCCTGAGGTTCTATTCCCAAATTGAAAATTAAAGCCGCTTAAAGACAATTTCACCCATGATTATGTTTTAAACGCTAATCTTTCGGTTATCTTGATTACAATAGTCCAACTATCCAATCAACGATTTCGGGTACAATCGAATATAATGATTACTATAGTCTAACTATATAATCAACTACAATTTGATTGGTTAAATTCAAATATATTGATTACTATAATCTAATTATATAATCAACTATAAATGAAGTAGTTTGAATATAGTCCAACTGTTAAATTAAAACAACAATTGAATATTAGTCCAACTAATATATATAATTATTTTAATGACGAAAAATGAAATGAGCGCGTATTGGCAAGTATCTAAACGAAATTGCAAATTTAATACTTGTCTCCCACTATTTTTCGACAAGCCTCTAACCCTCTGTGGAGTACTCGGGAAACCTAGTTTCCTAGTGGGCTAGGATCCCGTTAAATAACACAAAACATTGACTTTGGCAAACAAGTTGTATGAAACTTAACTAGGTAGATCTCTAAGATCAATTGGATCCCATCCAATTCATAGATCCAGTAGGTGGACTTCCAAGTCCTAAAAATATATCCAATATATGCCAATATATCCGATATATTCCCTAACCTTTTTTTCCTCTGAATCAACTAAGCCTTGGATTTGGCTCAACAAGTTTAATGAAACTAGTTAAGCGTGACCCATTGACAGTGGGAAAGCTTCGTAATCGAGGCTGATGAACAAGAAGTAACCTTGACTTTGGCCAACAAATCACAACTTGCCCAAGGCGTACGATATGGCACAAAGCTTTCGTGATTCAAACACATCCGCGATGGACAAAGGTCTTGACTTTTGTCAACAAACCAATGCCAATCTTGGATCTTGAGAGAGAATCACTCAATGGAAGGAAAAACGCTTAATATAATATGAGGGTTTTTGTCGAGATTTGGCAACTAATTTATTATCTTTAATTAGGTCTCATCATACACCCTTAAGCATGCATTCTAAAAGCATAATAAGGCGTGGATAAAATAATAATGATATTCGGATGGATATACAACAAACTTTGTTCCTAGAAAAAATCTCTCCATTTCCTCTCTCCCGCTAGCACTATTCAAACTTCTACCCAATTACATAATACTTCTAAAGAAACCTCATTTGCATTGAGGGGAATTGGTGAGAAGAGAATACAATGAGATAAGGATATAATAGGCTGGACACGAAGGTCCAAGTTAATAAATTCTAAATTTATTACAACAATTTCCAAAATTGCCCTCACCCTTCTAATATCCATCCGATATACATTATGCATACATACATCCAAGTATTCACACAAAGCATGTTATCAATCAATCTAATCCAATTAATTAATCTTTAATTAATGACCATCCAATGTTCAAACAACGATTTGATTTGCGCGAGTCCAACTCATTTAAGAATAAATACTCAAAGTATGTATTCTTGAATTATATCGAACTATAATTTTAAATCCAATTTAAATTATATTCAATACTAATTCATATTTAATCCAAATTAAATAATTACACTTTCAATAGTCCTTTTAGATTTGGATTCCAAATTCAATCTTTACGGGTCTCAAAGGCCCAATTAGTATCAAATACTATTCAATTAAAGTCCAATGGGCTTTCAATTAATTCTTTAGGCATGTGCTTTGGCAATTATGGGTCAAACCCAAGATGCCAAGGCCCAATTAGGAATCACCCTATGCCAAAAATCAATTTAGGCCCAATTATCATATTGGGACTTTATGGAAATGGTTTTAGGCCCAATTGGATCCAACCAATTATCCTAAACCAAACTTGGCCCAACCAAGCCCATTAAGCCCAAATACAATAAATTAAATTAATATCATTCCAAATTACAAATTAATTTAATTCAAGTGTAATTACCATAATTAATTAATTAATCTAATGCTTCCAAAACACTAATTAATTCAATTAATCATGCTTTAAATTTCCAATTCATGTCCTACACAAATTGAAGCAAAATAATTCATTACATGCTTCAAGGCTCACGACAAAAGCAACAAAATCATTCAATTTGATTTCAATCCAATTTAAACCAACATTCAATATTTTTATCATGCCATCAACACATCCAATATGTCAAATATCAAAATTAACCATGAGCATTCCTAGGTCATGTATTCGGCCAACATAAGGATTTTGGGAAAATTATTCTAATCAATTTTACACAAATCCAATGATGCAAAACTCTAAGTAATCATCATCTAACATCAACCAACATCCAATTTTGTATTTTCATGCTACAAGCAAAAATACCCAAATTTAAAGTCATGAAACCTAGAATTCCAAATCAAACTTAAATCGCTCTGATACCAATTGTAAGTGTTCCTAGAACATAGCAAGATCGTTTAAGAGTGATTTGTGTGTGAATTATCAAGAGAGTTGCAGAATACTCACATTGATTGGTTGATGAGATTTAAAAAATTCCTTCTTTGTTAGATGTGTTGGAAGCTTCGGAGCTTGAAATCGAGTTCCATACTCTCGGGTGAGTTTCCCTATACTTGGTAAAGTGCCTAAAATACCTTTTACTTGGTAAAAGTGCAAGTGCCACCGATCTGTTACCCCTCGTTCATAGTGACGTAAGTGGGCACATGTCTAGCTAGGCTAGAGGTGGATATGAATACTTCGTAACCTTTACGGATGTGGCATCGCATTACGGTTATGTGTATCTTATGAAACACAAGTCAGAAACTTTTGAGTAATTCAAAGAGTTTCGACACGAAGTAGAAATACAGACCGGCTAAAATATTAAAACATTACGGTCCGACCGTGATGGATAGTACTTAAACATATAAGTTTCTCGATGACTTGAAAGAGTATGGTATTCTTTCACAATGAACTCCTCCCGGGACACCTCAATTTGATGGTGTCTCCGAACAGAGAAACCGAACTTTGTTGGACATGGTAAGGTTAATGATGAGTCACTCTGAGCTACCAATTTCCTTCTGAGGATACGCATTAAATAGTGAAAAACTTATTTTGAATAAGGTTCCACGAAAATCTGTTAGACATATTTCATATTAGATATGAACAGGAAAGAAACCAGGTATCTCATTCCTGAAGATTTGGGAATGCTGGGCATATGTTTGGATGATACCAAACTAGAACCCAAATCGGATAAGTGCCTATTTGTAGGTCGTCCTAGGGAAACCAACGTATAGTACTTATACAACTCAAAAGAGAACAATGTAATTGTTGCTCTCCATGCGGTTTTCCTAAAAGGAATTCCTATATGCAGTGGTAAGTGGGAGGAAAGTAAAACTCAATGAAAATCGGAGTAATACTATTCCAGGCACCGAGTCCTCACGGAACACCAACAGTTCATCATTGATGAAACTATACCAATAATCTTCGAATACATAAGAACCACGTAGGTCGGAGAGAGTCAGAAAACAACCTGGGAGGTATGGGTTTCTGATCTCACCTAATGTAGATATCAATCTTATTGAGGAAGACGAACCGGCTACGTATGAGGAAGTGATACAAGGTATCGACTCCTTTTATGGAAAAGTTCCATGAAGTCCGAAATGGATTCCATGTATACCAACTAAGTTTGGACACTGGTTGATGTACTAGAAGGCATTGTGCCTATTGGTACTAAATGAGTCTTCAAGGAAGACATACATGGATGGCAATATACAAATGTACACAGCTAGGCTTGTACAGAAATGATATCGTCAACGACATAGTGTCGAACATCCTTAAGTATCTTAGAAGAACTAAGGATGCGTACTTAAAATATTGGGAAAGGAGAATTTGAGGTGACTAGGTTCACCGCTGCAAGTTTCCAAACCGATAAAGACGACTTTAAATCGCAATAAGGGTACATATTTTGTTTGAATAACGGAACAGTGAGCTGGAAATCTTCCAATCAAGATATAGTTGTCGAATAAACAACAAAAGCGGAACATTACTGCAACTGAGGTAGCAATAGAAGCATTTTGGATTTATATAATCCTAAGTGGATTAGGAGTAGTTCTGCTAGCAGTTGAGCTGGGCTACAGCACAGGCTAAGGAACCGCGATCTCATCAATGATCCAAGTATATAATTCGACTATTTCATCTGATTCGTCGGATCATACATCGTGGTGATGTGATGATCGAATAAAATACATCAGATGATAACATTGTAAATCCGCTGACGAAAGCTGTTTCTCAGCAGAAGTTTGAGCGAACTGTACATGGTTCAGGTGTAGGACACTTGAGTGATTGGATATAGGCCAAATGGGAGATTATTGGACAATTATGACCCATATCATCACTATTTATACAGAACATTGCGTTGTTGTACAAATTAACTGTGTGACAAAGGAAATTGCTCTTTTATCATTTGTAATTGGATTACCGGGATATATAAATGATAAAAGTCCATATGATTAGTACCATATTAATAAGATATGAGACAATATTAATCCACTAAAGTTTAATCATTAAATATCCTTAGTCGTAGTATTATCGAGACCGGACATCGATAATGCGGAATAAACTAGTATTGCACTTGTGCGCATTATGTAGGCATAATGGAATAGTTCTCATATATTTGGGTATTGGATAGTCATTCAAGTGTAATAGGAGGTTCTGTTTACAGATGGTACGAAAACAGTTTCCCTCTGGATAGACCCGTCGGAATCCCATTGGTAGTATGACTATGTGTCTATGGGAATCCGAATCAGGGTAGGTGTATTTGGTCTTAATCTAATACTTGCGACAATCAATATACTTTGGTTTTGGTCGTCCGGGGCTTTAAGAGGTTCTGTGTACTCCTCTTCTGGGTATACTGAGAATCGTAGTGTATTGGGTGTGATGTCAAGATGGAAGTATCACTTCAGTCATTTGGAGATGATGATCACGCAGGATACGGAACTAGTACTCTTTAGTACTGCAGTCATCGATATAATATGACTAGGTCATGATTATCTGATTATAGAGACTAGTTACCAGAGATCCGATATATGCTTCGTACGTACAGACACAATTCCAGCCCTAGGCCTAGCATGTGATATCGATACTGGATCGTTATACGCAATACTACGTATACTATGTCTGAAAAAGATTACATATTCATTTAAGAATATTTCTGGAGAATTGGGTAGGCACGATGCTTTGCTAGAAGCCATCCATGTCTTGTAAATTGGTAAGAACGTGGTACCGGGTATGCACGTATTCGGATAGTCTGATGACCGTATTTACTGCCAACATATCCAGAGATCTCTTGGGTCGCTTCCCGAAGATTCACCGTTGAGATTTGACTCGAACAGAAAATTAATCTGGGATTAATTATGAAAGATAAAATTAATCTGGGATTAATTAAAAGAGAAAGAATTAATATGGGATTAATTTTGTCGAGAATTTATCTAGGATTAAATTCGTCGAGAGGAGAGAAAGCGATTAATTTGGAATTATTCGACAAAATATATTAATAGTTAAATTGGATTTTTTTATTTAATTTATTTAATTGGGCTAAAATAATATATTAGATATATTAAATGAAAATAGATTTCAAAGCGGAATTAAAGTTGGATTTTAATTCAAGGGAACGTATTATTTTAGAATTAATTCGAATGTGACTTCCGTAATAATTTTGTGAGGCATTATTATTTAATTAAATTGGATTTAATTACATCGCGACGGAAAATTCATTTAATCGGATTAAGCGAACCCGAGCCCGAAGTGTGTGTAGTCTCACCCAACTTGAATTTTGAATTAAAGTGTGGGACCCACCAACTTACATCACTAGTCAATCTAATTGATGGAAGTAGTTGAGAGCAATTATGGAAACTTGCTTAACACACTTTGACTTTTGGAAAGTATATACACATTTTGAATTTGTTTTTGGTATTTGATTTTAGAAATCAAAATGAAAAAAAAAAACACTATTCACTCTCTCTCTCTCAAAATGCCGAACTCCATAGCTCATTGGAGAAGAAATTTTCTTTCAATTTTCTCCAAAGCTAGCACTTAACGGAGTGAATCAAGGTGATAGGGAAACTCACCCGAGAGTATGGAACTCGATTTCAACCTCCGAAGCTTCCAACACATCCAACAAAGAAGGAATTTTTGAAATCTCCTTAACCAATCAATGTGAGTATTCCGCAACTCTCTTGATAATTCACACACGAATCACTCCTAGACGATCTTGGCATGTTCTAGGAACACTTACAGGACATTGATCTTGACTTTGGCCAACAAAACCAATGTCAATCTTGGATCTTGAGAGAGAACCACTCAATGGAAGGAAAAACGCTTAATATTGTTTTGAGGGTTTTTCGCGTAAATTGGCAACCAATTTATTATCTTTGATTAGGTCACATCATACACCCTTAAACGTGCATTCTAAAAGAATAATAAGGCGCAAATAAATTTAATAATGATATGCAGATGGATATATAAAATAATTTGTTCCTATAACAAATCTCTCACTTTCCTCTCTCCCGCTAACACATACTTCTACCCAATTACATAACACTAAAAGAAACCTCATTTACATTGAGGGGAATTAGTGAGAAGAGAAATACAAAGAGAATAGAGATAATAGGCTGGACAAGCAGGTCCAATTTAATAAATTCTAAATTTACTACAACAATTTCCAAAATTACCCTCACCCTTCAAATATCCATCTGATATACATTATTCATACAATACATCCAAGTATTCACACAAAGCATGTTATTGAATCAATCTAATCCAATTAATTAATCTTTGAATTAATGATCATTAAATGTTCAAACAACAATTTGATTTGCGCGAGTCCAACTCATTTAAGAATAAATACTCAAAGTAAGTATTCTTGAATTATATCGAACTACAATTTTAAATCCAATTTAAATCATATCCAATACTAATTAATATTTAATTCCAAATTAAATAATTACACTTTTAATAGTCCCTTTTAGACTTGGATTCCAAATCCAATCTTCATGGGTCTTAAAGGCCCAATTAGTATCCAATACTATTCAATTAAAGTCCAACATGGTGTTCTTTGTACAAATTAACTATGTGACATAGGAAATTGCTATTTTATCATTATGTAATTGGATTACTTAGATATATAAATGATAAAAGTCCATATGATTAGTATTAGATTAATAAGATATGAGACAGTATTAATCCACGAAAGAATTAATCATTAAATATCCCTAGTAGTAGTATTATCGAGACTGGAAATCGATAATACGGAATAGGCTAGTATTGCACTTGTGCGCGTTATGGAAGCTTAACGACATAGTTCTCATATATTTAAGTATTGGATAATTATGCAAGTGTAATAGGAGGTTCTATTTACCGATGGTACGATAACAACTTGCTTTGGATAGACCCCTCAGAATCCCATTGGTAGTATGACTATGTGTCTATGGCAATCCGAATCAAGGTAGGTGTATTTTGTCTTAACCTGAGACTTGCATCGCTAATACTTGCGACAATCAGTATGCTTTGGTTTTTATTGTCCAGGGCTTTAACAGGTTCTGTGTACGCCTATTCTGGGTACACTGATAAACGTAGTGTTTTGGCTGTGATGTCAAGATAGAAGTATCACTTCTGTCATATGAAGATGATGATCAAGTAGGATACAGAACTGGTACTCTAAGTACTGCAGTCATCGGATAATATGACTAGTCATGATTATCCGATTATAGAGACTAGTTCCCAGACTTCCGATATATGCTTCGTACGGGGCAGACACAATTCCAGCCCCAGGCCGAGCATGTGACATCAGATACTGGACTGTAATACGCAATAGTTAGTATACTAAGCCTGATAAAGATTATATATTTCTTTAAAGAATATTTCTGGAGAATTGGGTAGGCACTGTGCTTTGCTAGAAGCCAACCATGTCTTGTAAATCAGTAAGAACGTGGTACCGGGTAGGCACGTGTTCGGATAGTCCGATGACCGTATTGTTTGATAATATGACCCATAGCTTCACTATTTGCACAGATCATTGTGTTGTTGTAGCAAATTAACTATGTAATAAGGAAATTGCACTCTCATCATTTGTGATTAGATCACCATAGATATATAAATGAAGAGAGGTCCCTATGATTAGTACCTGGACTGAGAATGATATGAGACAGTATCAGTCCCCGAAGGTTTAATCATTAAATATCCCTAGCCGTAGTATTATCGAGACTGGACATCGATAATGCGGAATAGGCTAGTATTGCACTTGTGCGCGTTTGTGAGGGCACAACGGCATAGTTCTCATATATATAAGTATTGGATACTTATGCAAGTGCGATAGGAGGTCGTGTTTCACCGATGGTACGGGAAACAGCTTCGCTCTGGATAGACCCCTCGGAATCCCATTGGTATTATGACTATGTGTCTATGGGAGGCCGAAATCGAGGTAGGTGTGTATAGTCTTAACCTGAGACTTGCATCGCTAATACTTACGATAATCGATAAACTTTGGTCTTGGTGGTAGGGGGGCGGCTTTTAACCGGTTCTGTGTACACCACTTCTGGGTTTATCAGAGAGTCGTAGTGTATTGGGTGTGATGTCAAGATGGAAGTGTCACTTCAGTCATTTGGAGATGATGTCACGCAGGATACGGTACTAGTGCTCTTGAGTGTTGCGCAACCAATCGGGATATTGTGACCAGGTCATGTATATCCGATTATAGAGACTATGTTACCAGACATCCGACATGTGTTCGGACGGGGCAGACACTTATCCAGCCCCAGCCCTAGCACGTGATTATCCGATACTGGGCCGATATACACAATACTACGGTATACTACGCTTGATACAGATCTATATATTCCTGTAAGAATATTTCTGGAGAATTGGGTAGGCATGGCGCTTTGCTAGAAGCCAACCTTGTCTTGTAAATCGATATAAACGTGGTACGAGGTACTTACGTGTTCGGACAGTCCGACGATCGTATTTACTGCCAACATATCCGGAGATCTCATGGGTCGCTTCCTGAAGATTCACCGATGACGTATTACTCGCACTTTGATTAATCTGGGATTAATTAGAAGAGAGAGATAGAATTAATCTGGGATTAATTCGATGAGAGAGAAAATTAATCTGGGATTAATTGCGAAGATATTTTATCTGGGATAAAATATTAATTAAAGAGAGAGAACGATTAATTTGGAATTAATCGATAAAATTAATATATTCGATATATTAATCGAAATTGGATTTCGACGCGGAATTAAAATTAGATTTTAATTCGGGCGAACGAATTAATTTAGAATTAATTCGTTAGCGACGTGAATAGTGAATTCGCTAGGCGTAATCATTTAATTACGACGCGACGGAAAATTCGTTAATTTGGAATTAGCGAACCCGAGCCCGAGAGTGATTGCGAGCGCATTCGCATTTCGAATTCGAGCGCGGCACGCGAGTCACATCAAGCGTCAAATCGTTTGTCACATCATGCGTCAAATCAATTGTCACTTTGAGTGATGTGACTTGACAACATGTCACTTTATTAAAGTGATGTGATGTGACTTATAGTAAAAAGTTGAAATGATGAAAGCTTTTGCTTTTTTTGACTTTTGTACTTGGTAAATGAAAAGGCTTTTGGTATTTGATTTTATTTTTGAAATAAAATAAATATATAAGTAAAACCATTTACCTTTTCTCTCTCTCAATTCACGGTTTCACGTGAAAATCATCTCCCTCTCTTTTCTCTTCTTCTCCCTCACGGTTTGGAACCGTTTCTTGCTCTCAAAATTTGTCTGGTTTGACCGAATCATGAGAAGCAAATGTAGATGCTTAGTGCTAGCACACCTTGGGTAATATTATGGTGATAGGGAAACGAATTTATGAGCTTGGAAAGCTTGAAGCTTGGAGCTTCAATGGAGTCTTCAATGGCCGAACATGGAGGAGACTTTCACAGCCCCAACCGTGCGTCCACAGCAGTTCACAGGACCAAAACCGAGCCATATGCAGTGCGAAAATGGGTCTTGTTGTTCACTTCATCAAAACCGAATTCAATGTGAGTTGATTCCGCCACCTCCTTTGATGTGTTCATATGTGGTTTTTATGCATTGTTTGTGATCTTGTGGACTTGATTAAATTCCAACACGTATTTACTGCCAACATATCGAGGGATCTCTTGGGTCACTTCCCAAAGATTCACCAATGAGATTTGACTCGAACAGAATTAATCTGGGATTAATTATGAAAGAGAAAATTAATCTGGGATTAATTGTTGGGTTTCTAAGGTCAAACCAAGATCATATTAAGCATGAAATCATGTGAATACAAAAGAAGTATAGCGGAAATATACTCACTTTGATCGGTTGTAGGATGTGTAGAGTTTAAAATTTTGCTCTCTTTGAAGTTGTTCCAAGCTCCTCCAAAGTTGTGTATCAAGCTCCAAGCGTTATCTTTTAATGATGTTGAGCTCCAAGCTTTAGTGATTGAGATTCCAAACTCAATAGGAAAAGTTTCCCTATCACCTAAGTATTAATCTTTGTTTGCTAGCAATGGAGAAATTTGCAACAAAAATTTCCTTATTTTCTTTGAAGGTCACGGCAATACAAAGAAAATGAGAGGAGATAATTTTGTGTAGAGAGAGATGAAGTGTGTTCTGTTGACTTGTCTTTGATTTTCAAAAATCAAAAAAACATATACCAAAATCAAATGTTTGGTAAAAGTCTATCACAAATCAAGTTGAGTGCAAGATAAGCATTCCGGGCTCGGGTTCGTTAATTCCGAATTAACGAATTTTTCGTTGCGACGTAATTAAATAAAATTTAATTAAATAATTATGCCTAGCAAAATTACTATTAAAGTCGCTCGCGAATTAATTCTAAATTAATTTGTTCGCCCGAATTAAAATCCAATTTTAATTCCGTTATGAAATCCAATTTCATTTAATATATCGAATATATTATTTTAATCGATTAATTCCAAATTAATCGTTCTCTCTCTTTTAATTGAATTTTATCCCAGATAAATTCTTGCCGTAATTAATCCTAGATTAATTTTCTCTCTCTTATAATTAATCCCAGATTAATTATGTTCGAGTCATACGTCATCGGTGAATCTTCGGAAAGCGACCCATGAGATCCCTGAATATGTTGGCAGTAAATCTGGTTGTCGGACTTTCCGAACAGGTGCGTACCTCGTACCACGTTCTTACCGATTTACGAGACATGGTTGGCTTCTAGCAAAGCATTGTGCCTACCCAATTCTCTAGAAATATTATTTAAGGAATGTATAATCTATAACAGGCGTAGTATACATAGTATTGCGTATTGCGATCCAATATCTGATTTCACATGCAAGGCCTGGGGATGGAATAGTGTTTGCCCCGTACGAAGCATATATCAGATAATCATGACCTTGTCATATTATCCCGATAGTTGCAACATAATAGAGAACCGAACCTGTATCCATGCGTGATCATCATCTCCATATGACTGAAGTGATACTTCCGTCTTGACATCACACCCAATACACTACGATTCTCAATAAACCCAGAAGAGGCGTACACAGAACCTGTTAAAGTCCCGGACGACCAAAACAAAGCGTATTGATTGTCACAAGTACTAGCGATGCAAGTCTCAGGTTAAGACCAATACATCTACCCTGAAGCGGATTCCCATAGACAAATAGTCATACTACCAATGGGATTCCTCGGGGTCTATCCAGAGTGAAGCTGTTTCCGTACCATCGGTAAACACAACCTCATATCACACTTGCATAAGTATCTAATATTTAAATATATGAGAACTATGTTGTTACGCTTCCATAACACGCACAAGTGCAATACTAGTCTATTCCGCATTACCGATGTCCATTCTCGATAATACTACGACTAGGGATATTTAATGATTAAACCTTTTGTGGATTGATATTGTCTCATATTTTATAATCTGAAACTAATCATAAGGACTTTTATCTTTTATATATACAAGTAATCTAATTACAAAATGATAAAATGCAATTTCCATTGTCACAAAGTTAATTTGTAAAAAAACCACAATGTCTTTTACAAATAGTGACGCTATGGGTCCTAATTGTCCAACAATCTCCCACTTGGCCTATATCCAGTCACTCAAGCATCTAACACCAGAACTATATACATGTCGCTCAAACTTTTGCTAAGGAGTAGCTTTCGTCAGCGGATCTGCAATGTTGTCCTCTGATGCGACCTTCTCGATCTTCACATCGCCACGATGTATGATCTCACGAATCAAATGGAAATGTCAAAGAATATGCTTGGATCATTGATGAGACCGCGATTCCTTAGCCTGCGCTATAGCCCCGTTATTGTCACAATACAATGGAACGGACTCAGCTGCTAACGGAACTACTCCTAATCCAATTAGGAATTTACGGATCCAACCTGCCTCTTTTGCTGCTTCAGCTGCAGCAATATACTCCACTTCTGTTGTTGAATCGGCAACAGTCTCTTGCTTGGATGATTTCCAGCTTACTGCTCCGTTGTTCAAACAAAATATGTACCCTGATTGTGACTTACAGTCGTCTTTATCGATTTGGAAACTTGCATCGGTATACCCAGTTACCTCAAGTTCTCAATCTCCATAGATTAAGAAAGCATCCTTAGTTCGTCTAAGATACTTATGGATATTCTTAACCGTCATCCAGTGACCTTCACCTGGATCGGCCTGATAGCGACTACATATGCTCAAAGCATAGAAGACATCAGGTCGTGTACATATAATGGAATACATGATCGATCCGACTGCCGAGGAAAATGGGATCTGACTCATGTTGTCTATCTCATCTTGTGTTTTAGGACACATGTCCTTAGATAGAGTGACGCCATGTGACACTGGCAACAGTCCCCTCTTTCACTTTTCCATGTTGAATATCTTCAACACTTTGTCAATGTACGTGCTTTGGGAGAGTCCAAGCAGCTTTCTGAATCTATCCTGATAGATCTTTATTACAGAATAAAGGTTGCTTGTCCCAGATCCTTCATGGAGAATTTTGATGAAAGCCAAGCTTTCACCGATTGTAGCATGGGAATGTCATTGTCTATAAGCAATACATCATCGACATAAAGGACAATGAATGTCAGTGCACTCCCACTAACCTTTTTATATACACAAGGATCATCCTCGTTTTGAATGAAATCATATTCTTTTATGATCTCATCAAAACGTTGGTTCCAAGAATGCGATGTTTGCTTCAATCCATAAATGGATCGATTTAACTTGCAAACCTTGTTCGCATGTTTTAGTACGACAAAACCGTCAGGCTATTGCATATAAACATCATCCAAAAGGTTTCCATTAAGGAAAATGGTTTTGACGTCTATCTTTCATATCTCGTAATCGAAATATGCAGCAATAGCAAACATAATTCGAATGGATTTAATCTTGGCAACGGGTGAAAACATTTCATCGTAATCGACACTGTGTCATTGACGATACCCCTTCGCTACAAGCCTAGCTCTGTACGTTTGTGTGTTTCCATCCATGTCGGTCTTCTTCTTGAAGACCCATTTGTAACCAATAGGCTTTATGTCTTCTAGTGCATCAACCAGTGTCCAAACTTGGTTGGTGTACATGGAATCTTGCCATAAACCGAAGTCGATACCGTGTATCGCTTCCTCATACGTAGCTGGTTCATCTTCCTCAATAAGATTAATATCCACATAAGGTGAGATCAGAAACCCATACCTCTTAGGTTGTTTTCTAACTCTCTCTGATCTACGCGGTTCTTGTGTATTCGAAGATTGTGGTACAGTCTCATCCCTGATGAACTGTTCGTGTTCCGTTAAGGATTCTGTGCCAGGAACAGTATCACTTCGATTTTCATCGAGTTCCACTTTCCTCCCACTAACCACTGCGTTTAGGAATTCCTTCTCAAGGAAAACCGCATGTAGAGCAACAAATATTTTATTCTCTTATGGGTGATAGAAGTAATATCATTTGGTTTCCCTAGGATATCTTACAAATAGGCATTTATCCGATTTAGGTTCTAGTTTGCTACCTTCCAAACGTTTGACGTATGCCCAGCAACCCCAAATCTTCAGGAATGAGAAACTCGGTTTCCTTCCTGTCCATATTTCATATGGAGTCTGTTGAACAGACTTTGACAGAACCTTATTCAAAATAAGTATTGCATTGTTCAATGCATATCCCCATAAGAAAATAGGTAGCTATGTGCGACTCATCATAGACCTTACCATGTCCAACAAAGTTCGGTTTCTCCGTTCGGACACACCATTTAATTGCGGTGTTCCAGGAGGAGTCCACTGTGAAAGAATACCATACACTTTCATGTAATCAAGAAACTCATTTCTTAAGTATTCTCCAACACGGTATGACCGTAATGTTTTAATTCTTTTACGGTCTGTTTTTCAACTTCGTGTCGAAATTCTTTGAATTTCTCAAAGGTTTCCGACTTGTGTCTCATAAGATACACATAACCATAATGCAATGCATCATCCGTAAAGGTTACAAAGTATTCATATCCACCTCTAGCCTGGCTAGACATGGGCCCACATAAGTCACTATGAAAAAGGGCTAACAATTCGGTAGCACGTGCACCTTTACCGGTAAAAGGTGTTTTAGGCATTTTGCCTAATAAATAAGATTCGCAGACGTCATATGAATTTGGATCAAATCCGTCCAAGTACCCACTCTTCAAAAGTGTGGATATGCGAGTCTTGTTAATGTGTCCCAGACGACAATGCCACATATAAGTTTCATCTTTGTTACTTAATTTAAGCCTTTTGTTTGTTACATTATATGTTTGAGATTGATTTATATTCAAAATATAAAGACCATTATTTACATCAGCACTGCATATCTCCATATTATTTTTATACATAAAACACCCAGTGTTTCTAAAAACAAAAGTATAGCCACATAGGGCCAATAAAGATATAGATATAATATTCCTAGTCAAACAAGGTACATAATAACAGTCTGAAAGATTAAGTACATGCCCCGAGGGTAGTTCCAAAATATAAGTCCCAACGGCCAAAACGGCGACTCGTGTCCCATTTCCAACGCGGAGGTCAATCTTTCTTGAGGCCAGTCTCCTGCTAATTCGTAGATCCTGCACATCAGTACATATATGAGTACCACAACCAGAATCAAAAATCCAATTTTTAAAACTAGAAGTAGACATGTTTATTTCTATAACAAACATACCTTAAGTTGGTGCCTTGCCCGCTTTGATTTCCTTCATGTGTGCCTAGTACTCACGGAAGTCACGCTTCCAGTGACCCCGTTTGCCACACTGCAGGCATACATCTTGGGATTTGTCCTTAGCCTTCCCAGAAGACTTTGACGATTTGGTTTTGCCCTTCTTTTTCTTCTTCTTTACACCTCCAGTTGCCTTCGGAAAAGCCTCGGGAGACTGAGATGTGGAAGTGAAGTGGGCCTTATGCTTTGTTCCCTTCATCAGCTCTTTTTCTTCTTCACGCAGTATTGCCACCAGCTCTCCAAGAGTATGGTCTTGGTTCATCATATTATAGTTCATGATGAACCCGCTCCAGCTGTCAGAAAGAGACTGCAAGATCAAATCTATAGAAGTCTCAGCCTCAAAGGTATGCCTAGCTGACCCAGTTGTTCAATGTCAGCAATCATCTGTGACACATGGTGCTCAACAGATGTACCCTCCGACATTCGTGAGCGAAAGAGCTTCTTCTGCAATTCATACCTTTGCGATCTAAGGTTAGATCGATGAAGGTCCTTCAATTTTGCCATCATAGTATAGGGATCCAATCCCTTATTTTGGCGACGAAATTGAGGGGTCATCGCAGCGAGCATGACGGATTGAGCAGTTGAGTTGTCATCCCTATGCGTCTTCCAAAGCTCAAGCTCGAGCGACTGCTCATTTCTGGGCTTAGGCCAGAGGGGTCTCTCTATCGTATAGAGCATCCTCTCAGCCCCCAGGACAATCCTGAGGTTCATATCCCAATCAGGAAAGTTCGCACCATTAAAGACATTTTCGTCCATGATAATGTCTCTAACCCCGATCTTTCCAGTCATCTTAATTGCAATAGTCAAACTATTCAATTAACGATATTTGGTTACAATCCAACTGCTACAAGAAAAATAATAAAATATTAGTCCAACTAATAAATATATAATTGACGAAATAATTTGAAAGCGTGTAATGCTAAGTATTTGAACGAAATTGCAAATTCAATAATGGCCTCCCATTATTTTTCGGCGAGCCTCTAACCCTCTGTTGAGTACTCGGGAAACCTAGTTTCCTAGTGGACTAGGATCCCGTAACATAACACACAACCTTGAATTTGGCCAACAAGCTGTATGATATTTAACTAGGTAGATCTCTGAGATCAATTGGATCTCATCCAATTCCTAGATCCGGTAGGTGGACCTCCAAGTCCGAAACATATATACAATATATATGCCAATATATCCAATATATTTTCCTAACCTTTTCCTCTGAATCAACTAAGCCTTGGCTTTGGATCAACAAGCTTAATGATTCAAGTTAAGCGGGACCCATTGACCTTGGAAAGCTTCGTAATCGATGTCGATGAACAAGAAGTGATCTTGACTTTGGCCAACAAATCACAACTTGGGCATGACATACGATATGGAACAAAGCCTTCATGATTCAAACACATCCGAGAAGGACAAAGGTCTTGACTTTGGCCAACAAACCAGTGCCAATCTTGGATCTTGAGAATGAATCATTCAATGGAAGGAAAACGCTTAATATTTGATGAGGGTTTTTCGCGTAATTGGTAACCAATTAATTATCTTTGATTAGGTCTCATCATGCACCCTTAAACATGCATTCTAAAAGCATAATAAGGCGTGATAAATAAATTAATAATGATATGCAGATGGATATCTCACAAATTATTCCTAGAACAAATCACTTCATTTCCTCTCCCCGGCTAGCACTATTCTAACTTCTACCCAATTACATAATACATCAAAGAAACCTCATTACATTGAGGGGAATTGGTGAGAAGAGAATTACAAAGAATCAAGAGATAAGGCTGGACACGCAGGTCCAATTTAATAAATTCTAAATTTATTATAACAATTTCCAAAATTGCCCTCACCCATCTAATATCCATCTGATATACATTATTCATACAACAAATCCATGTATTCATACAAAGCATGTTATTCAATCAATCTAATCCAATTAATTAATCTTTGAATTAAGTGATCATCCAATGTTCAAACAACGATTTGATTTGCGCGAGTCCAACTCGTTTAAGAATAAGTACTCAAAGTACGAATTCTTGAATTATATTGAACTATAATTTTAAATCCGATTTAATTTGTATTCAATACTAATTCTTTATTTAATTCCAAATTAAATAATTACACTTTTATAATGTGCATTTACGACTTAGATTCTAAATCTAATCTTAATGGGTCTCAAAGCCCAATTAACATCCAATGTCAATTTAACTAAAGTCCAATGGGCTTTCAATTAATTTATTAAGGCATGGACTTTGGCAACCAAAGCTCAATAAGGAATCACCATTGGGCCCAATTAATTATTTAAAGGCCCATTTATTATATTTGGATTTAATGGAATGGTTTAGGCCCAATTTGGATCCAATCCAATTGTCCTAAACCAACTTGGCCCAACCAAGCCCATTAGGCCCAAATACAACAACTTTAGCCCAATTCCAAATTAAGCCTAATTAATTAAATTCTAATATTCCAAATTTCACAATTTAATTAATTAAAGTGTTTAGCCATGATAAATTATTTAAATTAACATTTCCAAAATACTAATTTAATCAATTAATCATGTTTCATTATATTCAATACATGTCCAACATTATTGAAACAAAATCAAGTCATTACATGCTCCCAAGGTCACGGCAATATGATATTGAATGGTGTTGAGCTCCAAGCTTTAGTGATTGAGATTCCAAACTCAATGGGAAAGGTTTCCCTATCACCTAAGTATGAATCTTTGTGTGCTAGCAATGGATAAATTTACAACAAAAATTTCCTTATTTTCTTTGAAGGTCACAACAATACAAAGAAAAAGAGAGGAGAGAATTTTGTTGTAGAGAGAGATGAATTGTGTTGTGTTGACTTGTCTTTGATTTTCAAAAATCAAAAAGACATATTCCAAAATCAAATGTTTGGTAAAAGTCTATCACAAATCAAGTTGAGTGCAAGATAAGCAACCACCAACTTCCATCACCTTAAAGTAACAAAGTGACAAGTGATGTGACTTGTGGGCCCCACTTGATTCAAAATTCGAGTGGGCCCGCAAACACATTCCGGGCTCGGGTTCGTTAATTCCGAATTAACGAATTTTTCGTTGCGACGTAATTAAATCAAATTTAATTAAATAATTATGCCTAGCAAAATTACTATTAAAGTCGCTCGCGAATTAATTCTAAATTAATTCGTTCACCCGAATTAAAATCCAATTTTAATTCCGTTATCAAATCCAATTTCATTTAATATATCGAATATATTATTTTAATCAATTAATTCCAAATTAATCGTTCTCTCTCTTTTAATTGAATTTTATCCCAGATAAATTCTTGCCGTAATTAATCCTAGATTAATTTTATCTCTCTTATAATAAATCCCAGATTAATTATGTTCGAGTCATAAGTCATCAGTGAATCTTCGGGAAGCGACCCATGAGATCCCTGGACATGTTGGCAGTAACTCTGGTCGTCGGACTTTCCGAACACGTGCGTACCTCGTACCACGTTCTTACCGATTTACGAGACATGGTTGGCTTCTAGCAAAGCACCGTGCCTACCCAATTCTCCAGAAATATTCTTTAAGGAATATATAATCTATAACAGGCGTAGTATACATAGTATTGCGTATTGCGATCCAGTATCTGATGTCACATGCAAGGACTGGGGCTGGAATAGTGTCTGCCTTGTACGAAGCATATATCGGATCACAAGCAACTAGTCTCTATAATAGGATAATCATGACCTTGTCATATTATCCCGATAGTTGCAACATAATAGAGAACCGGTTCTGTATCCATGCGTGATCATCATCTCCATATGACTGAAGTGATACTTCTGTCTTGACATTACACCCATATACTGCGATTTTCAATAAACCCAGAAGAGGCGTACACAGAACCTGTTAAATTCCCGGATGACCAAAACCAAAGCGTATTGATTGTCGCAAGTACTAGCGATGCAAGTCTCAGGTTAAGACCAAATACACCTACCCTGAAGCGGATTCCCATTGACACATAGTCATACTACCAATGAGATTCTGCTGGGTCTATCCATAGCGAAGCTGTTTCCGTACAATCGGTAAACACAACCTCCTATCATACTTGCATAAGTATCCAATACTTAAATATATGAGAACTATGCTGTTACGCTTCCATAACACGCACAAGTGCAATACTAGTCTATTCTGCATTACCGATGTCCATTCTCGATAATACTACGACTAGGGATATTTAATGATTAAACCTTTGTGGATTGATATTGTCTCATATTTTATAATCCGGAACTAATCATAAGGACTTTTATCATTTATATATACAAGTAATCTAATTACAAAATGATAAAATGCAATTTCCATTGTCACATAGTTAATTTGTACAAAAACCACAAAGTCTTTTACAAATAGTGACGCCATGGGTCATAATTGTCCATCATTAATTACAGCAATAATTAATCTGGGAATTAATTATCAGAGAAAGAATTAATCTGGGATTAATTGCGTCAAGAATTTATCTGGGATTAAATTCGTCGAGAAGAGAGAACGCGATTAATTTGGAATTAATCGGCAAAATGAATTTAATAGTGAAATTAGATTTTACTATTTAATTAATTGGGCTAAAATAATATATTAGATATATTAATTGAAATTGGATTTCAATACGGAAATAAAATTAGATTTTAATTCAAGCGAACGAATTAAGTTAGAATTATTCGTAAGCGACTTTCGTAATAATATTGCGATACATTATTATTTAATTAAATTAGATTTAATTATGTCGCAACGGAAAATTCGTTTAATTATGAATTAAAGGAACCCGGGCCCGAGCGAAGTTGCGTGTTGAGTTGTTCGACTTAAATTTGGAATTTAAAAGTCGGGGACCCACTTGACTTACATCAACAAGTTTGACTTGTGATGGAAGTTGTTAAATATTGTGTAAAGCTTGAATTGCTTTTTCAACACACAATCTAAACTAACACACTTTATCTTTTTTTTTGAAAAAAAGATATACCAACTTTGTGACTTGACTTTTGGTAATTGATTTTAGAAATCAAAAACACAAAAAGAAAACTTCTCTCATCCATTCCTCTCTTTGGCCTATTCTTTGCTTCTTTTGGAGGGCAATTTTTATTTCAAAAATTCAAGCTTGCTAGCACATTTAGAGTCAAAAGAAGGTGATAGGGAAACTCACCCATGAGTTTGGAACAACATACAAAGCTTGGAGCTTCCACACATCCATGGAAAGTTTTGAATCTCATCCAATCAAAGTAAGTTTTTCCCAACTCTCTTTGATTTATTCACACACAAATCATCTTAGAGATCCTTGGCATGTTCTAGGAACACTAACAATTATGGATCCAATCCAAGATGCCAAGGCCCAATTAGGAATCACCCTTTGCCATAAAATAAATTTTGGCCTATTAGGCCCAATTAAATATTAAAAGGCCCAAAAGTTATATTCAGACTTTATGGAAATGGTTTTAGGCCCAATTTGGATCCAATCCAATTTTCCAAAACCAAACTTGGCCCAACCAAGCCCATTAAGCCCAAATACAACAAAATTTGCCCAATCCAATTTTCAAGACTAATTTAATCAATATGACATTCCAAATTTCACATTAATTTTAATTAAAGTGTAATTTCCATAATTAATTAATCAAACTAACATTTCCAAAACATCAATTCAACTAATTAATCGTGTTTTAATTATTCAACTCATGTCCAACACAAATTGAAGCAAAACAATCCATCACAACATGCTTATATCTCACGGTTTTGACAAGAAATTATCTGGCGATTTGATTTCAATCTAAATAAATCAACATCTAACATACATTTCATGCCAACAACACATCCAATTGTCTAATTTTCATAATGGCCAAAGCCCATACCTAAAGAATTAATTAAAAGCCCATTAGACTTTAATTGAATACTATTGGATACTAAAATGGGCCTTTAAGACCCATTAAGATTGGACTTGGAATCCAAGTCTAAAAGGCACTATTAAAAGTGTAATTATTTAATTTGGAATTAAATTCGAATTAGTATTGAATACAAATTAAATTGGATTTAAAATTGTAGTTCGATATAATTCAAGAATACGTACTTTGAGTATTTATTCTTAAACGAGTTGGACTAGCGCAAATCAAATTGTTGTTTGACATTGGATGGTCATTAATTCAAAGATTAATTAATTAGAATAGATTGATTGAATAACATGCTATGTGTGAATACTTGGATATATTATATGAATAATGTATATCAGATGGATATTAGAAGGGTGAGGGCAATTTTAGAAATTATTGTAATAAATTTAGAATTTATTAAATTGAACCTGCGTGTCCAGTCCATTATCTCTTTTCTCATTGTATTTCTCTTCTCACCAATTCCCCTCAATGTAAATGAGGTTTCTTTAATGTATCATGTAATTGGGTAGAAGTATGAATAGTGCTAGCGGGAGAGAGGAAAATGGAGAGATTTGTTCTAGGAACAAAGTTTGTTATATATTCATCCACATATCATTATTAAGTTTATTCGCGCCTTATTATACTTTTAGAATGCATTCTTAAGGGTGTATGATGAGACCTAATCAAAGATAATAATTGGTTGCCAATTTACGCGAAAAACCCTCATTCAAATATTAAGTGTTTTCCTTCCATTGAGTGGTTCTCTCTCAAGAACCAAGATTGGCATTGGTTTGTTGGCCAAAGTCAAGATCAATGTCCATCGCGGATGTGTTTGAACCACAAAAGCTTTATTCTATATCGCATGTCTTGGGTGGTTGTGACTTGTTGGCCAAAGTCAAGTCACTTCTAGTTCATCGACGTGGATTACGAAGTTTTACCACTGTCAATAAGTCCCGCTTAACTGGAATTATTAAGTTTGTTGAGCCAAAGCCAAGGCTTAGTTGATTCAGAGGAAAATGTTAGGAAATATATTGGATATGTGTTTCGAACTTGGAGGTCCACCTACCTGATCTAGGAATTGGATGAGATTCAATTGATCTTAGAGATCTACCTAGTTAAGTTTCATACAGCTTGTTGGCAAAAGTCAAGGTTGTGTGTTATTTAACGGGATCCTAGCCTACTAGGAAACTAGGTTTCTCGAGTACTCCACAGAGGGTTAGAGGCTCGCCGAAAAATACAGGGAGGCTAGTATTAAATTTTCAATTTCTTTTAGATACTTGCCAATACGCGCTCTTTTATTTTATTTATCGTTGTTATAAATAATTAGTTGGACTAATATTAATATTGCTTTCTTTGAAGAGTTAGACTATATAACACATTACTCCACTTGTAGTTGATTATATAGTTGGACTATAGTAATCATTACATTTTGAGTGTACCCAAAATCGTTGATTGGATAGTTGGACTATAGCAATCAAGATGGCTGGAAAGATTAACGTTCCGGACATAATCATGGGCGATAAATCTTTAACGGCTCTATTTTCCAGATTGGGTAATGAATCTCAGGATAGCCCTGGAAGCCAAGAAGTTACTCTATGTAATAGAGAAACCTCTCGCGGCTGAGCCCAGAGTTGAGCGAATAGTAGAGCATGAGCTTTGGGAGACTCATCGTGATGATAAATTTAGTGCTCAATCCATCATGCTTGCCGTAATGACTCCTTAATTTCGTCGTCAGAACTAAGGATTAGATTTTTATACCATGATGTTGAAATTAAAGGATCTTCATAGATCTAATCTTAGATCTCAGAAGTATGAATTGAAAAAGAAGCTCTTTCGCTCGCGTATGTCAGAGGGTACATCTGTCAAGCACTAGGTGTCACAAATGATTGCTAACATCAAACAGCTAGGTTAGCTGGGCATTACCTACGAGGTCGAGACTTCCATAGATTTGATCTTACAGTCTCTCCCGAAAGCTGGGGCGGGTTCATCATGAACCAAGAGAAAACTCTGGAGAGTTAATGTCTATGCTCAATGAGGCAGAGCCAGAGCTTCCAAATGGGCAAGAAGCGCAAGGCGTTGTTGGTTTATTCTAAGGTCCCAAGATCAAATCAAGACATGAAATAATGTGTGAACACACCAACGGAGGTAGCGAAATACTCACATTGATCGGTTATGTCGATTTGGAGACGATTCAAGCCCAAAAACGCACTGCCTTGATCTCACCACTGCAACAGTCCACTGTCCTACAATAACAGAAAATTGAGTGAAGAAACGGAGCTCCGAGCTTCGTCCAATGGATCCCGGCTCATGGGTGAACCTCCCTACCACCTTCGCAAGACTCGTAGTGTGCTAGCACTTGCGGTTTTCACCATGAAAACCCAACCCTTGCTTCCATTATTCACGCCCAAACTGGTTCAAACAGTGAGCAATTTGCGTGAGAGAGGAGGAGAGAGTTTTTGAGAGAGAGATGAAATTGTGTATTAAGTTAAAATGATTTACCAAAAATCAATTTATATTTATGCCATAATATTTATTAAATTAATAATAAATTTATGACACAAAACATGCAATGGCTTAGAGTGTCAAACACTCAAACTCCATGCAATGACATTGAGTGCTATGTACACAATCTACATGCAATGCATTAGAATGACATGTGTCATGTGGGCCCCACACGTTTCCAAATGAAAGTGGGCCCACGTGCACTCACGCGTTCGGGTTCGATATTTTCGAAATACCGAGCTTACGTCACGACGTTAATTCAATCGAATTTAAATAAATAATTGCGCCTAGCGAAATTATTATTTACGTCGCTAACGAATTAATTCTAAATTAACTCGTTTGCCCGAATTAAAATCTGATTTTAATTCCGCGTCGAAATCTAATTTCGTCTAATATATCGAATATATTAATACATCGATTAATTCCGAATTAATCGTTCTCTCTCTTTAGACGACATTTTATCCCGGATAAAACATCTCCGTTATTAATCCTAGATTAATTTTCTCTCTCTTCTGTATAATCCCAGATTATTCAAGAGTGCGAGTTGTCGTCATCGGTGGATTATCGGGAAGCGACCCATGAGATCCCCGGATAATCTGGCAGTAAATACGGTCGTCGGAGTATCCGAATCACGTACGTACCAAGTACTACGTTCTACCGATTTACGAGACAAGGTCGACTCCTAGCAAAGCACCAAGTCTACCCAATTCTCCGGACATATCCATTTAAGAATATTAAGATCTGTATCAAGCGTAGTATACTAAGTATTGTGTATATTGGCCCAGTATCGGATAATCACGTGCTAGGCCTGGGGCTGGATAAATGTCTGCCCCGTACGAAGCACATGTCGGATGTCTGGTAACTAGTCTCTATAATCGGATATCATGATATACATGACCTTGTCATAATATCCCGATGGGCCGCGCAGCACTTAAGAGCACTAATACCGTATCCTGCGTGACATCATCTCCAATATGACTGAAGTGATACTTCCATCTTGACATCACACCCAATACTCTACGACTCTCTGATAAACCCAGAAGTGGTGTACACAGAACCGGTTAAAGCCCCCTACCACCAAGACCAAAGTTTATCGATTATCGTAAGTATTAGCGTGCAAGTCTCAGGTTAAGACTATACACACCTACCTTGATTTCGGCCTCCCATAGACACATAGTCATAATACCAATGGGATTCCGAGGGGTCTATCCAGAGCGAAGCTGTTTCCCGTACCATCGGTGAAACACGACCTCCTATCGCACTTGCATAAGTATCCAACACTTATATATATGAGAACTATGCCGTTGTGCCCTCACAACGTGCACAAGTGCAATACTAGCCTATTCCGCATTATCGATGTCCAGTCTCGATAATACTACGGCTAGGGATATTTAATGATTAAACCTTCGGGGACTGATACTGTCTCATATCATCTCAGTCCAGGTACTAATCATAGGGACCTCTCTTCATTTATATATCTATGGTGATCTAATCACAAATGATGAGAGTGCAATTTTCTTGTCACATAGTTAATTTGCTACAACAACACAATGATCTGTGCAAATAGTGACGCTATGGGTCATTTTGTCCAACAATCTCCCACTTGGCACATAGCCAGTCACTCAAGTGTCCCACACCTGAACTATGTACGGTTCGCTCAAATTGCTGAGGAAAGGTTTTCGTCAGCGGATTTGCTTAATTATCGTCTGACGCGATTTACACGATCATCACATCGCCACGATGTATGATCCGAACGAATCAGATGATATAGAAGTATATATCTGGATCGTCGATGAGACCTTTAATTCTTTAGCCTGTGCTGACGCCTAGCTCAGCTGCTAACAGAACTATATCTAATCTAATTAGATTTATTATCGATCCAAATGGCTTCTATTGCTGCCTCAGCTGCAGCAATAATCCGCATTTGTTGTTAATTCGGCAACAGTTATCTTGCTCGGAAGATTTCCAGCTCACTGTCCCAGTGTTCAAACTTTATAGTACCGCAGTATTTACCGGTTTGGAAACTTGCAACAGTGATCCCAGTCACTTCAAGTCCTCCATCTCCATAGTTTAAGACAACATCTTTAGTTCTCTGAGATACTAACAGATGTTCTCAACTTCAATCCAGTGACTATCACTTGGATTGACCCGATAGTGACTCCATATGCTCAAAGCGTATGAGACACCAATACAAGTACATTTTAAATGTACAATTTCCCAGAGAGTGTTACCAACTCCAAATCTAGCCCAGTAGATCTTTATTCCTTGAATAAAGGTTGTTACTCCCCAGAATTCTACGGAGAATTTCTATTGAAAGAATATCCATGAAAGCCAAGCTTTCACCAATTGTTTTATGGGAATTTCATTGTCAGTGCCCTCTCCCACTAACCTCCTTATATACACAAGAATTATTTCGTTTTGAGTTAAATCATAAACCATTATGATTATTTCAAAACGTCAGTTCCAAGAACCCTATGCTTGCTTCAATCCAAACATGGATTGAATAATCCGCAAACCTTGTTTGTCGGTTATACAAAATCGTCAGGATGTTGTAAACATCTCCAAAAGGTTTCCTTTTCAGGAAAGCGATTTTGATTTGTAACTGACATATTTCATAAATGAAATATACAGTTATCAACAAGCATCTTCAAAATGGATTTACCATGGCAACAGGTAAAAGGTTGAACCGTTATTAACACAATGTTGATAACGATACCTTTCCGTCAAAAGCCTAGCTTTGTACGTTGGTATGTTGCTATCCAGTATGTATGTCTTCCTTGAAGACGTACAATGTACCATAGGCACAATGCCTTTGGTACAACAACTAGTATCCAAAATAGTTGTTATACATGGAATCCATTTTGGATTCATGGCACTTTGCCATAACAGGGAGTCGATACCTCGTATCACTTCCTCATAACGTAGTCGGATGGTACACTCCATAAGATTGACATCTTTATGAGGTGAGATCAGAAACCCATACCCTAGGTTGTTTTTTGACTCTATCCGATCTACGAAGTTCTTGTGTATTTGAAGATTAATGGTATAGATTCATCATAGATGAACTATTTGTGTTCCATTAAGGACTTCGTGCCTTGAACAGTATTACTCCGATTTTCATCGAGTATCACTATCCTCCCACTAACCACTGCATATCGGTATTCCTCTCAGGAAAACCGCATGGTGAGCAACAATTATATTGTTCTCATGTGGGATTTACAAGTACTATACTTAAGGTTTCCCTTAGGATAACCTATATTGGCACTTATCCAATTTGGGTCCTTAGTTTGGTATCATCCAAACTCTATGCCTGGCATACCCAAATTATCAGGAATGAGAAACCTCGTTTCTTCCCTGTTCATATCCTATATGATATCTGTCAAACAGATTTATATGGAACCTTATTCTAAATAAGTTTTGCACTGTTAATACATATCCTGTAGAAGGAAATAGCAGCTCAGAGCGACTCGTGATAAACCTTATCATGTCCAACAAAATTCGATTTTAGTTCAGACATACCGTCTAACTGACGTGTCTCGGGAGGAGTCCTCACATGAAAGAACACCGTACTCTTTCATTTATATATATGAAACTTACTGCTTAAGTATTTTCCATTTCGGTCTTACCGTGGCGGAATAACACTATAGCCGATCTGTTTGTTTTCTTCGTGTCGAAACTTCAAAAGTTTCCGATCTGTGTTCTTCAAAAGAAACACATAACCACAACGTGATGCTACATCCGTTAAGGTCACGAAATATTCATGTTCACATCTAGCCTAGCTAGATATGGGCCCACTTAATTCACCATGAATAGGGCTAACAGATCGGTGGCCCTTTTACTATTACCAAGTAAATAGTATTTTAGGTATTTAACCTAATAAACTAGATTCGTAGACCTTATTTGAATAGTCAAATCAGTCCTAGTACCACTCTTCAAAAAGTGTGGATATACGAGTCTTGTTTAATTGTGTCCTAGACAACAATGCCACAAATAAGTCTCCATTGATCAAATCAATTTGAGCTATTTATTTGTCATTTTATATGTTTGAGATTTTTCTTTATATTCAAAATATAAATTCTGTTATTTACATCCAATGTATTTATCTCAGTATCATCTTTATATAATGAAACACTTTAGTGTTCTAGAATATAAGGTTTTATCCGCAATGGATTAAACACTGATATAGAGATAATGTCTCTAGTCAAACTAGTTACATTATAACATATCCTAATTAAGTACATACCCAAAGGGCAGTTCCTAAACTTAGGTATCTACGGTCGAAACAGCGACTTTCGTCCCGTTTCCAATTCGCAGAGAAATCTCGGCTTGAAGCCAGTATCCAGCTCACAGCGGATTCTGAACGTCAATACATATATGTATTATGTACCACACTAAGTATTTAAAATCCAATTTTAATACTAGTAGTGAACATAACTTTGACAAATATTTTAAAGTTAGAGCCTCGCCCTTTCTTTAATTCCTTCGTGTCTTCCATATCCAAATGGTAGTCACTTTGGGATATGTCAATTATCCTTTTCAATATTTCACAAACCACTTGGGTTTTAGAATATCGAAATGATGTGCACCTTGTGCTACATGCCCAATTGCAAACTTTGACTTTTCTCCACTAGAATAGTCAATTAATTCTCCAAGAATTATTAATTGCAATTTTAATACTTTTAAATCTAAAGATAGATTTATTATAAGTATATTAATTAAGCACTAAAGTCATCATCACATAAATCTTCCAAAGACTTTATGCTCTACTATTTGCTTAATAATGGGCTTAGTCATAATAAGTTATTTTATCAAATAAATTAACCTATTATTAATTCCCAATTGAAAATTAAATCATTTAAAACATTTAATCCAAGGATTATATATTTTAAATATTCAACTTTCAATTCCTTTTGATTTCAATAGTCCAACTATTTAATCAATTTTAATAAGGTACTATTATTATAATGATTACAATAACCCAATTATTTAATCAACTATAATTTTAATATTGATTACTATAATCCCTTTATAAAATCAACTATCATTTAATTCAATTATATTGATTACTATAATCCAATTACAAAATCAACTATATATTGAATGAGTTTGTATATAGTCCAACTATATATATTTTTAAAACAACATAAAATATTAGTCCGACTAATACTTTTAATTAATATGACGAGTAAAATAAAATGAGCGTGTTTAGCGAGTAATTGAACGAATGTTGCAAATTCAATACTTGCCTCCCACTATTTTTCGTCGAGCCTCTAACCCTCTGTGGAGTACTCGGGAAACCGTGTTTCCTAGTGGGCTAGGATCCTATTAAATAACACACAACCCTGACTTTGGCCAATAAAAAGCTGTATGCTATTTAACTAGGTAGATCTCTCAGATCAATTGGATCTCATCCAATTCCTAGATCCGGTTAGGTGGACATCCAAGTCCGAAACATATGTATAATGTCAATGTATCCATACATTTTCCTAACCCTATCCTCTGAATCATTTAGGCCTTGGCTTTGGCCAAACACAAACCTAATGATTCCAGTTAAGCGGGACCCATTGACGAGGAAAGTTTCGTAATCAATGTCATTGGACAAAAAGTGATCTGACTTTGGTCAATAAAAATCACGATTTGGACAAGACACCGATATGCAACAAAACTCTCATGATTCAAGTACATCCTTGATTGACAAAGGTCTTGACTTTGGTCAAAAACAAACCAATGCCAACTTCGGATCTTGAACAAGAATCATTCAATGGAAGGATATTTGCTTAATATAAAACGAGGGTTTTTCGCGTGCAAATTGGCTACCAATTTAATTATCTTTGTTAAGGTCTCATCATCATACACCCTTAAACATGCATTCTAAATACATAATAAAGCGAGTATGAAAAAAATAATAATGATATGCGGATGGATACTTAACACATTGATCCTAGATCAAATCTCTCCCTTTCTCACTCAAGCTAGCACTTGTACACTTCTACCCGTTACACTACACTTCTAAAGAAACCTCATATACATAGAGGGGAATAGGTGAGAAGAGAATACAAAGAGAAAGAAGGTGATAAGGCTGGACACGCAGGTCCAATTTAATAAATCGAATTTATTACAACAATTCTAAAATTGCCCACCCGACTAATATCCATCCGATATACATTATTCATTCAACACAACCACGTATTCACACACATAAGCATGCTATCAATCAATCTAATCAAATTAATTAATCTGATAATTAAGTGATCATCCAATGTTCAAACAACGATTTGATTTTGTTCGAGTCAAACTCGTTTTTGCGAATAAGTACTTAAAGTACGAATTCATGAATTAAATTAAACTACATCATTAAATCTAATTTAACATGTATTTAATACTAATTCACTATTCAATTCCAAATTAAATATTACACTTTTATTTAATAAACCTTTTACGATTTAAATTCCAAATCTAATCGTAACGCGTCTCAAAGACCGATTAACGTCCAACGTCAATTCAATTAAAGTCCAATGGGCTTTTGATTGATTTCTTAAGGCGTGGACTTTTGGTCAACTCGGGTCAAACCGATAACCAAAGTCCAATCCGGGATTTACCCCATAAGCCATAAATCAATCTTGGCCCATTAGGCCCAATTGAACATTAAAGGTTCATTAGCCGCAATTGGGCTTTATGGTTAAGGTTTTGGGCCCAATTGGATCCAATCCACTTGGCCTAAACCAAACTTGATAAATCAAGCCCAAAAGGCCCAATTACAACAATAAATTCTAATTTCCAAAATTAGGCCCAATTAATTAAATCCAAAAATCCAATTTTCACAATTTAATTACCAAAAGTGCATTATATGATTAATCAACTAAATCAACATTTCCAAAACACTAAATTAGTCCAATTAATCATACTTAATTCATTATTACATGTCAAACACACATAATGAAAAATCAAACCCATATTACATGCTTCTAAGTCTCGGCCAAGGGAGTGATTTCATGTCCAATTCGGTTTCAATCCAATTAATCCGCAATCGACATTAAATACATATCCCGAAGGATTTCCAATACATCCAATTAGGGCATATCCAATTCGGCCAACATAGAATTTTTGGGGTTTTTGTCTAATTCGAAATCCAATCCAATTCGATTCAAATTAACGTCAACCTAATCGATTCTAACTCATCAAATGAATCAAAATCACAAAAATTCCAAGAATCCAAAATACAATAAACATTCGGCCAACATGATATTTTTGGGGAAAATTATTCTAAATCAATTTTCAACAAATTGGTCCAACCAAAATGAATTTAAACATGTTATAACATACTCAAACAAGCAATTTATTCAAATCATGCTCAAATCACATTTACCCAAATTTTAAACCCTACAAATTTCATGCTTGCAACATTAGCTCATGATGCCATTGTTGGTTTATTCTAAGGTCCCAAGATCAAATCAAGACATGAAATAATGTGTGAACACACCAACGGAGGTAGCGGAATACTCACATTGATCGGTTATGTCGATTTGGAGACGATTCAAGCCCAAAAACGCACTGCCTTGATCTCACCACTGCAACAGTCCACTGTCCTACAATAACAGAAAATTGAGTGAAGAAACGGAGCTCCGAGCTTCGTCCAATGGATCCCGGCTCATGGGTGAACCTCCCTACCACCTTCGCAAGACTCGTAGTGTGCTAGCACTTGCGGTTTTCACCATGAAAACCCAACCCTTGCTTCCCTATTCACGCCCAAACTGGTTCAAAACCAGTGAGCAATTTGCGTTGAGTGAGAGAGGAGAGAGTTTTTGAGAGAGAGATGAAATTGTGTATTAAGTTAAAATGATTTACCAAAAATCAATTTATATTTATGCCATAATATTTTAATTAATAATAAATTTATGACACAAAACATGCAATGGCTTAGAGTGTCAAACACTCAAACTCCATGCAATGACATTGAGTGCTATGTACACAATCTACATGCAATGCATTAGAATGACATGTGTCATGTGGGCCCCACACGTTTCCAAATGAAAGTGGGCCCACGTGCACTCACGCGTTCAGGTTCGATATTTCCGAAATACCGAGCTTACGTCGCGACGTTAATTCAATCGAATTTAAATAAATAATTGCGCCTAGCGAAATTATTATTTACGTCGCTAACGAATTAATTCTAAATTAACTCGTTTGCCCGAATTAAAATCTGATTTTAATTCCGCGTCGAAATCTAATTTCGTCTAATATATCGAATATATTAATACATCGATTAATTCCGAATTAATCGTTCTCTCTCTTTAGACGACATTTTATCCCGGATAAAACATCTCCGTTATTAATCCTAGATTAATTTTCTCTCTCTTCTGTATAATCCCAGATTATTCAAGAGTGCGAGTTGTGCGTCATCGGTGGATTATCGGGAAGCGACCCATGAGATCCCCGGATAATCTGGCAGTAAATACGGTCGTCGGAGTATCCGAATCACGTACGTACCAAGTACTACGTTCTACCGATTTACGAGACAAGGTCGACTCCTAGCAAAGCACCAAGTCTACCCAATTCTCCGGACATATCCATTAAGAATATTAAGATCTGTATCAAGCGTAGTATACTAAGTATTGTGTATATTGGCCCAGTATCGGATAATCACGTGCTAGGCCTGGGGCTGGATAAGTGTCTGCCCCGTACGAAGCACATGTCGGATGTCTGGTAACTAGTCTCTATAATCGGATATACATGACCTTGTCATAATATCCCGATGGCCGCGCAGCACTTAAGAGCACTAATACCGTATCCTGCGTGACATCATCTCCAATATGACTGAAGTGATACTTCCATCTTGACATCACACCCAATACTCTACGACTCTCTGATAAACCCAGAAGTGGTGTACACAGAACCGGTTAAAGCCCCCTACCACCAAGACCAAAGTTTATCGATTATCGTAAGTATTAGCGGTGCAAGTCTCAGGTTAAGACTATACACACCTACCTTGATTTCGGCCTCCCATAGACACATAGTCATAATACCAATGGGATTCCGAGGGGTCTATCCAGAGCGAAGCTGTTTCCCGTACCATCGGTGAAACACGACCTCCTATCGCACTTGCATAAGTATCCAACACTTATATATATGAGAACTATGCCGTTGTGCCCTCACATACTAGCCTATTCCGCATTATCGATGTCCAGTCTCGATAATACTACGGCTAGGGATATTTAATGATTAAACCTTCGGGGACTGATACTGTCTCATATCATTCTCAGTCCAGGTACTAATCATGGGGACCTCTCTTCATTTATATATCTATGGTGATCTAATCACAAATGATGAGAGTGCAATTTCTTTGTCACATAGTTAATTTGCTACAACAACACAATGATCTGTGCAAATAGTGACGCTATGGGTCATTTTGTCCAACAGGCGTATCTTACTTCGACATCCCAGAAGGCCAAGGCTTGGCCGAAGGCTTCTAAGAGTGTGAAGAAAAGGGCAAAGGCAAAATCGTCATAGTCTTCTGGGAAGACAAATGACATATCCCAACATGTCTGCCTTAATATGGCAAACGGGGTCATTGGAAGCGTGACTGTCGTATGGACAAGGCAGACATGAAGGATGTGAAGACGGGCAAGGCTCTGACTTCAGGTATGTTTGTTATAAACATATCCACTGCTAGTTTTAAAATTGGATTTTGATACTGGGTGTGGTACATACATATGTACTGATGTGCGGGATCTGCTAATTAGGCTTCAGATGAGATTAACCTGTGAGTCAGAAACGGGACGAGAGTCACTATTTTGGCTGTAGGACCCTAAGTTTTGGAACTGCCCTTTGGGCATGTACTTGAATTAGGAAACTGTTATAATGTACCTAGTTTGACTAGAAAACATTATCTCTATATCTAGTTTAACCCGTTTTGGGTATACCTTTATGTTCCAGAACACTAGGTGTTTTGTTATAAAAATGATATTGAGATATACACATTAGATGTGAATAACAATATTTATATTCGAATATAAATGAATCTCAAACATATAACATGACAAACAAAAGGCTCAAACTAAGTAAATCATATGAGACTTATTTGTGGCATTATCGTTTGAGACCCATTAACAATACTCGTATATCCACTCTTTTGAAGAATGGATACATATACAGATTTGATCCTAAATCATATGACGTCTATGAATCTTGTTCATTAGGGAAAGTGCCTAAAAGGCCTTCTAGCGGTAAAGGTTTATGTGCCACCAAGCTGTTTACCCCTCGTTAATGGTGACATATGTGGGCCCATGTCTAGCTAGGCTAGAGGTGGTTATAAAAATACTTCGTAACCTTTAAGGATGTTGCATCGCGTTATGGTTATGTGTATCTTTTGAAACACAAATCAGAAACTTTTGATAAATTCAAAGAGTTTCGACACGAAGTAGAAAAATAGACCGGCAAAAGCATTAAAACGTCACGGTTGGACCATGGTGGAAAATACTTAAGCAATAAGTTTCTCGATTACTTGAAAGAGTATGGTATTCTTTCATAGTAGACTCCTCTCGGAACATCTCAATTGAGTGGTGTGTCCGAACAAAGAAACCAGACTTTGTTGGACATGGTTAGGTTAATAATGAGTCGCACTGAGCTATCAATTTCCTTCATGGGATACGTATTGAACAATGCATTACTTATTTTGAATAAGGTTCCGTTAAAGTTTGTTAGACAGACTCCATATGAAATATGGACAGGAAAGAAACTGGGTTTCTCATTCCTGAAGATTTGGGAATGTTGGGCATATGTTTGGATGGTACCAAACTTGAACCCAAATCGGATAAGTGCCTATTTGTAATTGATTATCCTAGGGAAACTATTTCCACAACTCACTAGAGAACGAAGTTATTTGTTGCTCTCCATGCGGGTTTTCTAAGAGGAATTCCTAAATACAGTGGTAAGTGGGAGGAAAGTAGAACTCGATGAAAATCAGAGTGATATTGTTCCTGGCACCGATCTCCTTAATGGAACACGAACAGTTCATCAGGGATGAGACTGTCCCACGATCTTCTAATACACAAGAATCATGTAGGTCGGAGAGAGTCAAAAAACAACCTAAGAGGTATGGGTTTCCGATCTCACCTAATGAAGATATCAATCTTATTGAGGAAAACAAACTGGCTATGTATGAGGAAACAATACAAGGTATCGACTCCGCTTTATGGCAAGGTGCCATAATGTCCGAAATAGATTCCATGCATACCAACCAAGTTTGGATTGGTTGATGTACCAGAAGGTATTGTGCCTATTGGTACTAAATATGTCTTCAAGTAAGACAAACATGGATGGCAACATACAAACGTACAAAGCCAGGCTTGTAGCGAAAGGGTATCATCATCAACATGGTGTCGATTACGATGAAACCTTTTACCCGTTGCCATGATTAAATCCATTCGTATAATACTTTCTATTACTGCATATTTCAATTATGAAATATGACAGATGGATGTCAAAACCACTTTCCTTAACGGAAACCTTTTGGAGGATGTTTAGAATACCATGACGGTTTTGTCGTGCCAAAACATGCAAACAAGGTTTGCAAGTTAACTCGATCCATTTATGGATTGAAGCAAGCATTGTGTTCTTGGAACCAACGTTTTGATGAGATCATAATGGTATATGGTTTCATTCAAAACGAAGATGATTCTTGTGTATATAATAAGGTTAGTGGGAGCGCACTGACAATAATTGTCCTATACATTGATGATGTATTGCTTCTTAGAAATGACATTCCTATATTTAAATCGGTGAAAGCTTGGCTTTCATTAAAATTCTCCATATAACAACTTGGGAGAGGCAACATTTATTCAAGGAATAAAGATCTACTGGGATAGATCTGAAAGTTGTTGGCACTCTCCGAGAACTCGTACATTGAAAGACATGTACGTGACCTAGTGTCTCATATGCTTTGAGCATGTGGAGTCACAATCAGGCCGATCCAAGTGATGGTCATTGGATTGATGTAAAGAACATTCTTGAGTATCTTAGAAGAACTAAGAATGCCTTTTATTATATGGAGATGGAGAACTTGAGATGAATGGGTTCACCGATGCAAGTTTCCAAACGATAAAGATGACTGTAAGTCGCAATAAGGGTACATATTTTATTTGAACAACGGAACAGTGAGCTGGAAATCTTCCAAGCAAGATACTGTTGCTGATTCAATAATAAAGCGGAATATATTACTGCGGCTGAGGCAACAAAAGACGCATTTTAGATCTACAAAATTCCTAATTAGATTATGAGTAGTTCTGTTAGCAGCTGAGCTAGGCTACATCATAGGCTAAAGAATTACGGTCTCATCAACGATCCAAGTATGTACTTCGAACAGTTTCATATGATTCGTGAGATCATACATCGCGGCGATGTCAAGATCAAAAGATCATTTCAGATGGTAACTTTGCATATCCGCTGGTGAAAGTGATATCTCAGCATAAGCATGAGTGACCCGTATATAGTTCAAGTGTTTGACACTTGAGTGATTGGCTATAGGCCAAGTGGGAGATTGTTGGACAATTATGACCCATAACATCACTATTTATAAAAGACATGGTGTTCTTTGTACAAATTAACTATGTGACATAGGAAATAATTTTTTTTATCATTTTGTAATTGGATTACTTAGATATATAAATGATAAAAGTCCATATGATTAGTACCAGATTAATAAGATATGAGACAGTATTAATCCACGAAAGAATTGATCATTAAATATCCATAGTCGTAGTATTATCGAGACTGGACATTGATAATGTAGAATAGGCTAATATTTCACTTGTGCGCGTTATGGAAGCTTAACGGTATAGTTCTCATATATTTAAGTATTGGATACTTATACAAGTGTAATATGAGGTTCTGTTTACCGATGGTACGGGAACAGCTTCGATCTGGATAGACCCATCGGAATCCCATTGGTAGTATGACTATGTGTCTATGGGAATCCGAATCAAGGTAGGTGTATTTTGGCTTAACTTGAGACTTGCATCGCTAATACTTACGACAATCAGTACGCTTTGGGTTTTTTCGTCTGGGGCTTTAACATGTTTCGTGTACGCCTCTTTTGGGTATAATGAGAATCGTAGTGTATTGGGTGTGATGTCAAGATAGAAGTATCACTTCAGTCATATGGAGATGATGATCACGTAGGATATAGAACTGGTACTCTTAAGTACTGTAGTCATCGGGATAATATGACTAGGTCATGATTATTCGATTATAGAGACTAGTTGTCAGACTTCTGATATATGCTTCGTACGGGGCAGACACAATTCCAGCCTCAGGCCTAACATAATACATCAGATACTGGACCGTAATACGCAATACTTAGTATACTACGTCTGATAAAGATTATATATTCCTTTTAAAGAATATTTCTGGAGAATTGGGTAGGCACGGTGCTTTGCTAGAAGCCAACCATGTCTTGTAAATCGGTAAGAATGTGGTACTGGGTACGCACGTGTTCGGATAGTCTGATGACCGTATTTACTGCCAACATATCTAGGGATCTCTTGGGTCGCTTCCTAAAGATTCATCGATGAGATTTGACTCGAACAGAATTAATCTGGGATTAATTACGACAATAATTAATCTAGGAATTAATTATCAGAGAAAGAATTAATATGGGATTAAATTCGTCGAGAAGATAGAACACGATTAATTTGGAATTAATCGGCAAAATGAATTTAATAGTGAAATTAGATTTTACTATTTAATTAATTGGGCTAAAATAATATATTAGATATGTTAATTGAAATTGGATTTCAATACGGAATTAAAATTATATTTTAATTCAAACGAACGAATTAATTTAGAATTAATTCGTAAGCAACTTTCGTAATAATATTGCGAGGTATTATTATTATTTAATTAAATTGGATTTAATTAAGTGGTAACGGAAAATTCGTTTAATTCGGAATTAAACAAACCCGGGCCCGAGCGAAGTTAAGTGTTGAGTTGTTCGACTTAAATTTAAATTTAAAAGTGGTGGGACCCACTTGACTTACATCAACAAGTTTGACTTGTGATGGAAGTTGTTAAAGATTGTGTAAATCTTGGATTGCTTTTTCAACACACAATCTAAACCAACACACTTAGTCTTTATTTTGAAAAAAAAGATATACCAACTTTGACTTGACTTTTGGTAATTGATTTTAGAAATCAAAAACACAAAAAGAAAACTTCTCTCCTCTATTCCTCTCTTTGGCCGATTTTTTGCTTCTCTTGGAGGGCAATTTTTCTTTCAAAAATTCAAGCTTGCTAGCACATTTAGAGTCAAAAGAAGGTGATAGGGAAACTCACTCATGAGTTTGGAACAACTTACAAAGCTTTGAGCATCCACACATCCATGTAAAGTTTTGAATTTCATCCGATCAAAGTATGTTTTTCCGCAACTCTCTTTGATTCATTCACACACAATTCATTTTAGAGATCCTTGGCATGTTCTAGGAACACTAAGAATTATGGATCCAATCCAAGATGCCAAGGCCCAATTAGGAATCACCGTTTGCCATAAAATCAATTTTGGCCCATTAGGCCCAATTAAATATTAAAAGGCCCAAAAGTTATATTTGAACTTTATGGAAATGGTTTTAGGCCCAATTTGGATCCAATCCAATTGTCCAAAACCAAGCTTGGCCCAACCAAGCCCATTAAGCCCAAATACAACAAAATTAGCCAAATCCAATTTTAAAGAGTAATTTAATTAATATGACATTCCAAATTTCACATTAGTTTTAATTAAAGTGTAATTGCCATAATTAATTAATCAAACTAACATTTCCAAAACATTAATTAAACTAATTAATCATGTTTTAATTATTCAACTCATGTCCAACACAAATTGAAGCAAAACAATCCATCACAACATGCTTATAACTCACGGTTTTGACAAGAAATTATCATGCGATTTGATTTCAATCTAATTAAATCAACATCTAACATACATTTCATGCCAACAACACATCCAATTGTCTAATTTTTAAAAAATCACCATGAACTAGTTCTAGGGTGCATTCGGCCATAGTGAAGAATTTTGGGAAAATCTAATCTAATCAATTTTCTCAAATCCTAAGATGCACAAATCTAATTCATCATCATCCAACCACAAACAAACAACCAATTTAGGAAAATACATACTCCAAGCATAAAATCCCAAATTAAAGTTTATAAACCCTATAATCCAAATCAAGTTTAGATCTCGCTCTGATATCATTGTAAGTGTCCTAGACATGCCAAGGATCTCTAAGTGTGATTATTGTGCGGATAAATCAAAGATAAGTTACGGAAATTACTTACATTGAGCGGTTGAGATTTTAAGAATTTCGAAGGATGTAGAAGCTCAAAGCTTCTTCGTTAAGTTCTAAACTTGAGGGTGAGTTTCCCTATCACCTTGATTCACTCCTTTAAGTGCTAGCTTGAACAAGATTTGAAAGAAAATTTTCCCTAAAAGAGAAGCAAGGTTTCGGCCAAACAAAGAAGAGGAGAAGAAAGAGTGTTTTGATATTTTTGATTTTCCAAAAAATCTAATAATAATTTCAACTTCAAAAGTTGTTTATGCCATTTCAAAAAAGAAAAACAAAGTGTGTTGTACAAGTTAGCATTAAAAGCTCCCAACCACTTACATAACTCAAGTGACTTGTTGATGTAAGTTGATGGGTCCCACACTTAAATTCAAAATTAAAGTTGGGTTGCTCAACACACTTCGGGCTCGGGTTCATTTAATCCGATTAAACAAACTTTCCGTTGCGACATAATTTAATCCAATTTAATTAAATAATAATGCATCGTAAAATTATTACGGAATTCGCTTACGAATTAATTCCAAATTAATTTGTTCGCTTGAATTAAAATCCCATTTTAATTCCGCATTGAAATTCAATTTCAATTAATATATCCAATATATTATTTTAGCCCAAATAAATAAATTAAATAGAAAAAATCCAATTTAACTATTAAATTTATTTTACCGATTAATTCCAAATTAATCGCGTTCTCTCTTCTTCACGAATTATGTTGGTTTCTATAATTAGTCCCAAAGAAAGATTAAGCCATAGAAATACAAGTAACATACATGCAAAGCTTGAAGGATGGCGGAATCATACTTACTAAGCTTTGTGACGAAAATGGTGAAGACAATCCTTGAGTCTTCAAGGTGGAAGTTTCGGCCAAGGAAGAAGATGGAGAGAAGCTGCGAATCTTCAAGTGTTCCAAGCTCCAAGGTTGTTTCCCTATCACCTCTTTTGATCCTTGCTTGTGCTAGCAAAAATGGAGAAAACAATTTTCTGCCATGGATGAAGCTCACGGCTTGCGTGAAGAAGAAAGAGAGGGGAGTGAGAGTTTTTGATTTTTTGTTCTCAAAAGGTTTTTTTAAAACCGTGAGTAACACAAAATGAAAAATAAAAGAATTGATATCAAATACCAAAAATCAATTTTTTTAATCAAAAACCCTTCAAAAACCGTGAAAGGTTTTCCCTCCAAAATGAAACCCATCATTTGCCATCATTACCACACTTTGAGAATAGAGATAATGTATCATCCCTTAAAGGTGACTAGATACATCCATCATCTATTCGTATCAAGTAATGAGATATTGCGATGCGATTTGCGGATACCACTCGATTCAAAATACGAATGTGTCCGCAAACACTTTCGGGCTCGGTTTCGCTAATTCCGAATTAACGAATTTCCGTCGCGACGTGAATTAAATAATTACGCCTTGCGGAATTACTATTCAGTTCGCTAATGAATTAATTCTAAATTAATTCGTTTGCCCGAATTAAAATCCGATTTTAATTCCGCGTCGAAATCTAATTTCGTTTAATAATATATCGAATATATTATTTTACCGATTAATTCCAAATTAATCGATCTCTCTCTCTCTCCTAATAAGGCATTTTATCCAAGATAAAGTTTCTCCATAATTAATCCAAGATTAATAAAGTTCGAATCAAACATCATAGGTGAATCTTCAGGAAGCGACCCAAGAGATCTCCGGATATGTTGGCAGTAAATACGGTCGTTGGATAATCCAAACACGTACGTACCTCATACTATGTTTTTACCGATTTACAAGACAAGGTTGGCTTCTAGCAAAGCGCCATGCCTACCCAATTCTCCAGAAATATTCTTACTGGAATATTAGATCTATATCAGCGTAGTATACCGTAGTATCGCGTACATCGATCCAGTATCGAACGATCACATGTTAGGCCTGGGGCTGGAAGTGTGTCTGCCCCGTACGAAACATATATCGGACATCAAACAACTAGTCTCTTTAAATCGGACAATCCTGACCTAGTCATATTGTCCCGACGGTTGCAACCTTTTATAGAGTACTAGTTCTGTGTCCTGCGCGATCATCAACTCCATATGTCTGAAGTGATACTTCCATCTTGACATCACACCCAGTACACTACGATTCCTGATAAACCCAGAAGTGGTGAACACAGAACCGGTTAAAGTCCCCAACCACCAAAACCAAAGTTTACCGATTGTCGCAAGTACTAGCGATGCAAGTCTCAGGTTAAGACCATATACACCTACCCTGATGCGGCCTCCCATAGACACGCAGACATACTACCAATGGGATTCCGCGGGGTCTATCCAGAGCGAAGCTGTTTTCGTACCATCGGTAAAACACAACCTCCTATCGCACTTGCATAAGTATCCAATACTTAAATATATGAGAACTATGCCGTTGTGCCATCACAACATGCACAAATGCAATACTAGTATATTCCGCATTATCGATGTCTGATCTCGATAATACTCCGACTAGGGATATTTAATGATTAAACCTTTATGTATTGATACTGTCTCATATCATCTCAATACGGAACTAATCATATGGACTTTTGCCATTTATATGTCAAAATAAATAAATTACAAAACGGCAAAAGGCAATTCTATTATCACATAGTTAATTTTGTACAATAATACAATATCATTTACAAAACAGTGACGCTATGGGTCATAATGTCTAACAAATTAATCCCAAATTAATTCATGACGTAATTAATCCCAGATTAATTTTCTCTCTGTTTATTAATCCCAAATTAATTATTACCGTAATTAATCCCAGATTAATTTCTCTCTCATAATTAATCCCAGATCAATTCTGTTCGAGTCAAATGTCATCAGTGAATCTTTGGGAAGCAACCCAAGAGATCCCTGGATATATTGACAGTAAATACGGTCATCGGACTATCCGAAAACGTGCGTACCTGGTACCACGTTCTTACCAATTTACAAGACATGGTTGGCTTCTAGCAAAGTACCGTGCCTACATAATTCTCCAGAAGTATTGCGTATTGCGATCCAGTATCGGATGTCACATGCTAGGCCTGGGGTTGGAATTATGTCTGCCCCGTACGAAGCATTTATCATATCACTAGTAACTAGTCTCTTTAATCGGATAATCATGACCTAGTCATACTATCCCGATAGCTGCAGCATTTGAGAGTACTAGTTTTGTATCCATGCGTGATCATCATCTCCATATGACTGAAGTGATACTTCCATCTTGACATCACACCCAATACACTACGATTCTCAGTAAACCTAGAAAAGGCGTACACAGAATCTGTTAAAGCCCCAAACGACCAAAACCAAAGTGTACTGATTGTCGCAAGTATTAGCGATGCAAGTCTTAGGTTAAGACCAAATACATTTACCCTGATTTGGATTCCTATAGACATATAGTCATACTACCAATGGGATTCTGAGGGGTTTATCCAGAGCGAAGCTGTTCCCGATCCAACAGCTAACAGAACCTCTTATCACACTTGCATAAGTATCCAATACTTAAATATATGAGAACTATGTCGTTAAGCTTCCATAACGCGCACAAGTGTAATACTAGCCTATTCCACATTATCGATGTCCAGTCTCAATAATACTACGACTAGGGATATTTAATGATTAAACCTTTCGTGGATTAATATTGTCTCATATCGTATTAATCCGGTACTAATCATATGGACTTGTATTATTTATATATCCAAGTAATCTAATTACAAATGATAAAAGAGCAATTTCCTTTGTCACATAGTTAATTTTGTACAAGAACACCATGTCCTTTACAAAATAGTGATGCTATGGGTCATAATTGTCCAACAAGGTGGATGTTTATAAACCTTGTGGGTAGCTTCCTGGGTGATCTCTTGCAGCCTGGCATGTTCAAAGGCCTGGTAGAGGGTAACTGGTCTAAACATTCTCATTGTGGCACTGATCTCTTCTTTTAGTCCACCCAAGAAACTTGAAATGAAATAGGCTTCAGTCAGAAAATGGTTGAGTCTTTCCATTTTAGCTTTATAATCTTCAAACTGATCCTGATAATCTGATACACTCCCTACCTGCCTTAATTTGTTAAATTCAGCTACCACATCAATTACAAGAGACTCAACAACTCTTTGCTTGATTGCTTCAGAAAATACCTCCCAAAAATTGTTCTCATTGATCTTGCTCCACCCCATGAACCATACTTCCACCTTGCCTCCCAAAAAACATGCTGCTCAGCTCTGTTGGGGTTGGTGCTCAGAGCGTCAATCCGAATCATATTTATGTCTGATTCATGAATACGATCAATTCCTTTTTCCATAATATTACTTATTTATGGATGCACCTATGTTTTTATATACGTATTCGATCTGATTACGATTAGATTGAAACTAAATGTTGTTTAGAGATATGTATATATATTAGACAAAGGCCCGATAATATATAATGCAGTACACAGTTATAAAGGTAGTTTGTAATTGACATTGGGAAGTGTCACTGCTAAATGTATATTATCAAATATAGTTCCTAGTCAAGATTCACTAACACGGGTCCGTTAGTCAAATCTGTTGAGACCAGTACATGTCGTATATCGAGACTTGGTCCAATAGTTTATCCCAATGAACCATGAGTCTAGGGAGACTCGTATAGACGTGTAGGTGTTTATAATAGATAAACATTGAACGACTCACCGAAGATTCTTAATGGATGGTACACCAACGTCAATAAGAATCTTTTCGAGTTGAGTAGCATAGTGGTCATTCGACTTGAGATACCACTGTGGATGTATGAGACATCCTCCACACTTAGATGGCAGTCACGTCACCGATCTATTTAGATCAGACCTCCGCCTGTTCGTTGGGTGTGGACCGATCCTCAAGATATCCTGTGTGTATCAAGATAGGATCCGTCAGTTTGTGTACAGATCATAGGTAGTCCAAGTGTGATTAGCAGTCTGTTAAATCTGTGGCCACAGTATACTTCAGAAGTAAGTTCTGAATGTTATTTAGAGATTGCTAATAGAAACGTCGACGTGATAATACCTAAAGAGATTTGACGTTTACATCTATATCTCTGGCATTATCCAGATACCTGTGATGGAAGGATTATACGTATGCAATGACCTCGACCTGTATGATTCAGCTAGTTTATCCATGGTCGTCATAATTTACGGGTGGGTAAATTATGGACACGAAATGGATTTGTGACGGATATACCTGAATCTATAGAGTCTCACTAATTAAATATACTCGTAGAGAACTAGGGCAACTTTTATGAATAATGGTGATTATTTATAAATCGTTTAAACGTTAAACGAAAAATACATGCGAACGAGCCGAACCGTCATTTCCTAATTAATGTGTATTTGTATTTAATATATGATATTATTACATACACATTAATAAATTGTCAAATAAAGGTATTTGACATATATAATAATATATGTATTTGAGATTTTTAAAATAAATATAATACATATATTTGAGATATTTGTATTTAATTAATTATTTAATTATTTAATTGTTAAATGATTAATATAATTAAAATATAAATATCTCACCAAATGATAAAGTTAGGAAATAATTATAAGTGTAAATATTGACTTTATACTTAAAGGAAAAGGGTGTCAAATTGAATTTGACTTCCTTGGGTATTTGTTTTAATTATTATAATTGAAAATATCTATTTTCCTTTTTTTTTGTTTGTAAAATTCGGCCATAATACCTAAATAAATATAATTGTTATTTTTTAAGTTGCTTTTGTTGACTTGGTTGAATAATTCATTAAAGTGTAATGATTTAGAAAACAAGTTGACAAGTTGTAAATTAAATGAAACAAAAATATAATATCTAGATATTTCTTCCTCCAAATTCGGCCAATGGCTATTAGGGAGAGTATATATTGTTTTGTTTCATCTTTTAGGGTTTAACAAATTCATTTGGGACCAAAATAAATTTGAAGAGAGTTGAGAGCAAAGCTTGAAGTTCAAAGAGAAAAGGCTTGAAAAAGCTTGTTTTTGTAGGTCTTTCTTTAATGTCTTCAACATGAAATATGTTTCTAACATGCTTAGATTCATTTTTTGATGCTTTGATGTTATCTATACTCCTATAGTTTGTGTTTATATGGTTTTGAACTTGAATGAAAGATTGATACATGTAAGTAAGCTTGAAATGGTTTCAAAGCTTTACTTTTGATTTTAGAAAATCAAAGTTGCCATTCTAGAGTTAGTAAGCCACTCCTTGGTAACCTAGAATTGTTCTAGAGTTGTTTAAAAGTGGTGAGGCTTGATTGGTGAAGTATTGAATGGATTAAAGTGTTAGATTTTGTAAATTTGGTGAAATTGGACAATTTGATGAAATTGAAAACTTAGGGTTCATAACCCACTCCAAATTTGGAGATTTTCATATATGTGATGTATTATGGTATGAATATGATTCATGTAAAATTTTAGGTTGATTGGATTTGATCTTGGCATGTTTTGAACTAAAGAGACCAAATTGTAATTAATTGAAAATTTTGGGTGGCTCACGGCATTAGACTAAAAATTGGGGAATTTTGTGAAATCTGATTTAGATGTATTAGATGTGTTGAAAAATATTTTAAAAATGATTTAGAATCATCCAAAATTGTATTTGACAACTTTTGGACTAAAATGATCAATTTACAAAGTTTTGGGACAATTCGGTAATTACCAAGAAATTTGATTTCTTGTGTAATTTTTCAGAATTTGATAATTGGATAATTAAATAAATAATTTTATTTAATTGATCCGAGAAAAAGTTTTGAAATCGGAAAATTTTGATTTTCCGCGATTCCGCTGCGTTACCGATATTCCCCCTTAAAACCCCAACAAGCTCTACCTTCTTCTCTTCAGGAACTTCATAGATCTAGAGATATTTATTACACTTCCAAACCCAAGATTGAGGCTTTTTCCTTTCAAAAATGGGCAGATCCATTTTTGGCAATAGTCTCCCCATATATCCTCTAGTCATTAAATCCATAGTAGCCGATTCCTTCAATCTTCCATCTCTCGAAAGAGGCAATAGACCCTTTCCAACTCAGAAAATTCCTCTTGCACAGGTTGTGTAACAACTTCCTTGCCCTTACTCATATTTTGTAAAAGGTGCAACATCTGATCCAACTAACTTCCTAATTTGATCTGCTCAGACCTGAGTTGCTCGAATGTTATTTGGTGTTCAGCTCTCGAAACTTGATTCTATTTTTACAAGGCTTCAAACCTCAGATTCACTTCATTTTGTATCGCCTCAAAACCTCTGGTTGGAGTTACTATCTGTAGCGACAGGCTAAAGAGGTGGGCGATGTTTTCTAGGCTCGCGGCCCGGTCGGGAATACGGAGTAGCCCGCTGGGGACTAAACCGAGAGAATAAAGGAGTCGCCGCCCAGTGTGAACTGGGAAATGATTTAATACTGCACTCACCCCTCGCAAGGGAAGACCTCAAACTGTTGTGTTTGGAATGGTCCCTTACTTATGCCAATTGTAATGAAATGATTTATGAAATAGTATAACCAAGTCTTATCAGACACATGCAAGATAATTTAATCAACACCCAAGTTTGCACACCTATAAAAGTAAAAAAATAAAAACGAGCGCATAATTCCATAAACATATCAAATAAAGAAATGAGAAAATATAAATAAATAATAATGGTAAAAAAACGTCAATAATAAAGTGAGATGATTAGGTATGTAATGCAAAAGAAATGACCAAAGAAGCAAACATGCATGAAATATGAGGAAGAGAAGTCGATTCACTTCATGCACGTTCGTGTAGCGTTCGAAAATGCATTCGGACGGTAAACGGAATGCATGTGTTCGAGTAGCGTTTGGAAACACGTTTGAACGGGATAAGGCCGAATGCATGCTTTCGAGTAGCGTTTGAGAACGCGTTCGAACGAGAATACCAAAGTGGTATCTAAAATGACACAAACACACACGTGAATATTTCTCAAGCGGTACGTGGAGTTGTTTCCTAAGTACAGACCGCACTACTGTCCATTCGGATTCGGCTACGGAATTTATATATGGGTTTCCATCCGGTATACTGTGAGAGGCAACACTCAAGCATAAACACGGCATGAATGCGAAAATGAAAAGTGAAAAATAACAACAAAAAAAAGATGAATAGCGAAATCAATAGAAGAAAGGCGCGGTAAACTATGGTAAAGGTAGCCTTTAGGCATTTCCCTCGAATAGAGGACCTTTAACCCAACATGGTTAGCCCATGCGCACGAGATAACAATACATGGATAAACAAAGCAATAACATATGGAAAGTAGATAACGGAATGATAAAAGAGATGCGACCAATGAAGATATCTATATGGGACCTCATACGCCCGATTGAACGTATTTCGCATTCAATCAAGCATACCTCATCTGGCGCGGTAAAACATCGTGGTAAAGGTAGCCTTTAGGCATTTCCCTCGAATGGAGGACCTTTAACCCAACATGATTAGCCCATGCGCACTAGATAACTATGCATGAAGAAATAAAGCAATAATACGCAAAAAGTAAATGATAATAAAAGAGATGCCACCAAGGCCAACATCTATGCCTGATTGAAAGTATTTCACATTCAACCAAGTATACTTCGTATGGTGTGGCAAAACGTCGTGGTAAAGGTAGCCTTTAGGTATTTCCCTCGAATAGAGGACCTTTAATCCATCATGATTAGCCTATGCATATAGATAACTATGCATGAATAAAAAAAGTAATAATACGTAAAAAGTAAATAACATAATAATAAAATAGATACGACCAAGGCTGACATCTATATGGGACTTCGTATGCCCGACTGAAGGTATTTCACATTCAATCAAGTATACTTCATCCGGCGCGGCAAAACATCGTGGTAAATGTAGCCTTTAGGAATTTCCCTCAAATGGAGGACTTTTAATCCAACATAGTTAGCCCATGCGCACTAAATATCAATGCATAAATAAATAAACAATAACATGCGGAAAGTAAATAATGGAATAATAAAAGAGATGCGACCAAGGCCGACATCTCTATGGGACCTCGTATGTCCGATTAAACGTATTTCATATTCGATCAAGTATACTTCGTCCGACGCGGCAAAACATCGTGGTAAAGGTAGCCTTTAGGCATTTCCCTCAAATGGAGGACCTTTAATCCAACGTAGCTAGCCCATGCGCACTAAGTAGGAATGCATAAATAAATAAAGCAATAACACACAGAAAGTAAATGACGAAATAATAAAAAAGATGCAACCAATGCCGACATCTATATGGGACCTCGTATGCCCGATTGAACATATTTCACATTCAATCAAGTATACTTCGTCCGGCGTGGCAAAACATCGTGGTAAAGTTAGCCTTTAGGCATTTTCCTCAAATGGATGACCTTTAATCCAACGTAGTTAGCCCATGCGCAATAAATAGCAATGCATGAGTAAATAAAGAAACAATACATAGAAAATAAATAGCGGAACAATAAACATGAAATTAAATAAAAAAAAATGAAACACATGCTTGAAAGTTTCTCAAGCAGTACATGGATTTGTATCCCAAGTACAGACCGCACTACCATCCATTCGGATTCGGCTACGGAATTTACGTCTGGGTTTCTATCCGATATACCGCAAGAGGTAGCCCGCAATCATTAACTCATCATAAATAAAAATGTACAAAAAACATGATGATGCATGCAAATGATCAAAATGAATAATTGAAAAGATAAATAGTAAAAAGGGGGCCCCCAGGTCTTAACTTTTAAGTTGCTCCTCGGAAGTGCGTTACGTCGTCGCCGGAAGGGTTAATGCTCCTTAATTTTCTGGTTTTCTGGTTCAGTATTTTCCTTCGCTGTCTCGCTATTTTCCCTGTTATTTTTCTCTGTCTTTCTTCACTGTTTTCGGTCGCTACTTTCCGTGATCTTTCTGGACTGTTTTTTGGTATATTTTGAGGCTGTTTGTGGTGGTTTAAAGACTGGTTTTGGTGATTTTAGTACTATTTTTTGACTATTTTAGGGACTGCTATTTGGGTGATTTTAGGGACTATTTGGGGCTACTGGTTTCACGTGGATTTGATGGTTATTTTCTTGATTTTTTAGTGCAGTCTGTTCACGGTTTCGTTGCTTTGTTTTATGTCTGTCAAGGGGTGTATTGCTCAGTATTTTGGACATGTGTGTGTTTTTTTGTATGGTCTGTTTTGTGAGTCGGTGAAGGGCATGTATGTTGAGTGAATGGGCTGTGTCGGTGTGCGTGTGTTTAAGGGACGTGTGTGGCTTGTGTGCGTAGGTGGCTTGTGTGTGAAGGGCTGTTGGCTTGTTTTTGTGGAATCGGTGGATGAGAGCTGAGTGCTGTTCCGTTTGTTGTATTCGGTTGGTGGGGGTGGTTTATTATTCTCGTGTTGGTCGGCTCTGTGTGTATTTTTGTTTGAGGATCATTTGGCTTAAGGTTGAAGGGTTATTTTGTTGTTTATGAGCCGTCGGTGGAGGGGTTTGTTTGTGGTTGTTTGTCGGTCAGGGCTGCTGGGTCTATGGCTTGTTGAAAGTGGCGTGAGCGTGCGATGTTTGTGTGAGTCAGTGCCCTGAGTTTGGTGGCTGTTTTGGGTGAGTGGCATGGGCGTGTGTTTTGGTTTGTTTGTGGAAGAGCTGTGATAGTGGAGGCTTTGTGTTTCGCTATTATTCGTGGAGATGGAAGGCTGCTTTTGTGTTTGCGTGAGTTGCGTGGCTTGTATTGAGTGCGTTTGGTGAAGCCGAGAAGGGTGTGTGACTTTGTTGGTTTGCTGTCCGTGAGAGATAGGTTTAGGGTTTGGTTGCTTCACGGTTTTAGAGAGAGAGAGAGTACTTAGGGTTTATTATTTTTTTTTTGTGAATTTGTGTGGTTGTGGGGAAAAGGAAGTGAGTAGGGTTTTTTTTTTGTGTTATTTTTATAGTGGTGTGCTAGGGTTTTCTTGTGCATGGGATTTCAAAACAAGGAAACAAATCAAGCCATAAAAGGGGTGTATTTTATTAAGGGAAATAAATTATGTAATTTTGGTGGGGATTGATTTCAAGATATTTTTAAATTTTGAAGGAGATTTGATTGGATTTTGGCATGTGTTAAATATGATTTGAATATTTTAGATTGGGCTTGGGTTTTGTGATGTGGGCTTGGGCGTGTGGCCCTTTGTGGGTTGCATGGGTTTTGGGCCGAGGCTAATGTTTTAAACATAGATCAATTGAGAGAACCCGAGGCTAAAAAAATGAATTAAATTTGGCAAGGTATTATTTTGAATTTTCCCTTCCGACGTCCGTTTCCCACGACTTCCGCAACTTATCGGGTAGTGGCTCCATGCGAGGCTCATCATCGGGCTTATGTAAAAATGAAATGTCTACACTATCTAATTCTTCAAATCTCTGATTGAAGTTGTGCAATTGATCACCCATTTCTTCTGGTTCAGTATCTCTGATGGCTGTGTTTTTGTTTCTCCTAACACTTTTGCACATAGTATCAAAAATTTGCAGGGTTATGCTACTCTGATACCAGTTGTTGGGTCAGGTTCGACAGCTACTGCTGATGAAGAAAATATCTAAAAGATAGAAGAACATCAGAATAAGAGAGAGAGTAATGAAAGAGAAGAGAGGAAGAAATGAGGGAAGAGAAAATGATATTTGATTATAATCCATGACATTACATGATAGGTAGTGTAGCATAAATAAAAAAGGAATAAAAACCTAAGGGTTGGGCCTGCCAGCTCCGAGGTTGTTATAACCTCTTTTGTCATTTTATACAACTATCATAGCCTTTTTTTTCCTTATAATACCCTTATTTCTTCTACTATATGTAACAGTCTTGTAAGCACAACTCAACTTTTAGAAGACCTTTTTAGAGCAAAACAAGGAATGTTGCCCCAACGTATCGAGTCCTAATCAAGGTATGGACATGCCAAAGGTAGACGTACCCAAGCTAAATGAGTTCAAAGGCGTGGGTGACGTT
>SKCR01023507.1:0-232033 GCA_019454045.1 Zanthoxylum bungeanum
TTGGTTGGACTTAATTTTACTTAATCAGGTTACCGCCTATATGGCTGGTTGGTAAAATAATCACAAGTTAATATATTATATTAAGGGAGATATCTAAATAGTAAATAGTAAAAGTTGATTCTTTTACCTTAACATTTTATTTTATTGTAATTTATTTTTCAGCTTTTACTTTATGTCTTTTACTTTTCAGCATTTTTACTTTATATCTTTTACTTTTAAGTTTTTACTAGCCCTAGTTATGTGTTAGTTATCTGGGGTTGTGATGAATTCTAATATCACCGGTTTATAAGGGGTTATTTTATAGTTTGGGTAATTTAAAGGTTTACTTATTAAGTCTTAGGATTAATGCTTCTTGGTGTCTGATCACCAATAAGATTGATGTGGTAAATCTAAAATAAACTTGACAAAGGAATTTTAGGTTTCAGCCTTAGACTCAATAGCCCACGATCTTCCTTGAGGATAGATAACCCTTTAATAGATTTCCTTACAGGATAGACATATACCTGTCGGGCGGGGGTAGCCATAATTGGAACTTAAACTTAATAAATCCAGATAATTTGGTTGAGATAGACATATGGTTCAATTGGGTTAAACTGGGTATTTACGTCTGACCATCGACAGAGGCTTTCGCATAATTTCGTGTTCCAGGTTAATAAACCGATTTATTACACAAACATAAAATAATCACTTCATCTTTTAAAAGATATTAGAAAGATTCACAACCCTAGATCTTTGAGTCTTTTGTTATTTTCCTTAGTATTTTCTTTTCTTTTGTTTATTTAATTTATTTTAATTAAGGAAAACCACATTCAACCAACCAATCAAATAATCATTCTCTTCTCCCTATAATTAGATACTTGTAAATAAATAGTATCAATAATTAATAACAACAGTAGGAATTAAGTCCTCATGGGATTGATATTTTTATACTACTTGAACGATACGTGCGCTTGACCGGCGTAAACACACACGTATAACGCAAGCGCACGTAGTTTAACGATACGTGTGGTTTTCCTTAATTAAAATAAATAAAATAAACAAAAGAAAATACTAAGGAAAATAACAAAAGACTCAAAGATCTAGGGTTGTGAATCTTTCTAATATCTTTTAAAAGATGAAGTGATTATTTTATGTTTGTGTAATAAATCGGTTTACTAACCTGAAACACGAAATTATGCGAAAGCCCCTGTCGATGGTCAGACGCAAATACCCAGTTTAACCCAATTGAACCATATGTCTATGTCAACCAAATTATCTGGATTCATTAAGTTTAAGTTCCAATTATGGCTACCCCCACCCGACAGGTATATGTCTATCCTGTAAGGAATCTATTAAAGGGTTATCTATCCTCAAGGAAGATCGTGGGCTATTAAGTCTAAAGCTGAAACCTAAAATTCCTTTGTCAAGTTTATTTTAGATTTACCACATCAATCTTATTGGTGATCAGACAACAAGGAGCATTAATCTTAAGACTTAATAAGTAAACCTTTAAATTACCCAAACTATAAAATAACCTCTTATAAACCGGTGATATTAGAATTCATCACAACCCCAGATAACTAACACATAACTAGGGCTAGTAAAAACTTAAAAGTAAAAGATATAAAGTAAAAATGCTGAAAAGTAAAAGACATAAAGTAAAAGCTGAAAAATAAATTATAATAAAATAAAATGCTAAGGTAAAAGGATCAACTTAAAGAGTCATATCATCCTCCTTGCTCTATCTCTATAAAGCTTTATACCTAGTATATAAGAGGCCTCTCCCAAATCCTTCATGGAGAAATTCTTACTCAGATAGGCTTTGACAGATTGTAACATACCTATATCATTTCCGATAATAAGTATATCATCAACATAAAGCACTAAGAAGACTACCATGTTCCTACTTACTTTTTATAGACACGGGATTCCTCTTCATTTTTAATGAAATCAGACGATCTGATCACATCGTCAAAACGAAGATTCCAACTACGGGAAGCTTGTTAAAGTCCATAAATAGACCTTTTAAGCTTACAAACCAGATTAGGATCTTTGGCGAATGTGAATCCCTCGGGTTGTTCCATATGGATATCTTCCTCAAGATTTCCATTCAGAAAAGTCGTTTTCACATCCATCTGCCAAATTTCATAATCATAGTGTGCGGCAATAGCTAATAAAATCCTGATTGACTTAAGCATGGCTACAGGAGAAAAGGTTTCATCATAATCGATACCTGATTTCTGAGTATATCCTTTTGCTACTAGTCGGGCCTTAAAGGTTTCAACCTTTCCATCGGGCCTCTGCTTCCTCTTGTAAACCCATTTACAACCGATAGGAACAATCTCGTCTGGAAGCGGAACCAAGTCCTAGACTCGATTATCATGCATTGAGGCAATCTCGTATTTCATAGCTTCCAGCCATTTCTCCGCATAGATGTCTAACATCGCCTCTCTGTAGGTCAAATGATCCTTTTCTTCGATTAAGAAAACATCGAGGGCATCGTCAGATATCGTCTTGTACCTGACAGGGGGTCTCGATATCCTTTGTTACCTACGAGGTGGTTGTGTTAAAGGTATCTCATCTTCCTGAACTTCTGGTTCTATCGTCGATTCAATGTTATTTTGATTAACTTCATCAAGATCAATCATTCTATGATCTGTAATTTCAAACACATATTGTGTTTCTAAAAAGTTGTATTTCCGAGCAACGAACACATTTCGGTTCTCGGGATCATAGAACTGATATCCCATGGAATTTTTAGGATATCCAATGAATCGATACTTGTACCCTCTATGTGCAAGTTTATCCCGCTGTGTAACTCTTACATAGGCAGGACAACCCCAAATCTTAACATACTTAAGACTCGGTTTCCTTCCATTCCATAACTCATACGGAGTAGTCGGAACGGTGTTCGAAGGAACTTTGTTCAGAAGATGAGCGGTAGTGTCTAGAGCATGGCCCCACAAGTATATTGGTAGATCAGTAAAACTCATCATCAATCGAACCATATCTAATAAAGTTCGATTCCTCCTCTCCGAAACACCATTGTGTTGAGGAGTGCCTGGAGGAGCATACTGAGCGAGAATCCCATTCTCTTTTAAATAACTCACGAACTCACTGCTCATGTACTCACCGCCCCGATCTGATCAAAGGAATTTCAAGAGTTTTCCGGTTTGTTTCTCTACTTGAAATCGGTATTCTTTGAACTTTTCAAAAGTTTTCGATTTGTGTTTCATAAGAAACACATAACCATATCGTGACAAATCATCGATTATAGTTACAAAGTATTGAAAACCACCCATGGCAGCATGATTTATAGGACCACATACATCGGAATGTACAAGTTCCAATAAATCATTAGCATTGTGTCCAACACCACTAAATGAGGATTTGGTCATTTTACCTTGAATACAATATTCACAAACTGGTAAAGGTTCTATGGTTAGATCTGATATCAAACCATCATTAACTAGTTTGGTTAGGCGTTTTATGCCTATATGACCTAATCTCATATGCCAAAGTTCTGTGTTATTTATTTCACCCGATATTTTCCTATTAGATTTCTCTATATTAAAGACATCACGATTTTTGGTAAGAATGTAATGACCATCAACCATGGGACATGAAACAGTCAAAACATTCATATTATCATATAAATCCAAAAGACCACAAAAATAAAATTCCTACTACTTCAACTTGTAGAGAATCTATCCCCTACTCGCACCTGGATCTCTCCCGGCTTCAATCTTCTAGTTTCCCTCATATCCTGTAACGAATTTCTGATATGAGAAGGACAAGCGGTGTCTAACACCCAAGTCGAACTAGAATCAAAAGCAAGTGTAATGTCAATAACAGGAAAACAAATACCTGAGGGAGCTTTCTTCAAAGAAGCTAAATATTTCAAACAATTGCGTTTCCAGTGTCCAAGTATGCCGCATTGGAAACATTTTCCTTTTGCAACTCCGTCTTCACCTTTGGCTTAGAAACCCCTGCGGAAGCAACCTTTGGACCTGACTTTTGACTTTCTTTTCTTTTTCTGTTTCTTCCCAGCCGGCTTTTGAGAAGCCTGAGAAGGTCCAGAAGAAGAAGCACCATTGACCATGAAGGCATAACTATTCTTATTTATGTCATCTTGAGCCGTCAACAATATATTGTGCAACTCAGAATAGGTGGGAAGCATCTTATGCATGTTAAAGTTAACGATAAAGTCCTTGAAAGACTTAGAAAGAGATACGAGAATCATACTATTTCCCGAGGCGGTTGTCAATAGGAATATCCATCATTCGAGCTCTTCGATACAATCTATTAGCTTTATCACATGTGGGCTAACAAGTTTTCCCTCCGAGAGGAAAGTATGAAAAAGCTCGACGGCCATCCTATGCATCTCTACCTGTGGTCGATCACTGAATAGTTCCTTCATATGCATCAAGATGGATCCGGAATCAGGCATCGACATATACTTCCTCTGTAGTTCCGGCACCATAGATCCCAAGATGTATGACTGGACTTTCCGATCATCATTCTTCCATCTCTTGAACGTCTAACGTTCCTCTTCTAAAGCAGCATCTGAAATCTTTGCGGGCATTGGGCAATCTAGAACATATTCAAGTTGCTCCGCTTGGCAGAGAATCCGGAGGATGATTCATGAGCACACATTATATTAACAGCACCCTGGAGCTATACGCGAAAACGAGTTTGAAACAGACATTCTGGCTTCACAAGGAAAAAATAAAATAAAGCAAAAAATTAATATTTAAATATCATGATAAAACACTAAATATAATATGGATTTACTTTTTCTATAAGTGCCCTCGCATTATCTTACATATTCTTTATAATCTCTACAAACAAGAATATGGAAATTTAACTCTTAAATCTCACAATGCAAAGTAGATCCTTCTTGACATTTATGCAAATCTCACGCTCTAGCAATATTGACCTTTGTAAATTCGAGAATGTAGACAACTATTGTCAATTACATCTCATGCAACTCTTACATTCGGTCCCTAAATCGAATCTCATCATCACTCTTTAGCAATATTGGATAGTTCAATTTTTAGATCAACTTGTCTATCGTCGAATGTAGGATACTAATATTAACCTCACGGTTTAGCAATATTGGATAATATTTTTCTCTTAAATTCGACTCATCTCACGCTTAACCGGATTAGAACAAAATATTATAATCAATCCCTCACACTTTAGCAATATTGAGAAAAATCATAATGGTTTAACTAATATCGTATAGACAAGCCAGACCATGTCATATTTTCACACAAATTAATGACACTTAGATCTAGTGTAGAGATTTCAACAATCTCAAATGCATACAAATATTTAAATGTATGCATGTACAATAAAATGCCTAAACATGTAATCTACTATTAAATGTATGCATGAGCATTTTATACAATTAAAAAAAATTGTAAGGAACGTGAACATTTAAAAGCATGTATTGCACTGATACCACTTGTTGAGTGAGGAACAGATAAGCCGTGCGCAGCGGAACCCGCCCGAGATCAAATCCGAGCGAATAAATTTTTTATTTTTTTTTATTCAGCAGTGACAAAAAATGTATAAAATTTTTAATCACAAATTAAAATTTTTCAATGCACTAAAAATCATTACCAATTTTTTATGCATTAAAAATAATTACCATAAGCTCAATTAAATATTTTAAACACTTTAATCAATTTATCAACTCTTGACAAATTAATTCCAAGCATTAAATTAATTTTCCAACACTTGGAAAAATTAATCCAAGCATTAAATTAATTTTCCAACCCTTGAAAAAATTAATCCAAGCATTAAATTAATTTTTCAACACTTGAAAAAATTAATCGAAGCATTAAATTAATTTTCCAACACTTGAAAAAATTAATCCAAGCATTAATTAATTTTCCAGCACTTGAAAAAATTAATCCAAGCATACAAAATTATTTTCAACACTTGAAAATTAATTCAAGCATACAAAATTAATATATCAACTATATACCAATTTTTCATACACTTGAATGCTTCAAGAACCTCACATACATGCTTCTAATTAATCCAACATCTCCACAACAAATTTTCTCAAAACAAATCATCAACAAATTAACAAATAAATTTACAAATTAAATTTACCAACTATTGCTTTCAAGCCTTGCCAATTATTGAAGCTTTGCTTCCAAAATTCCCAAATCCTTCAAACTTTGAACTTCCTTCTTTCTCCACCAAATTGAGCTCCTCCAAGAACAAATCTTGGCGATCAAAAGGTGGTTTGATCACTCAAGAATGGCAAAATAAAGCTTCAAGAATACAAATTAACCCTTAACTCTTAAGGATTAATTCCATGTTGATGATGATTTATTTGGGTAATTTTGGTGAGTGTTTTTGGCTTGGATTTTGAAAACAAATGGCTTGCCAAAAAATGAGAGGAGGGGGGGGGGGGGGGGGGGGGGTTAAGGAAATTTTTTGCTTTTTAAAATTTTATTTTTATTAAAATTAATTAACAAAAAAAAAAACCAAACCATAGCCATTTAAAGAACCATGGTTCAAATGAATCTTTTCCCTACACCACATGTTTCAAAAAATTAACTCAACCAAGGTTAAAAATTAATCTCACCAACTTAGTCAACTTAGTTACAATCAAATGATTTAGTTACTTTAACAAAAAATATTCAGTTGCATTAACTAAGTTACTTTAATTAATTAAAACCTTTATTTGTATAAACCAAGTAATTAATTTTGTACATTAATTTAACAATTAAATTAATTTACTAATTAATTACTAATTTAATGTAAATCAAATTTACATCTATTATATAATAAACTTATATCAACTCTTGATATAAAATTAATTAATTCAATTCATCTTATGAATTATCGGATCAAACAATTTAATCCTTAAAACCCAAAAAAAATACTTTGTCAACATTTGATGAAAAGTCGCCCTAGTGCCCAACGAGTAAACTTAATATAATAGAACTCTCTAGGCTCAAGTTCGGTTGTTACTTATATATATACATATATATCTCATATATTTGTACATATATTCATGAAGGTCTGTCCACCTACAAATCATGACTAAAAACAACACGACACGTCGAACCCTACAAGTCTAGGTTAAAACGTTAATGTATAGTCCTTTCGTCATACCGTCTCCAATTGAGTAAGGTTATAGTTTTACTATCAAAATCTTATCTACTAAATATAAAATAAATTTTCATAATTATATTTCATTAATAAATAATATATGCAAAACTCTTTTTCAATATTATTTATAATGTTAAAGAAACAATTTCTTCAACGAACTTTCGGCCGAAAGATTTCCGGAATATACTCTGAAAATTTCTAGAAACAAAATCCAACCATATGGACTGACGAATCCTCGTATGTTAACACACCGATCTTCGTGTACGTCGGTCTATACCTAACAGCCATCCATAGGTCAGACCATAAAAGGTCTCTGACATGCATGGTATCAGGCACAGAGGATCACTCACAAGACCACCGTGGTGTCTCAAGTCAAAGGACCACAGAGTAACTACTCAACTCGAAAAGACAACTATTGACAGTTTTATGGAATATCTATTAGTCATCTTTTATGAGTTTATTTGATATTCATTCCACTAATAAATATATGTATTTATATACGAACTTCCGCTAAGCTCATAGTCTGTTGAGACAAACCATATGTCCATTACATATATAGATAATGCACTAGTAATACCAATATAATGACCAACCCATGTCAATAGATCTATACCAGGAATAATTTATATTCGAGAGAATGCGTGATATTTCTCAACACCATTTGCAACTCTTTCAACTATATCACCATATATTGTAACTCTCGGGTCTTTACTAATTTCATATAAGGTTCCGAGTGAAACTCGAAATCTCTAACTCTTAGAGTAATCTAACAATTGGATTTACAATATATAAATAAAAGTAAGAAATTACCATACAAATAAATAAATAATCATGATAAAAAAAATATTACATTGCATAAATAATAATATTCATACAAAAAGTGAATGGTGCTCGATCACCATTTCCAACAACTTTTGGGTGTTTTAAAGATTGATAAGAAGTATAAAGGGATAGAAGAAATAGAGGCTTTAAGGAGTGTAAGTCTCCTACTTGAAGATAGAAACTTGTTCTTCTAGTTACCTAGCTTAGCTTGAATTCTATCAAGAATTGGAATTCCAAAGCTTTCCTCTTAAGTTCCCATCAATCTGTAAATCAATATACTTGCACTACAAGAATTAGACCATTTAGCGTCGAATTGTTTCGACGCCATAAGTGAAGATTTCGACGGAAATTATATTTAGCGTCGAAAACATTAGACGCAAACAATGGACGATAAAATGTCGACGAAAACCACTTTTAGCGTCGAAATAATTAACTGCGACGCTAAAAAACAGTATTCTGCGTCCAATTTATTTCGACGCTAAATTAAATTGTTCGACGCTATATTGTATATTTGGCGACGAAATATATCGACGCAAAAATTCAAACTTTTAGCGTCGAAATGTGTCGACGCTAAAGTATATTAAAATAGTATTATATGTAAGCTTACAGCGACCATTTTTGTTACTATTAGCGTCGACAAGTTTTGACGCTAAAAGTCACTTTTAGCGTCGAAACGTTTCGAGGCTAACGTATATTAAAAAAGTATTATATGTACGCTTACAGCGGCCATTTTTGATACTATTAGCGTCGAAATATTCGACGATAAAAGTAAAAAATTTATTTTTTTAAAAATTAGTAATTTACTTATTTTTTGTCTAAAATATTTAATTTAGTTGAAAAAAAGTAATTATGACGAAATATTATATTGAAATTTGTTTTAGAAAAAAGAAATATTATATTAATTTATTTGTTCAAAATGTTTATACAAAACCAAATATAAAATTAATTGCTACTGTGATGGAGGGACGCTCGAGCCCGATGCACCATGACTCATTGAGGCCTCGAACATCTGACGGAAAGCCAGCAGTTGCTGTTCCAACTGCTCCATCTTCTTCTTGTGGTCCACCGTGACCTGTTGTAGCTTCTCCTTAGTCTGTTGCAGGCTCGTCTCGGGTGCTGGCTAACTCGTCTCGAAGAGATACATTGTCCGAATTACCACTATTGCGTGCAGATGACGTTGGCTTCTTACGAGTGCCAAGACCAACGTTGTAAGCTGTCTGATTCTTGAAAACCAATTGCGACAGCTGCTCATCTGGTATGGGGTCGGTCCCTGTCTCCTGAGTTTGATGTTGGAGTTCCAGCATTTCGTTCTGTTTCAAAAATAAGTTAATATTAGAATTTGAGAAAAAAATTTAACATATATAATATTAATTATTTTATTTTAAAAACTGAAACTTACATAGCAGCGTTGGGCTTCTTCATTTATCCATCTATTCTTGTCATTGTAATGCGTCACACGGAAAAAATCTGGAAATGATTGCACCTCACCTGTGTTACTCTGTTATAACATAAAATAAATTCAATATTATTCCAGATAGTAAAAACAATTAACTGTTAAATTTTACGTTAGGATATTTTACCTCAGAATGTTCGGCACGATGTTGGATAAATGGCTTCGAACCTGCACGGTGGTTAAAACGCAAGTGACTTCGATTTTCCGCATTTGCGTGACATTTATCCTGTATTCACCAACACTGTAAGTACCGAAAACAAAGACAATTATAAATTTCCGTTTATTTCAAAATTTACCTCGTGTTTTTTGCTAGACCAAAGCTCACATAAGAATGTCCAATCTTGTTCCTCTATAAAATCAGGCTTGTGTTGTGGAGCATTTGAAGGTCCATGTTCGTCGAATATTGGTTTCAGGACTTTTGTTCTATAATCTTTATAACTTTTCCCCATGTGGTAGTCAATATATTGTTGGACATTCACTTGGGTCAGATCGAAGTCGAACCATTCCTACATGAAAATTCGAGTAAAAATAAGTATCAAATAAAAATGTTAAATAACAAACAATATCGAAAACTTACAAGTAGCGAAGGGAATAGCTGGTTCATTTTTGTCTCCCACGGTATCTTTCTCCAAGATACGTAGTTTTGGGGAGCTTCATATCGAGCTGTAGCTCCTATGACTGTATTAAACGCTGAATTATGTTGTCCGACTTGAGTGTGTCCATCATCTGATATCTCTATCCGAATACGGCCGTGAGCCTTAACGTACTTAGCCAACCCCAGGCCACGGGTGCGTCCTCGACCCTTCACTGTACTGGACTCACCTGTGCTAGCAGAGAAATCACCAGGGCCATTTGCCCTTGCTGATAGAGATGGAGTCGCGGTAGCCCATTTGCGATTGCCCGGTGCCATCTGCAAAACCCGTCGCATTAGCGTCATCAAATTCCAAAGTTCTTATACATATACATACATATCCATACAAGTCAATACAACTTAACAAAAGCGCTTATCACATCGAATGCTCACTTTCGTAAGTTTCGAATTCCAAAACACATACAAACATTCCAAAACACATACTATAATATATGAACTTTCGAATTCCAAAACACATAAACATTCCAAAACACATACTATATATACTATATGAACTTTCGAATTCCAAAACACATACAAACATTCCAAAACACATACTATACTATACGAAGTTTCGAATTCCAAAACACATACTGTACTAAATGGACGACGAAGTTAAACGGAAAACAATCGGGGGCTGCCTGTTCTGCCCAGAATTCTGCCAGTCCCCGTCCCTTTAATTCGTCGATCATCATCCTTCATTCATTATCATATTCGTCCTCTAATTTCGACAAAATCATCATCAAGCATCAACAATAATCATCAACAAAATCATCAACATCATCAACAATCATCAACAACAATCATCATCAACAAGCATCATCAACAAGCATCATCATCATCATCAATGATTCCCTCCTTTAACAATCATCATCAACAATAATCATCAACAATCATCATCATTCATCATCATCAACATTCATCATCATCAAGCATCAAATAAAAATCAAAAAGTGAGACTCACCTTAAATTTGTTGCTTGCAATGTGTATAAGCCGAGAATTGCAGGAGAAATGTAAGGTTGGGCGAATTTGGGTCGTTTGAGCAGAAGAGAAGAGGTCTCTGGTTTTAGGGATTTGAACGACATTTAGCGTCGAATTTACAGTCTTTTAGTGTCGAATTTTTCGACGCTAATAATTAGGCGGTCAATTAAAATTTAGGGTTATTTTTCCGGGAAATTTAATTTTTCATATTTAGCGTCGAATAACAACGTTCGACGCTAATATTCGACGCTAATATCACCTTTAGTGTCGAAATAAATTCATTTTAGCGTCAAAAATTTAGACGCTAAAATTTGGCGGTTTATTAAAAATTTAGGGTTATTTTTCCGGGAAATTTAAGATATATAGCGTCGAATAATTCGACGCCAAATGTAAGACATTTGGCGTCGAAATTATTCGACGTTAAATGTCGTTAATTTAGCGTCGAAAATTATATTTCGACGCTAAATGTGTATCATTAAAAATAATAATTGAAAAAAAATATATCATAGTTATACTATTAATCATTACGTTAATATTTCAATCATATCTAAAGCGTAATTAAAATCAACAACCATACATTAATCCATATAAATTATTCATCCATTACAAATGCACAGCCAGAATAGTACCTCTCAATGGGATACATCCATCTGTAATGGACAGGACCTCCCTTTCTATCTTCATCCGGTAAATGCACAGCCAGATGTACCATGACATCAAAGAAAGCGGGTGGCAAAATTCGCTCCAGCTTGCATAGGATTATCACGATTCCTCGCTCAGGTCGTCAATAACAGATGTGCTTAATGTCCTCTGACACAATTGTTTAAAGAAGCCACATAGATCAAGTACGGCGTCGCATACATTCGGGGTGAGATAAGGTCGAATGCCAACAGGAAGGAGAATCTCGAGCAGCACATGACAATCGTGACTCTTTAATCCCGTTATTGTATCATCTCTGACCCAACGCCCAATATTGGATGCATAATTATCAGGGAATTTAACCATTTTCAGCCAATCACAGAATGATTTTTCTCCGATTGATTGAGCACATAACTAGCAGGAGGCTTAATAAAACCTCGAGAGGAGTCTTGTAAATGCAATTCACTGCGAATTCTAAGATCTTGTGGTCCAATCTAGCATTTACGTGTCTTTGTCTTACCCGGAATATTGAATAGTGTACCCACTAAACTCTCACAAATATTTTTCTCTATATGCATTACATCCAATTATGTCGCAAACTCAGAGTCCCCCAATATTCTAACTCAAAGAAAATACTTTTTCCTGTCCAATTCAACTCTTCAGGTAACCGTTTTCGATTTTTATCTCTATTATTAGGATGTTTACCTGGTGTGCTGTCTTTCAGATGTTGATGTTGGCAAAGTATGTCAAATGCAGACAATCGATTGGGCTTACTCTGAGGTTCATGTTGGCCCGTTAAATAATTTACTCCTCCGCCAAGGATGACTCGACTCAAGAAATCTCATGTGCCCCCGTGTATCCGATTTTATTCCGTAATCGTTGCGAATGTGTATGATCCGCACAAACTGGACATGCCATGTATCCCTTAGTGCTCCATCCAGATAATGAACCATAGGCTGGAAAATCATTAATGGTCCATAATAATGCGGCATGCATCTGAAAATACTGCGCTCTGAAGCTGCATCATAGGTATGCACACCCACATTCCATAATGTTTGTAACTCCTCGATCAATGGTCTCAAGTAAATATTTATATCTTTACCAGGTGAACGTGGACCAGGGATAAGCAATGACATAAACATGAACGGATCCTTCATACATTTCCATGGAGGTAAGTTATATGGAATGACAATAACGGGCCAGATGCTATAGAGTTGTACATATTCCCAAATGGGTTAAAACCATCAGAGGCAATACCTAACCTGACATTACGGGGGTCCTCAGCGAAACGGGGGTACATGTCATCAAATTCCTTCCATTCGGTTCCGTCCGCAGGATGTCTAAGTATGCCCTCCGCACCGATCCTCTTTTCATGATGCCACATCATATCAGTCGCTGTGTGTCGTGACATGAACAATCTCTGCAGCCTGGGCGTTAAAGGGAAATATCGCAATATCTTTTGAGGCACTTTCTTCCCCATACCACGGACTTTGTACCGACTTTCACCACATATCGGACAATGTTCAAGTGATTCATACTCGGCACGAAATAATACACAATCAAACTTACAAGCATGATTGGATTCATACCCCATTCCCAGATCACGCAACATTTTCTTTGCCTCGTAGTACGACTTAGGCAATTCGCTTCCAACCGGTAACATTTGGGCCAGTAACTCTAACATCATATCGATACTTTTGTTGGTCATTCTGTTGATCACTTTAATGTGTAATAATTTCACAACGAAATTCAAGATCGACTTCCATCCAGCACCTTCGAATGAAATTTTTTTGCCTCATCAAGTAGTTCACTAAATAAATTTTGATCATTTCCACTTAACACTGGCATGTCGCCACTAACACTATGACCAAGTTGTGGACCTTGTAAGTCATGCAAAATATCGGCGATCTCATCGTTTGCAGGTTGATTGTAACTACTGCTCTCCCTTCGCCGACATCATAAAACCGTGACTGAGAATGATACTGCTCACCGTGATAAATCCACGTACGGTAAGTTGGTGATATTCCTGGCATGTATAAATGATTATGAACTTCATCTAACCGCTTCCTTTTCCTATTCAAACAATTTGCACATGGACAACGAACACGACCTTCTGCATCAATGTGTTGCTTTGCGACTTCCATAAACTCAGACACTCCATTACGATATTCAACACTCAATCTATCCAGAGCGCTCATCCAATTTCTATCCATTTCAGCAGAATACCTAAATATAATAATATAATTATTAGATATCATTTTACAGTAATCAACATTACTAATTCAGTATACTTAATTTAAGCATATATATATATATTTGGGTGATAAATTAAATAGTTTACAAAAAAATATATTTTATTAATTAATATACTTACTCTACATATATGAATCATAAATCACTAACAAACAACATATAAACAACACATATAATCATAAAATTGAAAATAAAAAGAAATATGAAAGATAATTACCTTATCGGAAATTGATTACAATTTTATTGAAATTTTTAGGAGAGATGTGAGGCTGTAGAGGAGAAATTCTCAGATTTCAGAGGATGAAAATGAAGAGAAAAGAGAAAAAACAGAGGGGGAGAAGGGTTGGTGACCATCTGCATTTTAATCTATATTTAGCGTCGAATACACAATTCGACGCTAATTGTTACCGTTTTTAGCGTCGAAAACGTTTTTTTCGACGCTAAATATCAACAATTAGCGTCGAATTTAATTTAGACGCGAAAGAATCAAGGATCTGTTGGTGGAAGCTTCATAACTCTTTAGCGTCGAACATATTTTCGACGCTAAAAGTATTATTTTTGGCGTCGAATATTCAAATTCGACGCTAATTGTGTACGTTATTAGCGTCGAAACCGTTTTTTCGACGCTAAACATAAAAAATTTAGCGTCGAATTTAATTTAGACGCTAAAGAGTCAGGGATTTGTCGGTGGAAACTTTATAAACCTTTAGCGACGATATATATTCGACGATAAAAGTATATTTTTGGCGTCGACCACTTTTTTCGACGCTAAAAGTGTAATATTTGGCGCCAAAAATTATTGCAATAATATAATTATTCAGCGTCGAATAGTATTCGACGCTAAAGTTCTGTTTTTAGCGTCGAAAAATATTTTCGACGCTAAAACATTAATATTCTGCGTCGAAATTTTATTCCGTCGCTAAAAATATGACATATAGCGTCGAAAATGATTTTCGACGCTAAAGATCACTTTTAGCGTCGAATAATGTTTCGCCGCTAAATATTTGGACGCTAAAATCCATAATTCTTGTAGTGTTGAATGGGGATGAAGAGCATTTATAGCACAAAATAGAAGCCACATTAAATGTCGGCCCATTGTTCATCACCATCGTTACAAACAACTGAGCTTTTATGAAAATTAACCTTAAGGCTCTAGATTAGTTCAAAACAACGAAGAATCTTTCTTATATTAATAAGAGATTTAATGTCTTTTCTGGAGAAAATGAGAGTATCATCTGTAAATTGAGATGCATAATTTCAAACCCCAAATGCCTAATCTCAATACCCTTTATCAGATTCAAAACTTTTGCCTTGGAAAAAAGAACATTGAGACCTTATGCGGCAATAAGGAATAGATAAGGGGAAAGTGGATCACCTTGCTGTAATTCTCCACCCTTGGAAAATTGAGGTGTATGAGAACCATTCATAATCACTTAAGTATAAGCTGTGTAAATACACTGATTGATCCAGCCTCTCCATCGACAACCAAAAGTCATTCCTTGAGAGAGAGATCGATAAAATCCCAAGATACGGAGTCGAAAGATTTTTTGAAATTATGCTTCAAAAGAATTCCATCACCATTTTTATTTTTCATCCAATGTACAACTTCATTAGCAATGAGAATCCCGTCCAAAAATGCCTACCCTTTAAAAAAGCTGATTGAGAATTGCCAATAACATTCCTTATAACATGCTTTAATCTGCTTGCAATAATTTTAGCAATGATTTTGTTGATGGGGATTTCTGCGGCTAAGTCTTTTGTACAGTCAGTAAGGGCAAATAGGGAAGATCCCCTCATCCAGAAAACACAGTGTGGATCAACTCTTAGAGGCCGACCGTATCAGAGTAGAGACCGGCCACGGAAGATAGGTCCTACAATTCAGGACAACTCAGACCGACTACAGCAGAGTAGAGATCGGCCACGTCAGGAGCCCGGTAGCTCAGTTTCAGTTCCTTTTTACATCCAGTACCACGGAAAATGGGTCGGATATTTCGGATCAGGTCGGGAGTAGTTCAGGTAGTTCGGTAGATTATCTGGCCGACCTCATGACGACCGACGTGGGTTTAGGGCTGCCGGACTTTTCCCTCCCAAAACTCTCACATCCAAAATTCAAACAGGCTGTCATCATTAATGAAAAAGGTATGACAGTGCACCTTTACTGCGTGATGTGACAGGAATTCATAGGGTAGGATTTACTTTCGGTGATGGCAGAATGGGGAAGAGAACTTGTTAAATCGCTGGAAATCTGCAAATCTTCAAGGTTGACATCATAAAGAGACGGTAACAGTGTCCCAGATTGAGTAGTATATAAAGGGAGTTAGACCACATTTGTAAGGGTTACCAAATTTTTCACTAAAATGCAAACTTGTAAGAAATAGAGAAAGAAAAGCAACATGTTCGGTTTTTTATTAGACCTTCATTAAAATAGGTCAGTCGAGCTCAGTTAAGTAATACCCCCCCCACCCCCATTTTGTGACCGTGGACATAGGTTGGACAAGCTCCACCGAACCATGTTAAATCTTCTCTTTTCGATTTTCTTGTGTGTTTCTTGTTCTTCGTCAAGTTTGTTTTTTGTCTCCCCATAACCAAACAAATCAAAGGTTGAAGGAGGATTGTCCCGGGAACACTATCTCGATACTCCCCTGAGACAAAAATCATCTGTCAACAGTTGGCGTCGTCTGTAGGGAAATAGCAAAAAGCAGATTACGTAGTGAGACGATGGCGGAGGATGGGAACACATGTCATCGGAGAGTTCAACAACGGAGTGGATGGTAAGGATGGAGTATGCGAAAGGATAGAGAGGAGAACCAGACGCTACTGAAGGCCATGATGGATAAACTGTAGAGACTGGAAAAAGTGAATGATGAAAGGTTAGAGGCTGGTCCAAGTCGGAGGAGAAATGAGATAGTGGAAGGGAAAAGGGTGGTAGACCTGAGTGGTGACAATGAATCCAGGAGGAGAGAGCCACAGATGGTGAGGTCAGTGGTGATAGCGAGAGCCCCGCCAACGGAAAGAGTGTTGGGGGGAGAAGAAGAATAAAAAATTATGGAGTCATCAAGTAATAGCCCACGCTCTAAGTAGGGAGAATGTATGAGATATGGGAGAGGGGAGCGAGAGGTGTCTAGCCACAGTGCGCGTCGTGATCGGGGCAACAGACGTGAAGATGTTCGGGGAAGGCAATGCAATGATACTGATAACCATATGAAAGCTTGGTTTAGAAAAGAAATGAAAAAGTGGGAGGAAAATCTAAAGGTGGGTAAAGGGGATGGTTAGGACGGAGAGATGGCATATCCCTTTACAAAAGAAATCTTGTTGGCAGAATTTCTTAGGCGGTTCACAATGCCGTCAATAAATGCATACATGGGTCACACCGATCCTAAGTCTCACATTGAGAACTTCGTCCTACTAATGGAAGTACAGGGAATGATAGGAGAAGCCATCTGCAAGGTGTTTCCTTTGACCCTAGGTGGACCCGCAATTCTGTGGTTCAGAAGCCTGACTCCAGGGAGCATCAGTAGTTTCTCACAGCTCAGGAAGTTGTTCATTCAACATTTCAAAGGGGCGTCTGTTCTAAAAAGACAATATGAGAGTTGAGATTGATGAAACAGAGGGATGATGAGCCCCTGAAGAATTTTATTGAGAGGTACCATAATTTGGTGCTCGAGGTCGGGGCCTACGAATCGAAGGAGGCTCTGGAAAGTCTTAAAGGGGTCCTAAAGGTTGGAATATTATGGACTCACTTGAGGGTTCAGGACGTACCAGATTATGCCACAGCTTTGGAGCTGGCAAGGAAGTTTATTTTGATGGAGGAATATGAGAAGGCCATTCGGAAGGGAGGGGTATAGAGAAGGAAAGAGTACAGAAGCCGAAAATGTCACGGAGGCCGGATAGAGAGTTGAGGAATCCTCCTCCCATGTAAAGGGAGTTCAGGCCGATGCCTCCCAGCAATGCGCCGCAAGAGAAGAGAACTCAAGTGCAAGTGAACCACGTTACCGGATGGGTAGGGTACACACCTCTGAACAAGTCATTGGCTCAGATTGCGAAAGAAATTCAAATTATGGGCCTCTTAATGGAGCCCGATCTAAGAAAGTATCTGGTAGAAAAGAAGAACGAAAAACATTATTGTGTGCACCATAATATGATGGGACACTCGGCCGAGGGTTGTAAGGATCTGCGAGAGCAAATGGAAAATCTAGCACATAACGGTTATCTAAATGAGTACATTGACCAAGGGGCCATGACAGCTCGGCAGCGGCAAAGGCATAGACAAACATATATCATCGTTGGGGAAAGGACGTTGGCCGGAGACTTGAACCGGTCAAGAAAAACTCACTGCAGGGCCCGAGGAGTGGAGATAATATCGGTGGGGTAGGCCCAAGGCGTGCAAACTGATTGGTCGGTCCCTATAATATTCACCGATGAGGATGCACATGGGGTAAGTTTTTCGCATGATGACGCATTGATAATTAAAGTAGTGGTAGGGGGAACAGAGGTAGACAGGATTCTGGTAAATCCAGGGAGTGCGGTCGATATAATCTCCAATGAAGCCTTGGATGGATTAGGGATAGAGTATACGACAGTGACCCAGGATTGGACACCCCTGTACGGGTTTGGAGGAGCAACGGTTGTCCCATTGGGAAGAATGTATTTAGCCATGACGATCGAAACTTCCCCACGTACCCGAACGATCATGATAGACTTCACAGTGGTAGATTGTATGAGCAGTTATCAGGTCATTGTGGGCCGGCCCTTCATGATGAAAATGAAGGCCGCCATGTCATGTTATTACTTGAAGCTGAAATTTCCCACCTGGGACGGGATCGGGATCGTATGTGGAAGCCAGAAGGTGGCCCGGAGTTGCTTTGCCACCGTTTCGAAAGAAACTCTTTGTGTTGAACAGGGTCGGCGGAAGAAGAGAATAAGGGGGAAAAATGAGGAGGATAAGGAATCAGAAGAATGTCCAGATGTGCGAGTTAAGAAGTTTGCCTGTTTGGGGTCAACCGAAGAGTTGGAGTCGGTGGAACTCTTTGGTCCAGGGAAAATCATCAAGGTAGGAGCAGGCTTGGAGAAAAACCTAAAGAAGAATCTCCCAGAGCGTTTGAAGAAGTATGCGGATATCTTCGCTTGGGGGCATAGTGATATGCCTGGGATAGACCCTAAGTTTATCAGCCATCACTTGGTAGGGGATCCGAGTCAAAAGCCGGTCAAACAAAAGAGAATGATATTCAACCAAGAACGTTGTGAGGTGATAGAGGTCGAGGAAGAGGGATTGTTGAAGGTAGGTTTCATTCAAGAGGTAAAGTACCCGGAGTGGGTTTCGAATGTGGTTTTGGTAAAAAAATCCTAGCGGAAAATGTAGGATGTGCGTGGACTTCACCGACCTTAATAAAGCATGCTCGAAAGACAGTTTCCCCCTCCCGAAAGTAAATCAATTGGTGGATTCAACTGCCTATCACGGGCTGCTCAGTTTCATGGATGCATTCTCGGGGTATAACCAGGTAAAAATGCGTCATGGAGACGAGGAGAAGACTGGATTCATCACGGATCGGGGGTTGTATTATTATAAAGTGATGTTGTTCGGTTTGAAGAATGTAGGGGGAATATTTAAGAGGTTGGTGAACAAGATCTTTAAGCCCCTCATCGGAAAAACCATGCAAGTGTATGTGGATGACATGATAACAATGACTATGAAATCGGAGGGTCATCTGGACGACCTCACAGAAACCTTTGAGCTGATAAGGAAGCACAGCATGAGGTTGAATCCAGAGAAGTGCGCGTTCGGGTGGCATCAGGGAAGTTTCTGAGGTATATGGTCAGTACGCGAGGAATAGAGGCTAACCCGCAGAAGATCCAAGCAGTTCAGGATTTAAAGTCCCCCAAGACAGTCAAAGAAGTGCAAAGTTTGACGGGTCGGGTGGCCGCTCTTAACTGGTTCATATCCCGTTCCACCGACAAGTGTCACCCATTTTTTAAGGTGATTAAGAAGATTAAGAAGGATGTCACATGGACGGAGGAGTACGAGGAAGCCTTCACACAGCTCAAGCAATATTTGGCCCAACCTCCGCTTTTGGTAAAACCGACCCCTGGTGAGACCTTGTTCTTGTATTTAGCTATATCTAAATATGCTGTGAGCTCAGTATTGGTTCAGAAGGCTGATAAGATTCACATGTCGGTGTACTACATCAGTAAAGCCATGTTGGATGCGGAGACGAGATATCCGGCTCATGAACTGGTGGCATTATCATTGGTTACGGCTGCTAGGAAGCTGAGACCATACTTTCAGGCTCATCCTATCGGAGTCTACACCGACCACCCTTTGAGGTAGATCCTGTATAAACCGGAGGTTTCGTGTCGGTTGGTAAAATGGTCGGTGGAGTTGAGTGAATACCATATATCATATTTGCCAAGAGCGGCATTGAAAGGACAGGCTCTGGCGAATTTTGTGGCCGAGTTCCCCGGGCCCCAGGTTTTAGAAGTTTCAGAGACCAAGTAGGAGTTGTCTGTAGATGGATCTGTTAGTTTGCAAAGATATGGGGTCGGGGTCATGTTACGGAGTAGTGACGGTGAGGATTTTGTCTACGCCTTGAGATTCGCTTTCGAGGCCACCAATAACGAAGTTGAGTACGAGGCCATTTTAGCTGGATTGAGGTTGTGCACAGCGGTGGGCGTCTGAGATGTGATCATAAAGAGCGACTCCCAGCTGGCCATCCAACAACTGAGGGGCGAGTTTCAAGTTAGAGAGCCTAATATGGTGGCGTACATGGCTAAGGTGAAGAAGTTGGCCGGAGAAATGGGTAACGTGCAGTTCGAGCAGATCAGTAGAGTAAACAACCATCAAGCAGATTCGTTAGCTCCGTTGGCATCTTCCATTAAATCATAGAAGACCAAAACCATCCTGCTGATTTGTCTACAGGAGAGGAGTGTCGTGAAATCAAATGTAATGGAAGTCGAAGTAGGAGAAGAGGCCTCCTGGATGGACCCAATCAGAAAGTATTTAGAAGCCGGAGAGACGCCCGGAGATAAGAAAGAAGCAAGAAAGCTGGATACCAGAGTTCAAAGTTTTATCTGATAGAATGAGTGTTATACCGAATGGAGTATACGGTGCCACTTTTGAGGTGCCTCGCGACAGAAGAAGCTGACTATATGCTCAGGGAGATCCATTGGGGTATTTGTGGAAGTCATGCCGGGGGCAGTCTATCGCACATAAGGCATTGAGACAAGGATTCTATTGGCCGACCATGCATCGGACGGAATGAAGGTGGCCAGAAAGTGTGAGGGATGCCAGAAAAATGCCAATCTTCATCATCAGCAGACAGAATATTTCACTTCACTGGTTAGCCCCTGGCCATTCGCCTCAGTGGGGACTGGATATCATCGGGCTGATGCCAGTAGGGAGGGGACAAGCCAGGTACGTTATTGTTGCCATCGATTATTTTACCAAGTGGGTAGAGGCCGAACCCCTTACTATAATCACCGAAAAAAGGGCCACAGATTTTATAAAGAAAAATATCATCTACTGGTTTGGGATTCCCCGGTCCATCGTTACCGACAATGGGAAATAGTTTGACAGCAAGGGTTTCTGAAAACTTTGTGAAGATCTTCAAATTGCCTTGAGATTTGCTTTACCGACTCATCCCAAGTCCAACGGGCAGGTCGAAGCCGCCAACAAAATGATCAAAGCAAACTTGAAGGCCCGGCTCGGATCTTGTAAAGGCCTATGGGTCGAAGAATTACCTGAATTATTGTGGGCGCACCGGACGACCTACAAGGATTCCACGGGAGAGACCATATTTTCTTTGGCTTATGGGTGTGAAGCTGTTATCCCGGTAGAAATAGAGATGATCACCCACCGGGTCCGACACTTTGAGGCCGAACAAAATGAAGAACTTATCAGGAATCATCTTGATCTGGCTGAAGAAAAACGAGAGAAGTCGGCTATGAAAGCAGATGTATGGCAATGGAGAATGACCCGTTTTTACAATAAGAGAGTCTGAATTCGATCTTTTCTCCCCGAAGACTTAATTTTGAGGAGAGTTACAATGAATACCCACCAGCCTGAGGAAGGTTCACTGGGCGCCAAGTGGGAAGGACCATATAGAGTATCGGAGATTGTTAGACCGTGTGTCTATCTCTTTTGGATCAACTGGACGGTACTTGGCTCAGGAAGCCATGGAACGTCGAGATGATGAGAAGGTACTTCCAGTAATGTTTTCTCTTTAAACCGCAAGTAATGAGATAAGCTAGCCATAACCGAAAAATCATCGAAAGCCTCTCTTGAAATGACCCACCAAGAGTAGTAAGAAGGGCAGTAGGTCTCATGAATATGAACATGTTTTTCTCTTTTGGATTAGGAAACTTGTCCATTTTTCTTGTTGTTTAATTGAATATGAAAATCATGTTCAATATTCTTGGGACGTGCTCGATGCGAAGGGGTGATCGGTAATTAGGGAGGGCGCCAAACCTGTGGCACGCCAATCCCATGTGTCATTATCAAACCCCCGGGTGGAAGTGTCCTGACCTGGTTCCTTTCACTTTTGAGGATCCAGAACGCATCAAGGGATAGAGTACATGTGGGAAACGTGTGAACCCCTCATGGCACGCCAATCCCGATTGTCATTATCAAATCCCAGAGGCCGGAGCGTTACTACCCCATGTCTCGCATCTTTAAGGAATAGCTTGGGTAAACTGAACCTATGGAGGTTTCTTCCCCTACGAGTCGGCTAGTGAGTCCCGTTAAGAACCATCAGACCACCTTGCTCGGGTTTGGCCGAATGGCGCCCTTGATTACAGGAAGTCTTGGATAAACCAGACCTATGGAGTTTTTTGCCCCAACGAGTTGGCTGGTGAGTCCCGTTGAGAACCATCAGACCACCTGGCTCGGGTTTGGCCGAATGGCACCCTTGATTACAGGAGTCTCGCGTAAACCAGACCTATGGAGGTTTCTGCCCCTACGAGTCGGCTGGTGAGTCCCGTTGAGAACCATCAGAACACCTGGCTCGGGTTTAGCCGAATGGCGCCCTTAATTACAGGAGTCTCGAGTAAATCGGACCTAAGGAGGTTTCTGCCCCTACAAGTCGGCTGGTGAGTCCCATTGAAGAACCACCCAGGGAAGGCACACACGGGGTGTCCATGCCCCCCGTTGGGATTTTCCTGACCGCCCGGATCGGCGTATTCGTAGTCTGGTTAGCTGGGATACTGAATTGTAAGGTTCAAAATTATGTTTTGGAGGCCTCGGGCAGGACAGTACCTCAGAGCACCTAAGTTGTTGTTTTTACTTCTCGAACTTTTTGCATGGGGTATGTGCTTAGTCACCTCCATTTTTTTAACTTTACTTTGTTCCAATTTTTGATTTTCGCTTGTCTGGCAAGGGGACGCCCGCGTCAGGACCCGCAGAGCCTCTGAGATTGAAAATCTTCCATCGTGTAAGTCTCGAATATTCCACCCGCTCGTGGTTGGATTCGTTCCGCCGATGCAAATGTTCCACCCGCTCAGGGCTGGATTCGTTCCGCCGATGCAAATATTCTACCCGCTTGAAGCTGGATTCATTTCGTTGATGCTATGTTCCACCAGATCGGGGCTGGATTCGTTCCACCGAGACTATTATGTTCCGCCAGCTCGGGGCTGGATTCGTTCCGACGAGTCTACTTTGTCCATCTCTTTGGTCTGGGGACGGAACATTCCCCCAGAGCCAAGTTTTCTTTTCACCTCGGGGTCAGGTTACGTCCCACCAAAAACCTGACGCTGACTAGAAGTTAGACAGTTCAGAGACACTGAGGATGACCTGAAGATGACATCTGGGCAGGTTTTTGTAAAACCCCGAGGACGGGCCACCAGTTAGTTGATCAGATCATTTCAGATTTCTCATAGTTCCCGACACCAACTCGTACACTCGTTGGAATCGAAAACTAGTGGACGGATGTTGATGGGGATTTCTGCGGCTAATTATTTTATACAGTCAGTAAGGGCAAATAGGGAAGATCCCCTCATCCAGAAAACACATCATGGATCAACTCTTAGAGGCCCACCGTATCAAAGTAGAGACCGGCCATGGAAGATAGGTCCTACAGTTCATGAAAACTCAGGCCGACTACAGCAGAGTAAAGACCGGCCACGTCAGGAGCCCTGTAGCTCAGTTTCAGTTCCTTTATACATCCAATACCACGGAAAATGGGTCAGATATTTCGGATGAGGTCGGGAGTAGTTCGGGTAGTTCGGTAGATTATCTGGTCGACCTCATGATGACCGACGTGGGTTTAGGGCTGCCCTCACAACCAAAATTCAAAGAGGCTGTCATCATTAATGAAAAAGGTCTGACAGTGCACCTTTACTGCGTGATGTGATAGGAATTCATAGGGTAGGGTTTACTTTCGACGATGACAGAATGGGGAAGAGAACTTGTCAAATCGTCGGAAATCTGCAAATCTTCAAGGTTGACATCATAAAGAGACGGGAACAGTGTCACAGATTGAGTAGTATATAAAGGGAGTTAGACCGCATTTGTAAGGGTTACCAAATTTTTCACTAAAAAGAAAACTTGTAAGAAATAAAGAAAGAAAAATAATCTGCTCGGTTTTTATTAGACCTTCATTAAAACAGGTCGCTTGAGCTCAATTAAGTAATAAAAGAACCCCCATAGGGGTGTGCAAAACCGGTTTCGATTGCGGTTCCGCATGAAACCGGAACCTACCAAGAAAAAATCAGTTCCTAACTAAGTGGAACCGGAACCTACCCAATTAAATAGGGTACCCTATTATTCGATTTCAATTCGGTTCCGGTCCGATTCCAAATTACCCTATTTATATAACATTATCAAACTTTAAAAATGAAATTACTTATCACACCGTGAATAAAATATTAGATAACAAGCACATTCAAGAAATAAAAGCAAGCAAGAGGTTTTTTGTGTCGATTTCTGAAATTTCGGAAATATTTGTATTTAAAAATTATAATAGTTTTGATATGCAATTATTATCTATATATACATAAACTCCTCTAGCCTATAAAACCATCAATTTCATTTCTTCTTCTTCTTAATATCCTTAGCAGCAATGGCTTCAGGTTCTAAAATTAAAATGAATTTTACAGTGATTTTACTCATCATAATAAGCTTTGTAATATCATCAACAATAATAATTTCAGTGCCACCCCAACTCACAGGCAAGTTCCGTACGGACCCTGGTGCCATTAAATCAGCCTTCATCGACTACAGACGCATCATTAACAACAAACCTGAAGTAGTTCTTTATCCATCATCTGTAACAATGCATAAAAATATGCTCATAATTAACAAATAATACAAACAAAAAGAATTAAAATAGGAAATTCAATATTTGGCCTCTGTGTAAACTTTTCTTTTTACTGCAACAAGAGTTGCACCATTGGGTATCAAATCTGGTTTTAAATTCGGTTCTGGTTCCGATTATTCTGGAACCGAAACCAAACCGATTAAAAATCGGTTTCATCTATTTGGAACTGGAACAGGACCGGTGACAACCGGTTTCGGTTCCAAACCTGGATTTCTGGTCCGGTTCAAACCGATTCCGGGTAGACACGGAACCGATGCTCACCCATACCTCTTGTAGGCACTGCATTTTTTGCATAAGATCCGATGATGAGTCTCGTATGGAGACACTACCTTTTAAGTCGCGGGAGTAGCAGGAAACGTATGCCGGAAGGGAAAATTCTGAAATTAATAGCTCGTCAATTTTTAACTTGCAGGTTGTCCGCGGATTCGCTCAGTCGATTCTTGTTTTTTTTAAAAAAATAAAAATCTCTGCCCAGAATCAACACACCCATCCAAAACCCTAACCCTAGCTCACCAGTATATAAGGACCCCTAAACTAAACCTAGTTTTTGGCTTCAGCCCATGGAACTCAAGCCAAAAAGAGAAAAAAAAACCCTAATCCCCTAGCTTCTCCCATCACCTTCCTCCCAACATTCACACGACAATTATTTTTAAGAAAACTATGAAACCCTAGCCACTTAGACTGCTCTCATCGATCTCTCACCACCTGATAAACTCACGACAACCCCTTGAATTCTCGGCATCCATAAAAAAACACAAAAGAAGACTCTACACGCCTCTGTCTCTGGTATCTCGGCCCCTAAGCTCTCTCTGGATTTAGCCTATCACTCACGCAAGAATGAAAAGAAAATAAAACCCTAGAATAGAACCCATCACACCAGGATCTCTCTTCTCTATCCTCCAATCAAAACCAGCCCCCACGACACTTCCCTGACCATCACAAATAGCCAGCACAAAACCACCCTTCTCGGCATCAACAAACCACCACCACAACCCACACGAATCTACGACCAGCTCACACGTCTTCTTCTTAGCCAGCAGCCACACGTAAAAGCAAGAAAAAACCTTCACACCTCTCAGGCAATGCCGTGAATAAACAAGCCAATAAACCTTAGACGCTACTGTCATATCTCTCAAAAAGAAACCCTAAAACCCTTCTCTCTCACAGATTCACTCGGCAACCACCTAACCCTCATCATCTCTTAAACTCTCGAAAAAGCCACATCAACCTAAGCCACCACACCTCACGTCGCTCTTCCTTCTCTCCCACCTGTAACATACGACCACTCACAAAGTAAATGAGGAACCCTAATAGCTGGCTGACTCACACCTAGAAAACCATAACTAAAACTATCCTAGCGGCACCTCCCTCTTCCTTCACCCACTCACTGGACACATTTCACACGATAAACACAAAAATAATAAACCCTGATAAGCTTCTGGACTCTCTCAAACAGCATGCGCTTCTTCCCCACACTCTCTCATTCTCTCCATCAACCGAGTACCACTACAAAACCAGCCCACATGCCACACGACATATCATGAGTCTCTCTTTCTCGCTATGTACTCTACTCTTCTCAATCAATCATTCTACAATAGAGGCTATACACCGTCATTGTATCTGTCTGAGTTTAATAAATACAAATACAGCCATTAGTTATTGAAGATTTGCTCAAGTAGGTTACTTCATCACATTTTTTTTCTTTGGGCTATTGTTGTTTGATGAAAGTCCTCGATGAAGGGTTCATTACTTGGGTGTTTGGGTAATGACGATTGTTCAAGATATTGACTTGAATCATGGCATTGTGCAGTGGGTATGTTTTATTTTAAGTGGTCATAGGTAATTTGTTCGCTTGCGATTTGGAACTGCGATGATATTAATGAATATTTTTTGGAGTAAGAGGTGTTTTCAGAAGTTAAAATGGCCAATTGATGTGGGAAGTAATTTCTTTATGTTGGTGAGTAAGACTAAGCATGTGGGCAAAACTGGGTTTGTGGAGCAACGGTCATTTTGGAACCTGTTTAGGATCTTTGATAGGTTGTGGGTGGTGTTGATAGATAGGTTGTAGGTGTTGATAAACTCATGATCAGTCCCCAAACCAGTCCAGAAAACCACCCCAAAACAGTGAGCTGAAACAGCGAACCAATGAAAATAGCGGAAACGCTAACCCTTCCGGCGGCGTCCCAACGCACTCCCAAGAAGCGACTTAAAAGGTAAGACGTGAGAACACCGTTTGTTATATTTTATTTTGTCGTTATAGAAATGACATGCTTGGTTGGACGTGGAATACGTCCAATCGGGCATGTGAAGTCCTACATTGAAACCGGCCAAATTCTTTGGTCACATATTTATTATTCCGTATTTATTTCGCATTATTAGTCTTTTATTATTTTGCATTTAATTTCCGTTTATTGTTGCGTTCTTATTTCGTATTTGTTTTGTTCAGTTTGATTATTTATAGTTATATGCATTATTATATTTCATGTATGCCAATATTGGGTTAATGATTGTGTTATGTTATTATTTGAGTGTTATCCTTTGCGGTATATCGGATGGAAACACAGATATAAATTCCGTAGCCGATTCCGAATGGACGGTAATGCGGTCTGTACTTGGGATACAATTCCACATACCATTTGGAAAAATTCCCCACGCATGTGTTTGTGTCAATTCTAAATATCGTTTCTGCATCACATCATGGCATGTTTATTTTAGCATATAGTTGTTTCTTTGATTATCTTTTGTTTACGTTATGCATTTGAATTCCATATTTACTTATCCCTTTACGTTATGCATTTGAATTGCCTCTTTAAATATCCATTTTCATTATTTGTTTAATTACTTCTCTTTAATATGCATGCTTGTATGAATGTTATTTGTTGCGTTTCTGTGTCCGTCAATATAATGCGTTTGTGAAATTATATATTTTCCGTCATTTTGACATCGCATGCTAGTACCACTATGGTTTATTTGTGTTTCTGTATTCATGAATGTTACATGCTATGAGGTTATATGTTTGCCGTTATAATGACTTATTTTCAAAGCATGCGAACGTAGCCATAGGAATTATTTTGATGAATGTGGACTAGATCTAAGTCACCTTTGGGGTATATATGTTGAGTAGATTCGGTTAGTTTATTGCACAAATCATATCGTTACAAGTGACATAAGTAAGGGACCATTCCGAACCCAACGGTTTGAGGTCTTCCTTTGCGAGGGGTGAGTGCGGCCTTAAATCTTTGCACGGTTCACACCGAGTGGCGAATCCATGTTATTTCTCCGATTTAGTCCCCTGCGGGCTACTCCGTACTCCCAACCGGGCCGCGAGCCCGGAACAACGTTGTCCCCTTCTGTGTTCCCACAGTCTGGCGACTCCACTGGGGATAGAGAATCGGCCCCGAAATAATGTCTTGTAATGTTTGGATTTGTGCTTTAATTAACCGTGTCTACAGTGGGTTGAAGGGGTTTAGTTAATGGCATTATCAGCGAGAACCTTTGTCCGCACTCCCGTAAACCCACATGTGAACCTTAGTTGTAGAACTAGTAGATTTTTTTTTTATGTTGATGTTTTGGACCGTCATCATTTCGATCCAGTTGGACCTTTTGTCAAAAGATGTGAACTTGTTGGGCCATTTAAACTGGGACGAGTTCGTGTCCTTTGACAGTTGGGCCAAAAGCTTCTAAAATATCGATGGGCTATTTTATGTTTGGACCTCTTATCATTTGAAGTTGTTTAGCCATGTTATCGCAAAGTGTAAACCTGTTGTGCCTTTTCAACTGGGACAAGTTTGCACCACATAATTGTATGATTGAATACTTTAAAATGATAATAGGCCAACTAGTGTAAAATTTTTAAATGGGCTTGTATATTACATACATTGCATGTGTCTCATGCATCTCATGCATACACGCATTATGTTAACCCTGTGTCTTAAAAGCCATCATAGATATCTGTTGGGTTAGAGAAGAAAAAAGGTTTGTCAAGAGGACTTTAGAAAACATGGATAGAGGGGAAAAGGAAATCGAGAAACAGAAAACCTTACGAAAAGGATAGAAATACCATTGGGGGGGCCTTCAAAAAAAAGGAAAAAAATAAGAGAAAAAAAGAAAAGAAAAAATGAAGAGAATAAAAAGAGAAAAAAGAGAGAGAGAAAAATAGTGAAATAAAAAGAGAGAGAGAAAAATAGTGAAATAAAAAGAAAAGAAAAAAAATTGATTGATTGTTTATTTTAGTCCTTAATAGTTAGACGTAAGTCCGATGATGAAACTGTTTGTTTTAGGGTGAAATCTTAGAAACGATAAACTCTTGATGTGCTTTTATCTGACGCTTTGAGTAATTGATCTATGTTAGACTCGTAAGCACTTAATTATAGGTTCTTAGCTGTGAAAACCTGAGTAGTTGGTAAGATGACTAGTTGAAAAAGATTGTAGGTCAGTGAATGACCGTTTGCTTAGATGTCTATCCTAACTTGCTTGTGTTATGATGTGTTGTATGGTTGAAAATAAAAGAAAAAGTCTCTAAAGAAAAGAAATAAACCGCCTATAATCGATAAGAATGAAGCTACCCATGGGCGAGTATTAGGACCACCATGAGGAGAAATGCCACCTTAAGGGTAGGTGTGTTGAAAATAAAAGAAAAAAAAAAGAAAAAAAGGGAGACAAAGGAAAAGAAAGATAAAACCATGCCACATTGAGCACGAAAAAGCAATTGCAGAGCATAACTGAGACATCTAGGTTGGTTTGACCCATCGATCCTGATTTTTGAAACGAAATCTTCGAGTTAGCTTACCTAAGGATTAAGCTGAGAAAGAACCTTTGTACACACACCCTTTGAGTCTGGCATATATCATTTATTCAAAAACTCATATTTGAGTTGCATTGAGTGTTTTGAAGGTTCTCTGGTTTCATTACCGGGCATTCTTTGAGGACGATAATATGTATAATTATTGGGACTATTTCGTAGCATTGTAATATAATATAATGATGCGGAAGGCCCCCACCAAGTGGTTCATCTTGACCAAGTGCAAACAGCGGAGAGCAGTAAGCTAAATCAAGACTGGGGGCGACCAATGTACCAACTCATGAATCAGTGACATAACGAGATATTGAGTCATGGGACTAAAGAAAATTGAGCAATCACCAGAAGAGAATTGACAGAAAGAAGCTGTAAGCAGACCCAGGGGGCGACAGAAGACATTTGAAGGCAATAAGTGTCGAGAAGCACAAGGAAGACCTAACCTATTGGAATAGGAAACACATTTATGCATGCATACATGCATACATGTCATATACACGCAATCTTTGTCTTGTTTTTGTTCGCGGGTTTTAAAGAAAATGAGAAAGCAGCAAAGGCAAACCAACCAGAAACAGCAACATAGCATCAATCCGGGGGTGAGGCCCTCGTCAGTATCAGTTTTGGGGCGAGGCCCACATCAGTATCAGTTGAGGGCAAGGCCCACATCGGTATCAGTTTTGGGGCGAGACCCGCATTAGCATCAATCTAGGGACGAGGCCCACATCAGTATCAGTTTGGGGGCGAAGCCCACATCCAGTACAGTTTGGGAATAAAGCCCACATTCAACACAGTTCGGGAATAAGGTCCACAGTCAACATAATTCGGGAACAAGGCCCAGAGAATAAAGCCTTCATTCAGTATAGTTCGGGAACAAAAGCCAACAGTTAACACAGTCAGTGAATAAAGCCCACATTCAGTATAGTTTGGGAATGAAAAAGCCAAGAATGGTAAACCGAGAATGGAACGCAGTTCAGGAATGAACGAGCCAAGAATGGCACTCTAGGGGCGATGCCTACATCAATATCAGTAGCAGTCTTGCCGGGTATGGCACCCTGAGGCGATGCCCACATCATTATCAGCCTTTCCGGGTATTGCACTTCGGGGGCGAGACCCACGTGATTATACAATATCACTATTTCCAGGTATGGCACTCTAGGGCGAGACCCACATCAGCATTAGTATCAGTCTTGCCAGGTATGGCACTCTAGAGGCGAGGCCCACATTATTATCAGTTCAGTTTTGCCAGGTACGGCACTTCGGGTATGGAGACATCAGTTTAAATTTTCCAGGTACGACACTCCGGGTATGGAGACACCAGTTCAGTTTTGCCAGGTACAGCACTCCGGGTATGGAGAAATCAGTACAGTTTTGCCAGGTACGACACTCCGGGTATGGAGACATCATTTTAGTTTTGCCAGGTACGGCACTCCGGGTTTGGAGACATTAATTCAGTTTTCCCAGGTACAGCACTCCGAGTATGGAAACATCAGTATAGTTTTTCCAGGTACGACACTCCGGGTATGGAGATATCAGTTCAGTTTTGCCAGGTACGGCACTCCGGGTATGGAGACATCAGATTAGTTCTGCCAGGTACAGCACTCCGGGTATAGAGACATCAGATCAGTTCTGCTAGGTACGACACTCCGGGTATGGAGACATCAGATCAGTTCTGCTAAGTACGGCACTCCGGGTATGGAGATATTAGATTAGTCTTGCCAGGTACGGCAATCCTGGTATGGAGACATCAGATCTGTTTTGCCAGGTACTGCACTCCAGGTATGGAGATATTTCAGCGACACCTTGGGTATGGGGTTTAGCATGCCGGGTATGGCGCTCCGGGTATGGAGATATTACTGCGACACTCTGGGTATGGAGATGTGACCGCGATGCCTCGGGTATGGGGTTTAGCTTGCCAGGTTCAGCACTCCGGGTATGGAGATATTTCAGCGACACCTCGGGTATGAGGTTTAGCATACCGGGTATGGCGCTTCGGGTGTGGAGATATTACTGCGACACTCTAGGTATGGAGACACAACCGAGACACCTCAGCTATATGGTTTAGCACGCCGGGTATGGCACTCCGGGCATGGAGATATTACTATGACACTCTGGGTATAGAGACGTGACCGCGATTCCTCGGGTATTGGGTTTAGCATGCCGGGTATGGAGATATTACTGCGACACTCTAGGTATGGAGATGTAATCGCGACACCTCGGGTATGGGGTTTAGCACGCCGGGTATGGCACTCCGGGTATGGAGATGCTATAGCGACACCTCGGGTATGGGGTTTAGCACGCTAGGTATCGCACCATCAGATCAACTCAATTCAAAGCAACAGGCAAGTCAAGCGGCAGCTGGCGAGCCAGGTAAGTAAAAATACATTGCATAAACTTTGGTATGGCACAACCACATCATCATCAGTTTCAGTTTTGGGTCCATTTTATGAGCGGTATTGGGATGTGTCCCAGGTTTGAGGCCCATTTTGTCAACAGTATTGGGATGCGTCCCAGGATTGAGGCCCCCGTTGTCGGTTGCAGTTATTGGGATGCGTCCTAGGGTCGAGGCCCACTTCATCAACAGTTATTGGGGTGCGTCCCAGGGTCGAGGCCCATTTTGTCAGTGGTATTGGGATGCGTCCCAGGGTCGAGGCCCCCGTTGTCGGTTGTAGTTATTGGGATACGTCCCAGGATCGAGGTCCACTGCATCATTAGTTTTTGGCATGCGTCCCACGGTCGAGGCCCGTTTTGTCAGCGGTATTGGGATGCGTCCTAGAGTCGAGGACCCCGTTGTCGATTGCAGTTATTGAGATGCGTCCTATGGTCGAGGCCCATTCCATCATTAGTTTTTGGGATGCGTCCCAGAGTAGAGGCCTACAATGTCAGTGTATTGGGATGCGTCCCAGGGTAGAGGCCCCCGTTGTTGGTTGCAGTTATTGGGATGCATCCCAGGGTCGAGGCCCATTGCATCATTAGTTTTTGGGATGCGTCCCAGGGTCGAGGCCCACATTGTCAGTGGTATTGGGATGCGTCCCAGGGTCGAGGCCCCTGTTGTCGGTTGTAATTATTGGGATGCGTCCCAGGATCGAGGTCCACTGTATCATCAACTCAGTTCGAAGCAGCAGGCAAGTCAGTGGCAGCTGGCGAGCCAGGTAAGTAAAAATGCATTGCATAACTTTGATAGGATTGTCATTGTCACACACTGCACAAGTCCCATCAAAGTAGGGGCGACTATAGGCATTGCATTTTTTTGCATAAGTCCCGATGATGAGTCTCGTATGGAGACACTACCTTTTAATTCACGGGAGTAGCAAGAAACATATGCCGGAAGGGAAAATTCTGAAATTAATAGCTCATCAATTTTTAACTCGCTTGTTGTCCGCGGATTCACTCAGTAGATTCTTGTTTTAAAAAAAATAAAAATCTTGGCCCAGAATCCACGCACCCATCCAAAACCCTAACCCTAGCTCACCACTATATCAAGACCTCTAAACTAAACCTAGTTTTTTGCTTCAGCCCATGGAACTCACGCCAAAAAGAGAAAAAAAAACCCTAATCCTCTGGCTTCTCCCATCACATTCCTCCCAACATTCACACGGTAACTGATTTTAACAAAGAAAACTATGAAACCCTAGCCACTTAGATTGTTCTCTTCGATCTCTCACCATCTGATCAACTCACGACAACCCCTTGAATTCTCGACATCCATAAAAAAAAACACAAAAACAGACCCTACACGCCTCTGTCTATGGTCTCTCGGCCCCTAAGCTCTCTCCGGATTTAGCCTATCACTCACGCAAGAATGAAAAGAAAATAAAACCCTAGCATAGAACCCATCACCCCCGGATCTCTCTTCTCTATCCTTCGATCAAAACCAGCCCCCACGACACTTCCCTGACCATCACAAATAGCCAGCACAATGCCACCCTTCTCGGCAGCAACAAACCACCACCACAACCCACACAAATCTACAACCAGCTCACACGTCTCTCTTCTCAGCCAGCAGCCAACCGTAAAAGCAAGAAAAAACCTTCACACCTCTCAGGCAAAGCCCGTGAACAAACAAGCCAATAAACCTTAGACACCACTGTTATATATCTCAAAAAGAAACCCTAAAACCCTTCTCTCTCGCAAATTCACTCGGCAACCACCTAAGCCTCATCATCTCTTAAACTATCGACAAAGCCATATCAACCTAAGCCACCACACCTCACGTCGCTCTTTCTTCTCTCCCACCTGTAACATACGACCACTCACAAAGAAAATGAGGAACCCTAATAGCTGGATGACTCACACCTAGAAAACCCTAACCGAAACTATCATAGTGGCACCTCTCTCTTCCTTCACCCACTCACTGAACACACTTCACACGATAAACACAAAAATAATAAACCCTGATAAGCTTCTGGACTCTCTCAAACAGCATGCGCTTCTTCCCCACACTCTCTAATTATGTCCATCAACCGAGTACCACTACAAAACTAGCCCACATGCCACACGACATATCGTGAGTCTCTCTTTCTCGCTAAGTACTCTCCTCTTCTCAATCAGTCATTCTACATAGAGGCTATACACCTTCATTTTATCTGTCTGAGTTTAACAAATACAAATACAACCACTTGTTATTGAAGATTTGCTCAAGTAGTACTTTATCACTTTTTTTCATTGGGCTATTTCTTTTTATGAAAGTCCTCGATGAAGGGTTCATTACTTGGGTGTTTGGGTAATGAAGATTGTTCAAGTTATTGACTTGAATCATGGCATTGTGCAGTGGGTATGTTTTATTTTAAGTGGTCATAGGTATTTTTTTTTGCTTGCGATTTGGAACTGCGATGATATCAATGAATATTTTTGGAGTAAGAGGTGTTTTTAGAAGTTAAAATGGCCAATTATGTGGGAAGTAATTTCTTTATGTTGGCGAGTAAGACTAAGCATGTGGACAAAACTGGGTTTGTGGAGGAACTGTCATTTTGGAACTTGTTTAGGACCTTTGATAGGTTGTGGGTGGTGTTGATCTTGTTCATTCAGGCTGCGGTTATCATGGCGTGGGAGGAGAGGGTATCTATGGCAGGCATTGGAGGAGGGAGATGTCCTGGTTCGTGTTTTGACGATGGTTCTTACTTGGAGTGTGTTAAGGTTTTTGCAAGCGTTGTTAGATTCCGCAATGCAATGTAGACTTGTTTATAGGGAGACTAAGTTACTTGTGTGAGGATGGTGTTGAAAGGTTTTGTGGTAGCAGTGTGGATTGTGGTTTTCGGAGTTTTTTATGCTAGAATTTGGATGCAAAGGAATATAGATCATATATGTTCTACTGAGGGGAATAACCGTTTACAGATATTTCTTCGGGCGTTATTTATGTTTATCTTCCCGGAGTTATTGGCTTTATCTCTCTTTATAATTCACAGTAGAAGTTTTGTTGGTCGGGGATTGAGAGAATGACTTATGGGCAATTTGAAGAATAGTTCGTTCTGGGTCTTTGTGTCGGCTATAAAATTTGTATTCAATTACTTCTTGTGATTAAACTCATGATCAGTCCCCAAACCAGTCCAGAAAACCACCCCAAAACAGTGAGCTAAAACAGCAAACCAGTGAAAACAACGGAAACGCTAACCCTTCCGGCGGTATCCCAATGCACTCCGAAGACCGAAGAAGCGACTTAAAAGGTAAGACCTAAGGGCACCCTTTGTTATATTTTATTTTGTCGTCCTAGAAATGACATGCTTGGTTGGACGTGGAATACGTCCAACCGGGCATGGAAGTCCTACATTGAAAATGGCCAAATTCTTTGGTCACATATTTATTATTCTATATTTATTTCGCATTATTAGTCTTTTATTATTTTGCATTTAATTTCCATTTATTGTTGCTTTATTATTCCGCATTTGTTTTGTTCACTTTGATTATTTATAGTTATATGCATTATTATATTTCATGTATGCCAACATTGGGAAAATGTTTGTGTTATGTTAATGTTTGAGTGTTATCCTTTGCAATATATCATATGGAAACCCAGATATAAATTCTGTAGCCGATTCCGAATAGACGGTAATGCGGTCTGTACTTGGGATACAATTCCACGTACCACTTGGAAAAATACCCCACGTATGTGTTTGTGTCAATTCTAAATATCGTTTCCGCATCACATCATGGCATGTTTATTTTAGCCTATAGTTGTTTCTTTGATTATCTTTTGTTTACGTTATGCATTTGAATTCCCTATATACTTATCCTTTACGTTCTGCATTTAAATTGCCTCTTTAATTATCCATTTTCATTATGCGCTTAATTACTTCTCTTTAATATGCATGCTTTTATGAATGTTATTTGTTTGCGCTTCTGTGTTCGTCAATACAATGCGTTTGTGAAATTATATATTTGCCGTCATTTTGACATCGCATGCTAGTACCACTATGGTTTATTTTTGTTTCTATATTCATGAATGTTACATGCTTATGAAGTTATATGCTTGCCGTTATAATGACTTATTTTCAAAGCATGCGAACTTAGCCATATGAATTATTTTGATGAATGTGGACTAGATCTAAGTCACATTTGGGGTATATATGTTGAGTAGATTCGGTTGCACAAATAATATCGTTACAAGTGACATAAGTAATGGACCATTCTGAACCCAATGGTTTGAGGTCTTCCCTTGCGAGGGGTGAGTGCGGCCTTAAATCTTTGTCCCGGTTCACCACTGGGTGGTAACTCCATGTTATTTCTCCGGTTTAGTCCCACGCGGGCTACTCTGTACTCCCAACCGGGCCGCGAGCCTGGAACAGCATCGTCCTCTTCTATGTTCCCACACCCCCACCCCATTTTGTGACCGTGGACGTAGGTTGGACAAACTCCACTGAACCACATTAAATCTTCTCTTTCGATTTTTTTGTGTTTCTTGTTCTTCATCAAGTTTGTTTTGTTCTCTCCCATAACCAAACAAATCAAAGGTTGAAGGAGGATTGTCCTGGAAGCACTATCTCAATATTGCCCATGAGATGAAAATCATCCGTCAACAGATTTTGAAGACTATTCAAAAGAGAGATGGGTCGAAACTCTTTAAAAATAGTGGATAATCAACTTTGGGGATGAGGACAAGAAGTGAGTTGTTGATGGCCTAATGGTAACTTACCCAAAGAAAAGAAAACATTGACAATACTGAAAATATCAATACCCACAACATCCAATGCTTTCTACAGAATTGAAATTAAAGCCAGCTGAGCTAAGGCTTTAGATCCATCAAATTCCCAAATCATTATTTTCACCTCTTCAAAAGAAAATGGAAATTCAAGAAAGGCAGCTTCAAGAGGATTCAATCTTTTAAAACTCAGAATCTGGAAAGAATGGAGTTGAGAAGAACCAGCTGTATAAAGGGAAGATAAGAAATAGAAAACTTTCGATTTTATAGTTTGTGGATCAGAAATACGAATACTATTCTCTGAAATAGCTCTAAGGAAATTCCTTTTATTTCTTTCATAAGCTGCTCTATGAAAGAATTTTATATTGTTATCACCAAATTTTAACCAGCAATCTCTACTATTTTATTGTCATATAGATTCATGAAACTTCTCTTTTTCCTAGAGCTGAGTTTTTAATAGACCCAATCGTGAAAGTTGGTCATCTGTAAGGGGATATGATTCTCCTTCTACTTCCAATTTGTAAATTTCGAATTCCAGGGACTTGATGTGCTCTTCAATGTTACCGAATACCTCACGATTCCTTACTTTAAGCTTATCTCGAAGCATTCTGATTCTTTTGGAAATTCTGTTAGTACCCACCGAAAGTGAATCAAAGGTCTTCCACCAGTTGTCAAGTTGAGGAAGGACATCGGGATGATCAAGCAACAATTCAGAAAACTAAACGGTCGAGGACCCAAATTTGTTGTAAATTCTTCAAATATTATTGTTTGGATGGAGGAGGGACATGACCCTTGGATGGTACCCTATAGGGACATGTCCTCCAATTGAGTATAACATGCTTCTATGTTCCAAGTGGTGCATGAAAGGGGTATAACCCTTTGGAGTGTTGCACCCCAACCCAAAGGGTGCCCTTAAGGCACTCTTCCATGCCTTTATAAGGAGGCCTCCATGGTCATTCTCAGAGATCTTATTCAATCCGAATTTTATGAGTCACATTACATTGTTTTGAGTAAAAGAGAGTTCCTCCATAATCCTAGTTCAAGACCTTCTTAAGGAGTGCCCATTGAAGAAGAGGAATCCAAGTTATCCTGGGAGGACGTTAGCCACAGAACCCGTAGAGCACCGAGACAGGGCTAATAAGTTCTTAAGGACAGAGATACATCTCGACTTGGACGTCCATCATTAGGTTTTTCTTGTTCTCAAAGTTTTAGGGTTTATGCATGTTAGAGTAGATCTGAAATTTGCGTTATGTGCTTTAATTGTTATTTGCATGTTAATTTTATTTAATAACACACCAATCTACCAACAATCTTAAGAACTTATTATTTTAGTGTTGTTAGATAGAAATTCGCATGCTTTAGATAAGAAAATTTTCTGGAAAAATAGTATGTGCATGAAAATTATATAAGGGCGTTCGAACGCCCGACAAACACAAAGGCTAAAATCTGAATTTTCATAAGAACTTTCGAACGCGTATTCAAACGCAACTCGAATGCAAGCCTTCTGCCTTAGAACATTCGAGCGCGTATTCAAACACAACTCGAACGCAAGCCTTCTGCCTTAGAACGTTCGAGCGCGTATTCAAACGCAACTCGAACGCAAGCCTTCTTCCTTAGACCATTCGAACGCGTCCTAAACGCAACTGAAACGTAAGCTTCTACCTTAGAACGTTCGAACGCGTATTCAAACGCAACTCGAACGCAAGCCTTCTGCCTTAGAACGTTCGAATGTGTCTTAAACGCAACACGAACGTAAACTCTCTGGAATATTTTGTTCGAACGCGTTCTCGAACGCTACACGAACGTAAACTCTTTGGAACACTTCATTCGAACGCGTTTACAAATACTACACGAACGCACACACACTGGACAATCTCGTTCAGACGTAGATAAAAATGCGACAGTAACGAAATCAGTCATGGAATTGTTCTAAAATTGAAAAGACATAGATTAACTTAATTAATCATAATATTAACTTAGTAAATCATATACTTGTTGGACAATTATGACCCATAGCATCACTATTTGTATAGAACATGGTGTTGTTGTACAAATTAACTATGTGACAAATGAAATTGCTCTTTTATCATTTGTAATTGGATTACCAAGATATATAAATGATAAAAGGTCCTTATGATTAGTTCCGGATTGAGATGATATGAGACAGTATCAATCCACGAAGGTTTAATCAATAAATAATCCATAGTCGTAGTATTATCGAGATTGGACATCGATAATGCGGAATAGACTAGTATTACACTTGTGCGCATTGTGGGAGCATAACGACATAGTTCTCATCTATTTAAGTATTGGATACTTATGCAAGTGTAATAGGAGGTTGTGTTTACCGATGGTACGGAAACAACTTCGCTCTGGATAGACCCCTCGGAATTCCATTGGTAGTATGACTATGTGTCTATGGAAGTCCGAATCAGGGTAGGTGTATTTGGTCTTAACCTGAGACATACATCGCTAATACTTGCGACAATCAATATACTTTGGTTTTGGTCGTCCAAGGCTTTAACAGGTTCTGTGTACGCCTCTTCTGGGTATATTGAGAATCGTAGTGTATTGGGTTTGATGTCAAGATGGAAGTATCACTCAAGTCATAGTGGAGATGATGGTCACGTAGGATACAGAACTAGTACTCTTTAGTACTGCAGTCATCGGGATAATATGACTAGGTCATGATTATACGATTATAGAGACTAGATACCAGAGATCTGACATGTGCTTCATACGGGGCAGACACAATTCCAGCCACAGGCCTAGCACGTGACTTCTGATACTGGATCGCAATACGCAATACTACGTTTACTACGCCTGATACAGATTACATATTCCTTTAATAATATTTCTGGAGAATTGGGTAGGCACGGTGCTTTGCAAGAAGCCAACCATGTCTTGTAAATCGGTAAAAACGTAGTACTAGGTACGTACGTGTTCGGATAGTCCGACGACCGGATTTACTGCCAACATATCCAGGGATCTCATGGGTCACTTTCCGAAGATTCACCGATGACGTATGACTCACACATTATTAATCTGGGATTAATTATAAGAGAGAGAAAATTAATCTAGGATTAATTACGGAGATATTTTATCTGTGATAAAATATTATTTAAAGAGAGAGAACGATTAATTTGGAATTAATCGATAAAATAATATATTCGATATATTAAACGAAATTAGATTTCTACGCGGAATTAAAATTAGATTTTAATTCGGGCGAATGAATTAATTTAGAATTAATTCGCTAGCGACGTGAATAGTAATTTTACTAGGCATAATTATTTAATTAAATTTGATTTAATTACGTCGCAAAGGAAAATTCGTTAAATCGGAATTAGCGAACACGAGTCCGGGAGTGTTTGCGGGCCCACTCGCATTTCGAATCAAGTGGGGCCCACAAGTCACATCAAGCATCACATCATTAGTCATTCAAGTGATAGATGTCTTGTCACTTTGAGTGATATGATGTTAGTCACTTGTGATTGATGGGGTGGTTGGAAGGCTTTATTGCCTTGTACTTTTGGATTTGAATTTTTGGTATTAGATTTTAGAAATCTAAATACACAAAACCAACTCACTTATTCTCTCTCTCTCTCCCTCTTCCTACCTCACGGCCAAGTGCCATTTTCTCTCTTTTATCTCTCTCAAAACCGAGAGCAAGAAGAAGAAATAAGGAAGATTTGTGGCAAATTTTTTCCAATGCTATCACATAAAGAGTCATCAAAAGGTGATAGGGAAACAAACCCTTGAGCATGGAATTCACTCAAAAATCTTGGAGCTTGTAGATCATCCATGGAAGGCTTGACCGAAAATCAAAGGAGCACAAAATGGAGGATTGCCGAGAGCTTCAAAGCTTGAAGAATTTTTATTGTTCCTCGCTTCTCAAAAGCCGATCCAAGTGAGTATTCCGCAACTTTACTTCGATGTATTCACACGTTTAAATGCTTAAATTGATCTTGGTTTGACCTAGAAAACCCCAACAACGGTATCAGAGCGGTTTTTAATCATGAAAACGAATTAGGGTAAAAATTGGGTAAAATTGATTTGAGCATTTTTGGATGAAATTGATTGTTTGAGTATGTTTGAATAATGATAACATAGTGTTATGCATGATCAATTTGATGAAAATAGAATTGGATCAAATTTTCCCCAAATTATTGGCTGGCCGAAAGTTGGTGCCCTAAATGTCATGGTGATTTTTTTGTTTTTTAAATCATTGGATGAGTTTGAAAGACTTGGGAAATGTTAATTTGAGATTCAATTGGATTGAAATCGGAATTGGAGAAAAATCCCCAAATTGCCGTGAATGAAAAACATGGAAATGAGATGATTTTTGATTAAATTATGTTGGACATGTGTTGATGATGAATAGCATAATTAATTATGTAAATTGGTGTTTTAGAAATGTTAATTTGGTTAATTAATTATGGCTATACACTTTATATTAATTTAATTGTGAAATTTGGAATTTTGTAATTTAATTAATTGGGCTAAATTTTGAATTGGGCTTTTAAAGTTGTATTTGGGCTTAATGGGCTTAGTTGGGCCAAGTATGGTTTAGGTTAATTGGTTGGATCCAATTGGGCCCAAAACCATATCCATAAAGTCCAAATATAATAAAATGGACCTTTAATATTTTAATTGGGCCTAATGGGCCTAAATTGGTTTCTTGGCAAATAAGGGTGATTCCTTACTTGGGCTTTGGTATTTGGGTTTGACCCATATTGACCCATATTGACCAAAGTCCATGCCTTAAGAAATTAATTGAAAACCCATTGGACCTTAATTAAATTGACATTGGATGTTAATTGGGCTTTGAGACCCGAAAAGATTAGATTTAGAATCTAAGTCGCTAAAGGCACATTAATAAAGTGTAATCATTTAATTTGGAATTAAATATAGAATTAGTATTAAATACAAATTAAATTGGATTTAATGTTGTAGTTTAATATAATTCAAGAATTCGTACTTTGAGTACTTATTCTTAAAACGAGTCGGACTCGCGCAAAATCAAATCGTTGTTTGAACATTGGATGGTCATTAATTTCAGATTAATTAATTGAATTAGATTGATTGATAACATGCTTTGTGTGAATACATGGATGTGATGTATGAATAATGTATATCGGATGGATATTAGATGAGTGAGGGCAATTTTAGAAATTATTGTAATAAATTTAGAATTTATTAAATTGGACCTGCGTGTCCAGCCTATTACCTCTTGACTCTTTGTATTTCTATTCTCACCTATTCCCCTCAATGTAAATGAGGTTTCTCTAGAAGTGTTATGTAATTGGGTAGAAGTAAGATTTGTGCTAGTGGAAGAGAGGAAATGGAGAGATTTGTTCTAGGAACAAAGTGTTTTAAATATCCATCTGCATATCATTATTAAATTTATTTACGCGCCTTATTATGTTTTTAGAATGCATGTTTAAGGGTGTATGATGAGACCTTCACAAAGATAATTAATTGGTTGCTAATTACGTGAAAAACCCTCAACAAATATTAAGCGTTTTTTCTTCCATTGAATGATTCATTCTCAAGATCCAAGATTGGCACTGGTTTGTTGGCCAAAGTCAAGGCCTTTGTCCATCGCGGATGTGTTTGAATCATGAAGGCTTTGTTCCTTATCGCATGTCTTGTCCAAGTTGTGATTTGTTGGCCAAAGTCAAGATCACTTCTTGTCCATCGACATCGATTACGAAACTTTCCAAAGTCAATGGGTCCCGCTTAACTGGAATCACTAAGTTTGTTGTGCCAAAGACAAGGCTTATTTGATTCAGAGGAAAAATATTAGGGAATATATTGGATATATTGGCATATATACGATATATGTTTCGGACTTGGATGTCCACCTACTGGATCTAGGAATTGGATGAGATCCAATTGATCTTAGAGATCTACCTAGTTAAATATCATACAATTTGTTGGCCAAAGTCAAGGTTGTGTGTTATTTAACGGGATCCTAGCCCACTAGGAAACAAGGTTTCCCGAGTACTCAACGGAGGGTTAGAGGCTCGGCGAAAAATAGTGGGAGGCAAGTATTAAATTTGAAAATTCGTTTAGATACTTGCCAATACGCGCTCATTTCAATTTTTCGTCTATACATAAAAATATATTAGTTGGACTAATATTTAATCGTTGTTTTAATAAACAGTTGGACTGTATTCAAACTACTTCAAATAATAACTGATTATATAATTGGATTATAGTAATCAATATATTTGAATTTAACCAATTAAATTATAGTGATTAAATAGTTAGACTATAGTAATCATTATATTCAATAGTGCCTGAAATCGTTGATTGAATAGTTGGACTATAGCAATCAAGATAACTGAAAGATTAGTGTTTAAAACATAATCCTGGGTGAAAATGTCATTAAACAGCTTTAATTTTCAGATTGGGAATCAAACCTCAGGATAGTCCTGGAAACTGAGAAGTTATTCTATTTGATAGAATTACATCTCGGGCCTAAGCCCGGAGTTAAGCAAATAGTAGAACATGATCTTTGGAAGATTCATGTGATGATAACTTTAGTGCTCAATCATTTATGCTAGATGCAATGACACTTTAATTCGTCATCAAAATTAAGGATTAGATCATTGTACCTTGATGATGAAATAAAAGATCTTCATAGATTTATTCTTAAATCTTAGAAGTACAAATTTCAAAAGAAGCTCTTTAGCTCGTGTATGTCAGAGGGTACATATATCGGGCACTAGGTGTCGCAGATGATTGCTGACATCGATCAGCTAGGTTAGCTAGGTATTACCTACATGGCCGAGACTACCAAAGATTTGATCTTATAGTCTCTACCCGAAAGCTGGGACATGTTCATTGTGAATCAAGAGTAAACTCTTGGAGAGTTGATGGCTACGCTCTAGGAGGCACAACCAGAGCTTCTAAAAGGGGCAAAAGCAAAATCATCATAGTCTTCTAGGAAGACAAAGGACATATCCTAAGATGTCTGCCTAAACTGTGGCAAACGGGGTCACTAGATGCGTGACTGCCGTATGGACAAAGCAGACATGAAGGAAGTAAAAACGGGGCAAGGCTCCGGCTTTAAATATGTTTGTCATAAACATGTTCATTATTGGTTTCAAAATTGGATTTTGATACTAAGTGTTGTACATATATATGTACTGATGTGCGGATCTGCTGTTTAGCAGGAGACTGACTTCAGTTGAGATTGATCTGCAAATCATAAACGGGACAAGAGTCGTTGTTTTAACCGTAGAAACCTAAGTTTAGGAACTACTTTCGGGTGTGTACTTAAATTAGGAAATTGTTAATGTAACTAGTTTGACTAGAAACATTATCTCTATAGCAGAGTATAACTCGTTGCGGGTATGCCTTTATATTCTAGAACACTAAAGTGTTTTATTTTATAAAGATGATATTGAGATAACCACATTAGATGTGAATAACAACATTTATATTTTGAATATAAATGAATCTCAAACGTATAACATGACAAACAAATAGCTCAAACTGATTTAATCAGATGAGACTTATTTATGGCATTGTTGTCTAGGACACATTAAACAGTACTCGTATATCCACACTTTTGAAGAGTGGATACTAGGACAGATTTGATCCTATTCAAATAATGTCTACGAATCTAGTTCATTAGGCAAAGTGCCTAAAACACATTTTACTTGGTAAAAATGTAAGTGCCACCGATCTGTTAGCCCTCGTTTATAGTGACATAAGTGGGCCCATATCTAGCTAGTCTAGAGGTGGATATGAATACTTCGTAACCTTTATAGATGTAGCATCGCGTTATGGTTATTGTTTCTCTTGAAACACGAATCGAAAACTTTTGATAAATTCAAAGAGTTTCGACACGAAGTAGACAGACAGATCGGCTAAAGTATAATATCGTCACGTTTAGACCGTGGTGGAAAATACTTAAGCAATAAGTTTCTCAATTACCTGAAAGAGTATAGTATTCTTTCAATGTGGACTCCTCCCGGAACACCTCAATTTGACGGTGTGTCCGAACTGAGAAACCGAACCTTGTTGGATATAGTAAGGTTAATCATGAGTCGCTCTGAGCTACCATTTTCCTTCAAACGATACGCATTAAACAATGCAAAACTTATTGGAATAAGGTTCCACACTACAAGAAAAAAGGCCTTTACTGACACTAAGGTTAGTGACACTAGGCTAAAAGTGTCAGAAACGACGTGTAAATGGGCCTATTTCCGTGTTTTTCACTTAAATATCAATAATTACTGACACTATGGTATCAGCGATTTTAGTGTCAGTAATTACTATTACAATAGTATCAGTAAGAAATAAAAAAAAAAAAACGCGTAGTCGTCTGGAGTCGAACCAACACCTCGCGGAAGTGACGTTTTTCGCATATATTACTGACACTAGAGTATCAGTAAATTTAGTGTCAGTAATTAATGATACCTTAGTATCAGTAAAAAAATTAAAAAAAAATTATTTCCTTAAGTCTGCTGGGACTCGAAATTGTAACCATTGATATAAATTTTTTTTTTATTGTAAGGTTTACCACTGGGCCAAATCGTGACTTTTGTTCTATTGTGTTAGGTTATTTTACTTATTTTGTTAATCCCTTCCCACATATTCATAAAATTTCAATTTTGGCTCTGTCCTAACCCTAATCTCCGAAATTGATTTCATCACTCTCTTCTCTGCTCTCAGCCTCTCACGATCACAAGTCATGACTATCATCACTCATCACTCATCATCGGTCTTCTCTGGTTGCTTCACAGTCTGCTCTCGGTCTCTCATCTCAGCTTCAGGTGCCTCGATTGCTTGCTCTCAGAAGTTGGATCTCAGTCTCTCATCTTAGGTGCCTTGGTAATTCTTATCTCTTGCCACCCCTCTTCCAGATATTGCTCTTTAATGTCACTTGCTCTTTAATCGATCAGTTTGTGAAGCAAGCTTCGAATCAGAAAGGTGCAGCACTCGGCTCCGTCATCGTCGAAGCCACTTTGCAGCCCTCGCTCTTTGCTTTCTCTGAGATTCTTGTTGTTCCCAATATTGCCGAGGTAACTGAAATTTGTTATTTTTAGGGTTTATACTCATAGTTTCTTTATTATGTTCCTATTTTTTTTTTGTTCTTGTATTGGTCGAGTTAGAGATTAAATTATGTGTCAAAAAAAGTTTACCTTCTGTTTGGTTGCTGAGAAAATGGAGGAAAAGATTTGGAAATGAAATTACGGTCATTTTGTGGCTTATGTTCTTTGTCTTGATCAGAGTTCATGTTCAATCAATGATATTTATTGTATAATTCATTTTTTTTTTTTTTGGGTGGTATATTTGTAGCATTAGTTATTTGAAAGATTTAAGCATTGAAGGGATAATTTTATAGTAGAAAGGGGTATGAGAGTTGGGAATGCATTATCATGAATCTGAATTTTCGCTTCTATTATTGAGGAATGCATCAAAACTTGGTTTTGAAAATTATTTTCTCAGAGCTTGGGTAGAAAATGGATGAGAATGGCCAAAATTCTGGACCATTGCGGGAGGAGCTAGTGCAAATGGCTACTAAGTTTCTGTCGAATGCAACAGTTAGAAACTCTCCAGTCATCCATAGGCGAAGCGAATGTTTCTTGAGAATATGGGCCTTAGGAAAGACGAGATAGATGAAGCCTTTCGTCGTGTTCCTGTAAGCACATTGTTTCTCTTGATTTTCAAATATTTTTCTATTCAACTCAATTACTCGAATGATCATTTTTGGATGAGTTCTATCTTTCTCTTATATTCTTTTGCATACAAATGCAGGATCCGCCTTCAAATATAACAACGGAGCAGAATATTACCCCAATTCAACGTAAGTTTTTAACATTTTCCATCCCTTAAGAGGTCTTTAATGCAGCATTCATATCCCAGATGTTGAAATTGATAATTGCTTTACTGCCATCACATTTGGAATATCATTGCATGTTGGCCCATAATCTAAAATAGATGAACAGTCAAAGGCAGTCAGAAAGGTTCGACCACAAGTGACAGCACTAGCAACATCTCCACCATCTCGGTTTTACTGGACACATGCTTTTGTTTTTGTGGGTTTTCTTGCCGTTTCTTGTGCTGGGACAACTAATTTTTTGAAGGTACTTGAAAAACTTTTGTACACCAGGTCATAAAGTTAGATGCCTTGTAGTTTTTATTGTCCAGTAGTATTATTATGGCTTTACCATTCATTTATGTATGCCTCGTTTAGAACGTTATTTTGCCAAGGTTGAAGTCTTGGATTCGGAAGGCTGTTTTAGAATAACATGTTGTCTCTGCAAAGAAATCAAAACCAAGCCTGCTCGAAGAAGTTACAGCTGCCGCCAAGTCAGCCAGCACTGCAGCTGCTGATGCAGCAAAAGCAAGCATGGAGATTTTGAACACAAAAAACAAAGGTGGTCTTATTTGGATTTGCTTTTTTCCGTAATTTAACATATCTAGAAATGGTCGGTTGTCACATTGTTTAATAACACATAACTGTTGGTCGGTTACTCGTTTTTTTACAAGTTCTATTCTGCCTATTTTTTGCTGGCTCTTTCATAACTTCATATGTACACATGTTATGAACATATGTTGTTCAAGTTTATTGTTGCATGACCAACTGCATTACAGTGTCTGTTTTACAGATTTTGCAGGAAAAAGAGAGAGAGAGACAGATTATTTATAGAGTAATTGATATACAGATTACACCCATATGGAAACCTATCTGGGTGTACCGTTAAGGGATATTATGCTTGTCCACTTTGTGGGATAGGAAATATTTGTTAGTTCGTCATTTATTAGATGTGATGCACATTGAAAAAAATGTGTGTGAAAACATCTATGGTACAATACTTCATCAAGCAGGCAAGACAAAGGATGGGATTAATGCTAGAAAAGATCTTGATCACCTCAAGGTTAGGGAAAAACTAGTGCCTGACACAAATAGCAATGTCCTACCTCCAGCACCATACACTTTGAGTAAAAAAGAGAAGAAAATGTTTTGTGAAACCTTGCAAGGTATCAAAGTTCCAAATGGGTACTCTTCCATTCTAATAATAAGAGTGTATCAATCTTTACATTCTAATAATAAGAGCGGTAGTGTGACTTGGGTATCTGTGAAGGTACAAAGTTATGATATATATATATATTTTTGTGATATGCAACAATGAGAATATTTAGAATATGTCTAATTGATATGATAATTCTTTTTTATAGTGTCCAATGCAGCCTGGAAGTTTTGAATGCGGTTATTATGTGATGAAATACATGCAGCAAATTGTAACAAATGTGAACATTCTAAAAGACAATGTAAGTTAACAATAGTTAAGTTTTATCACTAGTCAATTAAGATATCTTACTGTTTAAAATTCTAACTTATAAATATTTTAAAGTTCAAGGGGATTAATGAGTACACTCTGGAAGATATAACGCAACTCCGTGATGATTGGGCAATATATGTTGCACATATAATCACACAGTATAATGAAGAGGTAATTACAAGGACATGTTTTACAGAGGTGATTATTACTTCCTATTTTTTCACTTTAATTCATGACATATTGGGAAATCTTCTATTCTTGCAGAATACAAATGACAAGGACAACATAGCTATTGTTCGTTGAGTTAATGAAGTAGTATGGTATTTCTCTTTTGTAAATTAATACATTCTTGTTTCTACTTTTAGCTTAGAATTTTTTCCCCAGATTTTTTACTTCAGTGAAAGCAATATGTCTCGATGGGTTTAATTTGGTGGGTTAATTTGTTTTATTTGTGAGTTTTGCTAGTGGGTAAGATTGCTTTGAGACTTGAAAGTTAAAACAATCATGATGTAAAATATTCTATTAACAGTGTCTCGATGTTCTCTATGTCAGACATGAACTTGGAGATAGTTTTTTACCTGATGAAGTTTTGCCATGTTCTGATTGATACTTGTTGAAACCTTTGGGGGATATGGCACCTGTCATCTGATGTGCTTTGAGGTGCAGCATGAATGCTATGGAAGCAGTATTTGATATATTGAGATCTAACATGTTTATCTCATCTATTTTTATGGCAATTACCTGGAATGTTACATTCTAGTACATTTTGAGCTTTGAACTTTTAGTTTCCAGGAATTCCATAATGAACAACTATCTTGTCATCTTGATTTGCTTCCTGCATTTGGAAACAGTATTAGATCATGTCATCTGATAAACTTCATCTGGTTCATGAGATCCTTTTATTTCAGTTTTATGTCCGTCTATATATATATATGTGTGTGTGTGTGTGTGTGTGTGTGTGTGTGTGTGTGTGTGTGTGTGTGTGTGTGTGTGTTATTGATTTGTTTGTTTTGTGATTATGTAGCGGTATGAAAGATACAACTTGTTATTATGGATGCCATTTGGTTTTTTATATGCATGCTCTTAGGTTGTTGGTATGGTTATTGTCAATAAGTGCTTTATGTGACAAAAATTAGATTAGGGTTATATTTTGTATTTTTATTTGGATGTATTTAATGTTTTTATTTATGAAGATATCGATTTTTTTTGGAAGTCCATCTAATTCTTAACATTTGGTTTATAATTTCAGATTTTGTGCCAGATATCATATTGTTGGGGGATTGTTGCAGGCTTCTCAACAAGTATCATGAATTTTGGTGGGGGCATGACATTTTGATGGGACTTTAAGAGTAGTTTTTGAAATATATATATGTTAATTTAAAGATTGTCTATGGAGTTTTTGTATTCATCATGTGATACTGTTGAATTGATTAATACGATTAATCTATATATTGCGAATTTTATATAAATGTAATTTTTTAGTTTTTTATTTCATTGAGTTGGTATATATATATATATATATATATATATTTATGATTATTTAATTACAAAAAATAAGAAATATAATTGTGAAATAATACGATTTTTAAATTTTAAAAGATATTGACGGATATTGATACTATAGTAACAATAATTACTGACACTAAAAATCAAATATATGCGATATACTGATACTGCAGTAACAAAATTTACTGACACTATAGTATCACTAAATACTGATGATATAGTGTCAATAATTTACTGACACTAAAATAGTGTGAGAGATTACTGATACCATAGTGTCAATAATTTTCTGATACTACAGTATTAACGTTTACTGACACTAAGAATCACTGACACTAGAAACTAGTGTCAGTGATTTCTGGCTGCGGCAACACTGACACATTTATATAGTGTCAGTAAAACCCTTTACTGACACTAATTTAGTATCAGTAAAAGCCTTTTTTCTTGTAGTGCCATGAATCTGTTAGACATACATCATTTAGACTATGAACAGGAAAGAAACTAGGTTCTCATTCCTGAAGATTGGGAATGCTGGGCATATGATTGGATGATACCAACTAAAACCCAAATCGGATAAGTGCCTAATTTGTGGTTATCCTAGGGTAACCAAAGTATAGTACTTATACAACTCACAAGAACAATGTAATTGTTGCTCGCCATTGCGGTTTTCCTAAGAGGAATACCTATATGCAGTTGTAAGTGGGAGGAAAGTAAAACTCGATGAAAATCGGAGTAATACTGTTCCAGGCACCGAGTCCTTAATGGAATATAAATAGTTCATCATGGATGAAACTATACCAATAATCTTCAAATACACAAGAACCGCGCAAGTCGGAGAGAGTCATAAAATAATCTGGGAGGTATGGGTTTCTGAACTCACCTCGTAAAGATGTCAATCTTATTGAGGAAGACAAACCGACTACGTATAAGGAAGTGATACAAGGTATTGACTCCCTATTATGGCAAAGTACCATAAGGTCCGAAATGGATTCCATGTATACCAACCAAGTTTGGACACTAGTTGATGTACCGGAAGGCATTGTGCCTATTGGTACTATATAAGTCTTCAATGAAGACATACATGGAAGGCAACATACCAACACACAAAACTAGGCTTGTAGCGAAAAGGTATCGTTATCAATATTGTGTCGATTACGAAGAAACATTTTAATCGTTGCCATGGTTAAATCCAATTGGATAATGCTTGCTAATGCTGCATGTTTCATTTATGAAATATTGCAGCTGAACGTCAAAATCGCTTTCCTTAAAGGGAAACCTTTTGGAGGATGTTTACAACAAACAAGGTTTGCAGGTTATTCGATCCATTTATGGGTTGAAGCAAGCATTGCGTTCTTGGAACTATATCGTTTTGATGTAATCATAATGGTGTATGATTTAATTCAAAACGAATATGATTCTTGTGTATATAAGGAGGTTAATGGGAGCGTAATGATAGTGAATGTCCTACATAATGATGATATATCATTTCTTGGAAATGACATTCCCATAATACAATCGGTGAAAGCTTGGTTTTCATGAAAATTCTCCGTAGAATACTTGGGAGAGACAATCTTTATTCTAGGAATAAAGATCTACTGTGATAGATCTAAAAGTTGTTGGCACTCTCCGAGAACACGTACATTGAAATAAATATACGCGACCTGGTGTCTCATATGCTTTGAGCATATGGAGTCACAATCAGGCCAATCTATGTGATAGTCACTGGATTGATGTTAGGAACATCCTTAAGTATCTTAGATGATCTAAGGATGCTTTCTTAAATTATGGAGAATGAGAACTTAAAGTGACTGGGTTTACTATTGCAAGTTTCCTAACCGATAAAAACGACTATAAGTCGTAATAAAGGATACTATATAGTTTGAATAATGGAACAGTGAGCTGGAAATCTTCCAAGCAAGATACTGTTACTGAATAAACAACAAAAGCGGAATATTGATGCAGCTGAGGCAGTAATAGAAGCCATTTGGATCTTAATAATCCTAATTAGATTAGAAGTAGTTCTGTTAGCAGCTGAGCTAGGCTACAGCATAGGCTAAAGAATTAATGGTCTCATCAATGATCCAAGTAAATACTTCAACTATTCATCTGATTCGTTCGGATCATACATCATGGTGATGTGATGATCGAATAAATCGCATCAAATGATAACATTACAAATCCGCTGACGAAAGCCATTTCTCAGCAGAAATTTGAGCGAACCGTACATAGTTAAAGTGTATGACACTTGAGTGATTGGGTATAGGCCAAGTGGCAGATTGTTGGACAATTATGACCCATGGCATCACTATTTGTACAGAACATGGTGTTGTTGTACAAATTAACTATGTGACAAAGGAAATTGCTCTTTTATCATTTGTAATTGGATTACCAAGATATATAAATGATAAAATGTCCTTATGATTAGTTCCGGATTGAGATGATATGAGACAGTATCAATCCACGAAGGTTTAATCATTAAATAATCCATAGTCATAGTATTATCGAGATTGGACATCGATAATGCGGAATAGACTAGTATTACATTTGTGCGCGTTGTGGGAGCATAACGTCATAGTTCTTATATATTTAAGTATTGGATACTTATGCAAGTGTAATAGGAGGTTGTGTTTATCGATGGTACGGAAACAGCTTCGCTCTGGATAGACCCCTCGGAATTCCATTGGTAGTATGACTATGTGTCTATGGAAGTCTGAATAAAGGTAGGTGTATTTGGTCTTAACCTGAGACTTACATCGCTAATACTTGCGACAATCAATATACTTTGGTTTTGGTCGTCCAGGGCTTTAACAGGTTCTGTGTACGCCTCTTCTGGGTATATTGAGAATCGTAGTGTATTGGGTGTGATGTAAAGATGGAAGTATCACTCAAGTCATAGTGGAGATGATGGTCACGTAGGATACGGAACTAGTACTCCTTAGTACTGCAGTCATCAGGATAATATGACTAGGTCATGATTATCCGATTATAGAGACTAGTTACCAGAGATCCGACATGTGCTTCGTACTGGATCACAATACGCAATACTACGTATATTACGCCTGATACAGATTACATATTCCTTTAAGAATATTTCTGGAGAATTGGGTAGGCACGGTGCTTTGCTAGAAGCCAACCATGTCTTGTAAATCGGTAAAAATGTAGTACTAGGTACGTACGTGTTCGGATAGTCCGACGACCGGATTTACTGCTAACATATCCGGGGATCTCATGGGTCGCTTCCCAAAGATTCACCGATGACCTATGACTCACACATTATTAATCTGGGAATAATTATAAGAGAGAGAAAATTATCTAGGATTAATTACGGAGATATTTAATCTGGGATAAAATATTATTTAAAGAGAGAGAACGATAATTTGAATTAATCGATAAATAATATATTCGATATATTAAACGAAATTAGATTTTGACGCGGAATTAAAATTAGATTTTAATTCGGGCGAACGAATTAATTTAGAATTAATTCGCCAGTGATGTGAATAGTAATTTTGCTAGGCATAATTATTAATTAAATTTGATTTAATTACGTCGCAACGGAAAATTCGTTAATTCGGAATTAGCGAACCCGAGCCCGGGAGTGTTTGCGGGCCCACTCGCATTTCGAATCAAGTGGGGCCCATAAGTCACATCATTAGTCATTCAAGTGATAGATGTCGTGTCACTTTGAGTGATATGATGTTAGTCACTTGTGATTGATGGGGGTGGTTGGAAGGCTTTATTGCCTTTACTTTTGGATTTGAATTTTTGGTATTAGATTTTAGAAATCTAAATACACAAAACCAACTCACTTATTCTCTCTCTCTATCCCTCCTCCTACCTCACGGCCAAGGGCCATTTTCTCTTTTTTATCTCTCTCAAAACCGAGAGCAAGAAGAAGAAATAAGGAAGATTTATGGCAAATTGTTTCCAATGCTAGCACATAAAGAGTCATCCAAAGGTGATAAGGAAACAAACCCTTGAGCATGGAATCCACTCAAAAAGCTTGGAGCTTGTAGATCATCCATGGAGGGCTTGACCGAAAATCAAAGGAGCAAAAATGGAGGATTGCCGAGAGCTTCAAAGCTTGAAGAATTTTTGTTGTTCCTCGCATCGCAAAAGCCGATCAAAGTGAGTATTCCGCACTTTACTTTGATGTATTCACACGTTTAAATGCTTAAATTGATCTTGGTTTGACCTAGAAAACCACAATACTGTATCACAATAATCTTGTTAGTGTAGATTTAAGTTAATATTAGGGTGTTCAATTATCACAAGCATACACATAGTGATAAAAGTGTAACCTTACATAAGTAATTACATCCAATCTTGATTGACACATACACATATCAAATATTGTATTGTAAAATTAAAAGTGTAGTACTAAGTTTTGAATTGCTAAGAGATTCTCTTAAGGAAGTGTTTAAAGGATATTCTGTCAAAAAGGCAATAAGAGCCTAAGTGGTCATGGATTTAAGTGGTTACTACGGACCCCCCTCGTCCTCTGGGAATATTCCTTTATTTACTTTTCATAAGAAACCTTAGTCGAAATTCAAGGACTTTTGTTTATTGGTGCTACCGTCTAATAGAACAACGAGTGGATACTTGGTATATCACTTGAAAAAGTTCATTTGTTGATCGTTGTGCAATTTATCTTTTGTAGACTTATTGACCCCTTGTTGGTTTTCCAGTTACATATGGCTAGCGAAAACATCACAGTACCGGTCGCTCATGGAGAAAAGCCGGAAAAGTTGGGTGGGGCAAACTTTAAACAGTGGTAGAGCAAAATATTGTTCTACCTGACAACTCTCCAGTTGGCTAAGTACCTCAAAGATCCTTCGGATCCTGAGGAGGGTGAATCAGTAACAGTCAAGCAACTGCGAGAAGAGACATGGTCGTCTGGCGACTTCTTGTGTAAGAACTACCTTTTGGGTGGACTTGACAATATCATGTACAATGTGTACCAAGGCATGACTTCTGCGAATATTCTTTGAAAATCTCTCGAGAAGAAATACAAAACCGAGGATGTCGGGCATAAGAAATTTATCGTAGGTAGGTTCCTGGACTACAAAATGGTAGATTCAAGAATGGTAATGTCTCAGTTGGGTGAACTGCAATTGATCATTCATGAAATACTGGATGAAGGGGTGAAACTATGTGAGACATTTCAAGTGGCCACTGTCATTGAAAAGTTGCCTCCATCATGGAAGGACTTCAGGAGCTATCTGAAACACAAAAAGAAACAGATGAGCCTTGAAGACCTTGGAGTTCGATTGAGGATTGAAGAGGACAACAAGAAGTCTGAGAAGGCCAGCTACAAGACTATGGAGTCTAAGGCCAACATCGTCGGGGTATAAAAGGTAGCAAAAAGAGAAAGAACAGTGGAGCTGATTTTCCCAAGCTAACAAGAAGTTTAAGGGGAAGTGCTAAAACTGTGGAAAGAGCGGTCATATGGCAAAGGACTGCAGAAACAAGAAGTCTCAGGACAAGGGCAAGAAAAAAAAAATGAGGCCCATATTACTGAAGATAAGCAGCTGACTGAAGAGATCTCAGAGATGAACCTATCAGCAGTGGTAACTAAAGCCAACTTGGTTGGGAATCCAATAGAATGGTGGGTAGAAACTGGGGCTACTCGTCATATCTGTGCAGATAGCAAGATGTTTTCCTCGTATCAGAAGGTCGATGGTGGCGATCATTTACTATGGGAAACTCGTCTACCTCTAGAGTGGTTGGATAAGGCACGGTGGTTCTGAAGATGACATCCGGAAAGGAGCTTACATTGAATAATATTTTGCATGTTCCTGATATTCGGAAGAACTTGGTCTCGGGCTCTCTCCTTAGAAAGAATGGCTTTAAGCTTGTATTTATTTCTGACAAGTTTGTATTGACCAAAAATGATATCTATATAGAAAAATGATACCTCACTGGGAGCCTTTTCAAATTCAATGTAATGACTGTCAATCGACACAGTGCTAATAATAAAGCTACAACTTCTGCTTATATTATTGAGTCACAAAATGTATGGCATGGGAGGTTAGGACATGTTAATTATGATACAATGCGTAAATTAATTAACATGGACCTTATACCTAAATTTGTAATTGATAGCCAACATAAGTGTGAGGCATGTGTTGAAGCAAAAATGCATAGAACATCATTTCATTCCATAGAACGAAGTTCTGAACCCTTGGAACTTGTACACACTGATGTGTGTGATGTGAATATTGTGCAAACAAGAGGTGGCAAAAATTACTTTGTCACTTTTATCGATGATAGTATAAGATTTTGTTATGTGTATTTGCTTATGAGAAAAGATGAAGCTATGAGAGCTTTATACACTATGAGAACGAAGTTGAAAATCAACTTGGCAAGAAAATCAATAGAGAAGTAGTGAATAAGTGTCACCATTTGGTGAATATTGTTCCAATCATAGAATTATTCCTGAAACTACTGCTCCTTATTCGCCTCAACAAAACGGGATTACTGAGCGCAAAAACCGAACGTTGAAGGAAATGATGAACACCATGTTGACAATCTCTGGTTTACCCCAGAACTTGTGGGGGGAAGCCTTGCTTTCCGCCAACTACGTTCTGAACAAGCTACCGCACAGAAGATTGGACAAGACACCATATGAGTTATGGAAAAGTTATGTACATTCCTACAAATATCTGAAAGTATGGGGGTGTCTTGCCAAAATAATGGTTCCTAAACCTAAGAAGGTTAGAATATGACCCAAAAATATTGATTGTATATTCATCGGATATGCTCGCAACAGTAGTGCGTATCGATTCTTGGTACACAAGTATGAGATTCCTGACATCAATCTGAATATGATAATTGAGTCAAGAAATGCGACATTTTTTGAAGAGACATTTCATTATAAGGAAAGACAAATAAGAGAGTCTCTCAAAAGAACTATTGATACTACCAAGGACAGTGATTAGGTTGACCAAGAGTCAGATCAACATGGAAATATTGAGGCAAATGAACCTAGACATAGCAAAAGAGCTAGAATTTCTAAGTCATTTGGACCCGATTTTCTGACATACTTGTTAGAAAATGAGCCTCAAAACTATAAGGAAGCAATGTCTTCGACAGAGGAACATTTGTGGAAAGAGGCTATCAACAGTGAGATTGATTCAATCCTACAGAACCATACTTGGAAGTTGGTTGATCTTCCTCCAGGTTGTAAGCCACTGGGCTACAAATGGATATTCAAACGGAAGATGAAATCGGATGGATCAATAGTTAAGTACAAGGCAAGGCTTGTCATAAAAGGTTATAGACAACAAGAAGGCCTTGATTACTTTGATACCTATTCACCAGTGACTTGTATCACATCAATAAGAATGCTCATAGCCATAGCATCTATATTTAGTCTTGAAATACATCAAATGGATGTAAATGCGACATTCTTGAATGGTGAATTGGATGAAGAGATTTACATGGAACAACCAGAAGGGTTTAATGTTCCTGGACTAGAACAGAAGGTATGCAAACTTGTAAAATCCTTGTACGGATTAAAACAAGCACCTAAGCAATGGCATGAGAAATTTGACAAAGAGATGTTATCAAGTGGGTTTAAAACCAATGAGTGTGATAAGTATGTGTACACCAAATCAACTCAAAAAGGATATGTCATTGTGTGTCTCTACGTAGACGATATGCTGATAATTGGTAGTAATCATGAAATGATTCAGTCTACCAAGAGAGAGTGTTATCCAGCAGTTTTGATATGAAAGATTTAGGAGTAGCTGATGTGATCCTAGGAATTAAGATTTTTAGGCCATCAGAATGATATATATTATCTCAGACTTATTATATTGAGAAGATACTTTAGAAATATAACAAAGTAGATCTAAATGTGGCTAGAACTCCTATATACCTAACTTTTCATCTATCAAAGAATATCGGCTCAAGCGTATCGCAATTAGAGTATTCGAGAATCATCGGAAGTCTGATGTATCTCACGAATTGCACACGACCTGATATCGCTCAAGCTGTGAACAGGCTTAGCAGATATACGAGTAATCCAAGACATAGCCACTGGAAAGCCATAGTAAGAGTTTTAAAGTATCTAAGAGAAATTTCAAAATATGGGCTACATTATACGAGATATCCTGTTGTTCTAGAGGGATACAGCGATGCTAACTGGATATCTGATATAGTGGATTCCAAATGTACGAGTGGAATTATTTTCACACTTGGTAGTGCAGCCGTGTCATGGAAATCCTGGAGGAAAACATGTATTGCTCGGTCTACTAAGGAATCAGAGTTCATGGCATTAGAAAAAACAGCGGAAGAAATGGAATGGCTTCGAAATTTCTTGTAAGATATTCCAAGTTGGCACAAATCGGTGCCAGCAATAAGCATACATTGTGATAGTTAATCTGCTATTGGGAGATCCCAAAATATAATGTATAATGGTAAGTCTCGACACATACGTCAGAGACAAAATACCATATGTCAACTGCTCTCAAGTGGCATAATATCGATCGATTATGTTAAGTTGAAGGAAAACCTAGCGGATCCACTTACTAAGGTTTACCTATAAAGCAATTTGAGAAGTCATCGAGGGGAATGGGTTTGAAACCTATAAATTAAGAATTGTCATTGTGGAAACCCAACCTAACTTACTGGAGATCCCAAGATCTAGGTTCAAAAGGGACAACTCAAACTTTGTGTAATTCAAAACAAACACTGAAGAGTTTTATACTCTTTCCCATTCCGATAATGACGGCGAGTGCTTTCTGTCAAGGTTAGGATAAACTAAGGCTTTTAATGATCACTATATTAGGATATGAGTCCTAATGGGGGTAAAGGCAGATTACCTCTTCATAATAGATCACCCATTTCGAGTAAGAAGTGAGGCTGCTTCCATGGGATTTTACAGGCTGATTTCTCTAAAGTACTTGATGAATCCAAGACCGCTGTTCATAGCCGAAATGAACACAACTGTAGAACGGGAAATGGTCGAAGTAAAGCTGTGTGTTAGCTATTGTCTTGGTGCACACCAACGGCAGAACAGTTCAAGATTTATGGGTCATTGGTTTGCCAAGTAAATCCGATTGTCATTCACTATGAAAGGTTCAAGGCGAAAGCTACCTATTTCGATGCAGCTTTAGTTCACGGAAATTATCTCAAGTCTCTGCATGAATATTTGAAGAATTATCAGGGATTGTTGTAAATTCTTCAAATATTATTGTTTGGATAGATGAGGGACATGTCCCTTGGATGGTACCCTATAGGGATATGTCCTCCAATTGAGTATAACATGCTTCTAGGCTCCAAGTGGTGCATGGGAGGGGTATAACCCTTTGGAGGGTTGCACCCAAACCCAAAGGGTGCCCTTAAGGCACCCTTCCATGCCTTTATAAGGAGGCCTCCATGTTCATTCTCAGATATCTTATTCAATCCGAATTTTGTGAGTCACATTACATTGTTTTGAGTAAAAGAGAGTTCCTCCATAATCATAGTTCAAGATCTTCTTAAGGAGTGCCTCTTGAAGAAGAGGAATCCAAGTTATCCTGGGGGAACGTTAGCCAAAAAATCCGTAGAGCACCAAGACGAGGCTAATAAGTTCTTAAGGACAGAGATACATCTCGACTTGGACGTCATTCATAAGGTTTTTCTTGTTCTCAAAGTTTTAGGGTTTATGCATATTAGAGTATATCTGAAATTTGCGTTCTGTGTTTTAATTGTTATTTGCATGTGCATTCTGTTTAAATATACACCAATCCACCAACATAATTTACTCCAATTTACTGTGGAAAATTCAAGAAGAATACGACAGTGATCAGATAAACTTCTAGAAAGGCTCGTTGCTTTAAATCTGGCAAGCGGAGAATCCATCTTGAATCAAGAAGAAATCTGTCTATTTTGCTGACATAGAAAGAGTTTCTCCCTGACAACTCCCTTCCTATAAGAGGGATATCAACAAAACCTGCTTCTTCTACAAAATTACACAAACTAATAGAGCCAGGCGACAAAAGATTACTTCTAGGTTTCCTTTCAGAAAGATAAAAGACCTCATTGAAATCACCAAATAAAAGAAATGGAACTGAATAATTCTATTCAAGAGACAAAAGTTCATCCCATAAACTTTGTTGCTCAGCAAAAAGATAGAAAACATGAAAATTACAGATATAGCATTTAAATCCAAAGTCCACAAATTCTCCTTCAACTAAAATCCATCTGAAACCTTTAGAGGAAAAATAGACGTTGAAGATTTTTTATCCCAAAATGTAGCTAAACCACCAGAACTATTAACAGCAACTGAATCAGCAAAATCCACTTCAGTAGATCCGCAAAGCCTTTTATATTAGCAGATCGTGGGTTGAAACTAAAACACAAGTAAAGTGAAATTGAGAATAATTGTTAATTCATGAGGCTTTACCTATCATATAATATTACAATAATAATTAGGAGGTTTAATCTGCCATAAATCTTAACAAAAAAATAAAGCAATGAGAGATAGATTTAACGAGGTAAAACCTTCAATGTGAAGGAAACGGCCACGGGTAAACGGGTAAAAGTAGAAGGATAGAAAGAATTTTACAATCTCTCTCTAAACATAAGAAGTGGACGATCTCACACTCTCTAAGAATAAGAGAATTATAACTTTTTCACAAATGCTTAAGAACAAACAATATTTTTCTTTTAGAATACAAATGATTTGGTTGAGAATGAAATTAAGAAAATAATGAAATGAAGTCTCTATTTATAAACATGAGATTCGTTGTGTAAATAATAAATTCTAATTTTATATTATTTTCTTTTTATACATATGGGAACTATCCACATATTTAATATATTTTTTTGTTCCTTTCCGTGGATGTCAAATCTGTTTGACTTTAACATTTTACACCAGGGTTTATCAATCTGTTTGGCCAGCTTAGTCTCTTGAAGTAGAAGAAAATTTGCCTTATTTGTTCTAATTTTCTTTCTAACAACCGATTGCTTGACTCTAGAATTCAAGCCTCTAATGTTCCAGCTCAATATATTCATAAAAGTAAATAAACACCAGTATTGAAAAAGAACAGAGTGGAGTTGTAGAAAACCTCATTCTCCATTTTGCCTCTCGTCATCATATCAGATAATCTCATATAAGAGTGTTCGCTGAACTTAAGGCCTGAAGCTTCTCCAACTCCAATTGTTTTGTCGATTTCAGTTTCAGGATTCTCAATAGTAGGAGAAATGGGAGCAATGTCACTATCGCATACTTCAAAGGCATCGCTTGAAGATGATGCGTCTCTTTGATTTCTTCTTTGCTAAGCAAATAGCTCTTGATATGCGACCAGGAATCCCAACTGAATGTGGAGATGAAAGTCTTTTGAATTTTAGTGATTTTGCATTCGAAATAACACAAATGGGGAGCTGATGATGGAGGGAAGATTAAACCGGGGGTGGATGACAGAAGGGGTACTCTTCAATTTCAATAAATTATCTGCCACCCAATTGGAAGATGAATCTTCATTTCCAACAAATTCAGATTCTTGGATTGGTAAGTCAATTAAAGCCCACCGACTTAACTCGGAAAGAATGACGTCGAAGGCCATTGAGTTTTGAAAGAAAGATGGTTCATATTCCGGAGCAGCTGCCATGAAATGAAGGGAGCCAATTTCTAAAGATTGATCATAAATGAGGAGAAAATGTATGGATCGCTATTTCCGTGCAACAATCCAATAATTTATTATCTAAAATATTAAAAATAATTAAAAAAATAAATATAAAATCATACATTTATTTGTTATATCATATCACTTATACTTCCATTACATCAAAATATTACTCCAAAGTGTTTTCTGGATTGTTTTGTGGTTGATGACGTGTACCCTTTGAGTATTTCTGATAGAGCCCATGTCCCCTTTCAAACTAATATTCAGGCTAGAAAAGAGTGGTGTTGTGGTTTCTCAAGATCAAGAGTTTAAAATCCGCGGGGGTCCATCGATCTAGAATTGGGAGAAGTTCAGAGGTCAGACAGAGGTCGATCTGGGGTCAATAATAAAATTATTATTTTATAAAAAAAATTAATGAATTAATTATCAAAAAAATCAAATTTAAATTATATTTATTTTTAAAAAATGCTCTGATTTGATTTAATAAAATCATTAAAAACAATCATTTGTAAAACATATTTTTCAAAAGAAATATAAATATTTAAATGTCAGCCAAATATATTAATAATTATTAGCAAAAGATGAGAAAGTAAGTTGCAAATACAGATGGGTGATTGTTGAAGCCTGAGAAGTGTTAGATGAAGGATAGTGATAATATTTGTTGTGTAATCCACTTGTCACAGATTCATCAGCTCAATGAATGATCAAAGTTGGAGTTGTTAATTGTAGATATTGGTTTTTGTCCAAGTTATACCATCGAGAATTTGTAGAGAGGGTGCTCTAGCGATCCTGCAAAACAAAGGTAGAGTGAGTGTGGAGAATCTATTCATCGATGTGGTGGGTGCCGTAGTCACTCTGAAGCTCAACTCAGTAATGTAATGAGCGATAAATAGGAGGAAGAATAAGGTCTGAGATTACCTTGTATTCATCGATGTGTAGAGGGTGAGAGGTTTAGAGAGCTTAATTATCAGAGAGCTAAGAGTTGGAATTACGAGGCTTATGCTTCAATGAATCATATCTCTGAATTATGATTCATTTTATAGATTAATGAATGGGCTATAACAGCTAGAATATGGGCCATATTTATAAAGCGGGCCCACAACATGTTTAGATAATTAATTTTCAGTGGTAAACCGGCTAATTGTACGGGGAGCAATTAATTGGGAATTGACATTTTTCGGTTAATGAATTATTTAGGGAATTGGGGACAAATCATGGGCTTTTATTGAAATTGGGTAAGGAAAGTGAACCGTTGGCTTCTATAATGGGCTTTATTTGTCATGGATTTACAATAAAAAGATGATTATACCCTTGGTGCCAAATTTAGCCCATACAGTTTGCTCATACTCTCTAAGTCAATAAATCCTTATCTTAGATAGTATGTCGTTTGTGAATGTACTATGACGTTGATGTCGTCTGAATGCGTTAAAGGCCATATCATGTTGGTGGTTGATAAGTGTATGAAAATGTACTTTGAAACATCACTTATTCGAGTTTATTGTTAAATATTTAGTTCTAAATCTTTATATTTATTATATAATTTGTATTATTATATTGATTTATAAAATATTTATTATTTAAGTATTTGTTGTTATTGTAGGAATTAATAGAGAAGTCCACGTGAGATGAAAACAAAGGAAACCAAATTCAAAACAAGAAAAAGAGGAAAGCAAGGTGGGGCCGGTCTGAAAGCAAAGACAATTGACTTATGTTTTCCTCTTTTACCTGGTAATAAATAATTGTTTAAGAGAGATTGGCGCATTTTTTGAAAAAATAAGAGAGAAAGAAGAAAAGAGGCGTGGACTATGAGAGAGAGGAGAGCCAGCCGCAACTTTTGACCAAAAAGAAAAAGAGTGCAATTGTTGAAGAATAAAAGCATGCACACGTGGGGCCCATATTGCATAGGGTTTCAAATTGTCTCATTATAAATACATGCAAAGCTGCGTACGTACAGTGGAGCTGCGCATAATACAAAAAAAAAAACAAGAAAAAACAGAGAGCTTCATACGTGCAGGCGTGAAGCCCAGAGCTGCTGCGCAAGAATTAGAGGAAAACAAAGAAGCAGCATCCACGCGTGAAGGAAGCCAGAGTTGCTGCGCTAAGGCTCCAGGTGCGTGAGAGAACCAGAAGGCTGGGCGCAGCATTCGCGCTTGAGAGAGAAGAAGTTCTTCAGGAAAGCCGAGAGCCGGGACGCGGATCAGTATTAATTCAGAATAACATGTCTGTAGGCATTGCATTTTTTCATGTGAAACCCGATGATGAGTCTCAGTTAGAGGCACTACCTCTTAAGTCACGGAAGCCGCGGGAAACGGACGTCGGAAAAGGAAATTCAGGATGAGTATGCTATCAAAGTCGTTTCACGTGTTCACTGTTTCCGTTCGTGCTGCGTTCTTAAACGCATTCGAACGTCAGGCAGATTGCGGGCGTTCGTGTCGCGTTCGAATTGGCGTTCGAACGGTATCGGTATTTCTGGTTTGCCTGTTAGTCTCATGCACCCTAGCCTAGCCCAAGCCCACTTAAAACACACCCAAATTAAATTAAATATTAAGTTAAATATTAATTAGATAATGTAATTAAATAAAATAATTAATTAAGTCATATACCAAATTAAATAAAACAAATAAAATCTAAATAAATCACCTACCAAAATAATAAAAATACTTACACAAATTAAAGAAATTGCATGCCTAATAAATATAAATCAAATATATTATATACCAAACTTAACAAATATCATGCCTAATTAAAATCAATCATAACAAATTAAATATTTTGTATTCCTAATCTAGCCAAGATTTGTCCCCCCTCAATCTAATTCTTTCCTTGTTGAATACCAAATCAAATCCTCATTTTAATGCCAAAATCCATTCCTTGTGAGACAAGGAGTAGCCCTAACCTTTCTCTATATAAGCAACCCCTAACCAAGACATGCAGGCCCCTAGCTCATACACAAGACTTACACGAAAATCACAACACCAAGAGCCCTAGCCACTCACGGCAATAGCAAGAAGAAAAACACAAATAATTCTCTTCATCTCCCCCACTCCACAACCGAAAACAGCACCCCCTAAACCTCCACACATCACCGAAAATACACCCCCAAACAGCAGCCCATTTCCACCGAAAACAGCAGCCCCTACACCTCTTAAAACATGCCAAAACAGCAGCCCGAATCACCCCCAAAACAGCAGCCAAATCCTCTTAAAACAGTCCCTAAAATCCTCAAAACAGTAACATAAAAACTGCATTTATAATCCTTAAAATAATCACACAAGACTGTACTAAAAACCCACAAAAAAAAAAACACTGGACACAGTCCGTGGAAACGTCAAAACAGTGACCTGAACAGCAAACAGAAATACAGAGGAAACAGTAGCAAAGTGGAGGCCAAACAACAGCAAAACGGAGGCCAAACAGCAAGCAAAACAGCAAAACAGTGAGCCGAGACGTTAAACTAGTGAACCGGAGAAGTAGCGCTGTGATAGCCCTTCCGAAGGCCGTGAAACGTGAGTTCGAAAGTCGACATAAAAAGTTAGACCTGAGGGTATTTTCCACATTCATTTTCTGTTTTATTTGATATTGCTTGCATGATTGTTGTGTTGAAATGCATGTTGTGGCCCTTGAGTAGATAAATATGCATGGATTATGAGATATGGTATGTTGTGGCTTTGGGATAAAACGAAAGATGTGTCAACTCTCGCGGTATATCGGATGGAAACCCGGACATAAATTTCATAGCCGACTCCGAATGGACGGTAGTATGATCTGTACTCGGGATACAACTCCATGTACCGCTTGAGTAAATGAACTTTCTTTTGTCTTATATTGCTTTGATTTATTTATTTTTCGTCATTTGAATTCTGCATGTTACTTTTGTATGCATGATTCAATCGAGCGCATGGGCTTAGTAAGTGCGATGAAAGGTCCCCTATTTGGAGGGGTTAAAATCCTTACCACGATGCTTTGCCGCACCGGTTGATGTGTGTTCGGTTGAATGCAAGATACGTTCAATCGGGCATACTAAGTTTGATATTATTGTTTTTTAGTTCTTTGTATGCATGATTCAATCGAGCGCATGGGCTTAGTAAGTGCGATGAAAGGTCCCCTATTTGGAGGGGTTAAAATCCTTTACCACGATGCTTTGCCGCGCCGGTTGATGTGTGTTTGGTTGAATTCAAGATACGTTCAATCGGGCATACTAAGTTTGATATTATTGTTTTTTAGTTCTTTGTATGCATGATTCAATCTAGCGCATGGGCTTAGTAAGTGCGATGAAAGGTCTCCTATTTGGAGGGGTTAAAATCCTTTACCACGATGCTTTGCCGCACCGGTTGATGTGTGTTCGGTTGAATGCAAGATACGTTCAATCGGGCATACTAAGTTTGATATTATTGTTTTTTAGTTCTTTGTATGCATGATTCAATCGAGCGCATGGGCTTAGTAAGTGCGATGAAAGGTCCCCTTTTTGGAGGGGTTAAAATCCTTTACCACGATGCTTTGCCGCGCCAGTTGATATCTGTTTGGTTGAATTCAAGATACGTTCAATCGGGCATACTAAGTTTGATATTATTGTTTTTTGTTCTTTGTATGCATGATTCAATCTAGCGCATGGGCTTAGTATGTGCGATGAAAGGTCTCCTATTTGGAGGGGTTAAAATCCTTTACCACGATGCTTTGCCGCACCGGTTGATGTGTGTTCGTTGAATGCAAGATACGTTCAATCGGGCATACTAAGTTTGATATTATTGTTTTTTAATTCTTTGTATGCATGATTCAATTGAGTGCATGGGCTTAGTAAGTGCGATGAAAGGTCCCCTATTTGGAGGGGTTAAAACCCTTTACCACGATACTTTACCGCGCTGATTGGTGTTGTATACTCGATTGGATGCGAGATGAGTTCAATCGGATACGTGAGGTCCCACATTGTGGATTTGTTTGTCTATTAATGTGTTGCATGCATCAGGTCTGGTTCCGTTCGAATGCGTTCTTGAACGCCACACGAACATGAACCTTCTGTTTACCGTTCGAACCCGTTCTTAAACGCTACGTGAACGCGCACGCATTTTCTTAGTTTCATCATGCATCAGGACTGGCTCCGTTCGAACGCATTCTCGAACGCCACACGAACGTGAACCTTCTATTTACCGTTCGAACACGTTCTCAAACGCTACGTGAACGCGCACGCATTTTCTTAGTTTCATCATGCATCAGGACTGGTTGTGTTCGAACGCGTTCTTGAACGCCACACGAACATGAACCTTTTATTTTCCGTTCGAATGCTTTCTCAAACGCTACGCGAACGCGCACGCACTTTTTAGTTTTTCATGCCATCAAGTCTGGCTCCATTCGAACGCGTTCTCGAACGCTATACGAACGCGAACCTTCTGTTTACCGTTCGAACGCATTCTCGAACGCTACGCGAACGTGCACCCACTGAACTGAGTCCTTTTCATCAGATTTCATACATAATTGTTCCTAGTAGCTATCCCTTCGTATGATGAATCTGATTGCTTCTCTGTGTTACACAAGATTGTGTAGGTATCATTCATCTGTATTCCTCACATGTATGAGTACAATGTGTTTAACGTACTATAATTCATATATCCATGGCATGATAGCATTTGAGTATTATTTCTCGTGGTATATCGGATGGAAACCCAGACATAAATCCGTAGCCGATTCCGAATGGACGGTAGTGCGGTATGTACTTGGGATACAATTCCACGTACCACTGGAAAAGTGCTCACACGTGTGCTTGTGTTTTTTTTTTTTGAATACAATATGCCAATGAAGTCGTATGTTCGTTGCTACTTTGATGTATTTTCAAGCATGCAATCTTAGATGTGAAATATATGTAAATTCAGGTGTAAGTTTTTTTTTGTGCATATGGATTTAGAAGCATGATACTCTTGGAAAAGTGTTACTTAAGCTTGATTAAATTATTACACAAATCCTTTCATTACAACTGACATAAGTAAGGGACCATTCCGAACCCAACGGTTTGAGGTCTTCCCTTGCGAGGGGTGAGTGCGGCCTTAAATCTCATTTTCCCGGTTCACACCGGGTGGCGACTCCATTATTCTCCGGTTTAGCCCCCCCGTGGCTACTCCGTACTCCCAACCGGGCCGCGAGCCCGGGACAACATGCGTCGCCCAGATTCATGTGTCCCACAGTCTGGCGACTCCACTGGGGATAGAGAATCGGCCCTGAAATATTGTCTTTTGTAATGTTTGGATTTATGTTTTAATTGACCGTGTCTATAGTGGATGAAATGGGGGTTTAATCAAAGGCATTTTTGAGGCTAGGTAATGGTTTGGTGTCTTCCTTCACTCACTACCTTTCTAGAAGGAAAAGCTATGAAGGCACCTAGATAGCCATCTACTCGTAACCTATTATGATGAACTAATTTGGAGGACTCGTTGTTTATTCCTGACACCAAGCGATAAGAGCCTAAGAGGCTTGGGTATTTAAGTGAGCCTCGCTCCACCTTCCCTCTGGGGAATCTACAACGGAAAATCCATTTGACAATCTGTCACACACCATAGCTCATTGGCACGTACCTTAGTGTATAAAAAAGAATGCGCTCACTTGGTTGCTCGAACCCTTGATTGGGGAGACCTAGTTATGGGCCATCCTTCGCCGATGAGAGCCTTTGTCTACACTCCTGCGAACCCACCCATAGACCGGGATTGTATGGTTAAAGTAACAATTATTTCCTTGAGTATGAGCTTGTGGACCATCCTCATTTTGATGCAGTCGGACCATTGTCAGAAATGCGGACTTGCTAGGCCATTTATGTAATAACTTAAAAAAAAAAAAGTAAAAGAAGACAGATTGAAAGATTGATAAGCAGTGGGGCAGGAAAAAAAAAAATTATTAAAGCTTTTGAAAGTTTATAAGAAAGAGAAAGACACGTTAAAGGAAACATAAAAAAAAAATAATTTCTTTCTCTCTCTCCTTCTTTTTCCTCTAATTTTCTCTCCCTCACTGTCAAATTTTTAAACCGCCGTAGCCGCCTCACCGCTGATCAGCCGCCGCCACGCGCCGGACCGCCTGAACGCTGCTGCCGTAGGCTTTCCAACGCCGCCGAGATCGAGCCGAGCGGACGCCGGACGCTCCTTCACGCGCCGTCGGAAGATGACGAGTCGTCGCCTTCGTTTCTGCATTTTCCGGCCACCTCCGAGCACTTCTGACGGCCACCTCCGGCGAGTGAACACTTTTCAGGCCGAGATCTTTCCAACGCCGGTGGTCACTTCCCGATCCGACATCGTTTGGGTTGTTTTCTGTTTTATATCTACCGGTAATTCGGGATTTGTACTGGAAGTTGAAATCCGACCGTTGGATCGGCATTCCGGACGCATCATATTGTTGCTCTCGATTATACGGGCATTTTGGTATATATTTTCACCGTTGAAAGTATTGGATTGTGGGGTCCGCTTTTAGTTGTGGGGCCGATTTCGTTGTGGGGCCCGCTTGCTCCGTTAAGCGTATCAGCAAGTTCCGAAGCCGTCGCTGTGATTCTTGAGATATTGGCTGACTAGTGGATCTTTCTTTGTGAGATTTGGAGATCGTTGGAGCTCGGTATGTAATTATTACCGTTTTGGGGGTGTAAATGATAGAATTGGAAAGTTTTGGATATAATTGTAAATTTGCATAATTAAGAGGGTAAAATCGTAATTTTGGATAAATTGAGGGACCTGATCGTAATTTTACATTTTTCAGATTTTTAGTGAGGATTAAGGGCTTTTGCATAGATAGAGGTAAGTACACTCTGTGGTGATTCTCTTAACATATTGTTTGATGTTTGATGATTGTTGTGAGAGTCGGTATATATAAATATAATGGTATATTATATATATATTTATATTATATATATATATTGTGGAGATATAATATTGAGATATTGAAAGCATGATAATATGAAATCATGATTGTTGAGATGAGTTTGATTGGATTGGATGCGAGATGTGATTGTATTGGATGATGTGTGTTGTTGTGATATGCTGCCGGGTTTGGTATAATAGTGGTCGGATTTGAGATGAGATGTGATGATACATCAGATGAGATGAGATGTGATGATACATCAGATGAGATGATATGGGGGAGTACGGGGGCTTCCTCATTGAGTACATTTTACTCACATTTTACGAGTTGATATGGTTGGAAACCTTGGAAGTTGTCATTGAGGACTTTTCCATTGGTTTTGATATGGGGGAGTACGGGGGCTTCCTCATTGAGTATATTTCAATCCTCTGTTATACTAGACCCGGAGTAGCAGCCATGTTTGATGGATGTTTGTACTGTTGAGGTGGGATGTTTGTTGTAATGATATTATATTATATGATATTTTCATACAGATATAAATATGTTTATATAACCATATTTTGTTGGTGAGGTCATGTTGAGAGAATGAGTGCTTACTTGCTGAGCTTTTTAAGCTCATTCCCCTCTTCCCCCAAACATTTCAGGTAGTTCGCGAGAATAGCATGAGCAGTACCAGATTGGGATCCACGTGCCACAGTTGTATTTTCGGGTTGGTCCAGACATTCGAGTCGTCATTTGCATTTCTTTTAAAAGTCTTATGTTGTAAACCATAAAAGTTGTGTATACTTTATGAGTTTGTAATTTGTGATGTGTTATTTGTGTTTGTATTGGTTGTTTTGGCATATAGAGTGCTCGAGCTGAAGTTGATCGCGGACCTCTTTCTAGGGTTGGGCCCGCCCTAGGGAGGGGGTCGTGACAGATTTGGTATCAGAGCTTAAGGTTTTAGGTTCTGTAGACACGTTGCATTAGATGAGGGTATTAAAAAGGGTAGTTTTGTGTCCGTAGAAAAATGTCTGGACGTGGCCGTGGTACTGGTACTCAACGTGGGAGAGGGATAGTTTGACGATACTCGAGAATGACGTGTAATAGTGTAGAGAGACCTCACACTCGGCCGATAGATCTTGAAATTGTTATAACTTATTTGGTGTTCATCCGATTGTTGAGGATAATGAGGAGTTTAGACTTATACCATCAGTAGTTTCGACAATTGCCATTTTCGCTATTTCCGTAGTTGTATCTGACGTGATTTCTACAGTGGTACCGAATGTGAATTTGCTGTCGTAGTTATAACATTGTCGTGAGTGAGTAAGTTGAAGACATTAGAATTTGGGTGTTTGAGAAAGAAGGAAGAAGAGTTTATTGACGCTTTTGTTTAAGCAAACAAATGTTATAATACCTAGCAAAGCAACAAAATATAAGATTTATGATTGCATTATGGAATATAACAACTTGGTTGTGTTGCAAGGACAGGATCATCTTCGAATTGGTAATCTTCCCATTGGCGTTTCGCACGTAGAGACATTGGAATGAGGCCGTCGATGACTTGGATTTCGAGACTGTCAGGAAACTTGATTTTATTGTAACCTTGGACGATACTTCTATATGATTCTTCGATAGTAGTGAAGATTTGCCAGTCTTTATCATTAGTATTACTTTCTAGGCTTCGACGGACTGAGTCTGCGGAGAGAGCTCTAAGATCACATGATTGACGAAAAGTAATATCTTCTGGGAAAATATCATCGTATCCATAGTAAGCTCTAAGCTTCGGTCTGGATGGCCAACTAACGAGTCTCCAATTAGTGAGTAGACGTGATGGTATGATTCTTATAAGATGAATTGGGTGATAAGTGAGTGAATAGTCATCTGACCATTCTGGAGTAATGGTTTCGATCCAGACAGTAATACTTTTGTGTCGTTTATACCATCGATGTAAAATATTACTGATGAAGGGAGGAAGCTCACTTAGGCTGGCTTCTGAGATACCAGGATAGTTGGGATGGATTGGACTTGATCCAAGAATAAATCCATTTAGGAAACCAAGTTCAAATAAGGTGCCGAGACTCCACTCGCAATGATTGAAGAAATCCTGACTGTTGATGAAAACTGTGGAATGGAACCTGTGATATCCGCAGTGAACAATCGCAGAATTATTTTTGTATTGGATTAAACCATCTGTTTTTCCATTCCAAATGGTTCTAAGAATGAAACACCATCTCAAGAAATTTGTAGGAACTCTTGCCACGATATCCATTGCAACCTCTTTAGGTAAAAGAGCGGACGGAGCTTCATTGAGACAATTGTAGATATATCTCCTAAGGTCTCGAACATAATTAGAGTCTATAATTGCACGATCAGTGACTGGCCATTTACAAAGCTTTTGGTATATCACCTTAGCTCTAGCAGATTTTGAACAGGGATTAGGATTGGTAGAGGAGGATGTCATGAAAGAAATTTGAGTAATTCCCTAAGAACTTATGCATTTCTTTATAGGGGTGATAGCAATAATTTCTTCGTGAAAAGACATTTTCACAGTGTCCATGCATAATTGGAAGGGATAATAATTGTCGTGATGATTAGATGTAAAGCAGATGTATGAGGGACATGCAAATCCTCTTTTCGATAGTGGGAATCTTAAGTTGGTGGATTTTGCGTAAACTGCTAAAAGCATTTTACAGTTGTTGTCTAAGCGGGACCCTTAGGTGGAGCCTTTTCCTTTGGAAACAAGATAGTTGGTTCGTAAGTTATAGCACAGGTTAGAATAATGATAATAATTGAGGGCATTATTCATATGATGGTGAGTGTGAGATGTATAATGATCGATAGAGTTGAAATATGTTTCCATTCAGAAATATCTGAATTTTGGTGATAGATACGTTGGATGGAGTTTCTAAGTAACTGTGGTTGTACTACTGATTAGTATTCAGAAAAGATTAATGAAGTTACTGATGCACTGAGTGGGAAGAATGTGAGTTAATTTTTGAACGTTGGACAGAGAATGTTCGAGGAGATGACATTGATATGTTTGATTTTTAGATTGTTCAATAGTGGGAGTGTTCTTGTTTATATGAAGGTTCGACCCACACCGTTAGATAGAATTACTATAGCACAAGGCGATTTGACCAATATGGAAAATTAGGGAGCCGAGATTGTGAGGAATGGGGACTACTAATTTCAGATTGAGTTCAGAGAATGTATAATTATTAATGATAAAGTCGTGATACCATACGAGAAAGCTCAAGTGGGAGATCTGGGGTGAGACGTATGATGATCCTTATTACATGAAAACTGAGAGCACTAAGATATATCAAGAGAAGACTTAATGGTGGTTAAGAATGAAGAGAGAGATTTAAGTGTTATACCTCGGTGTTTAGTTTGTCAGTAGGATAAAGGAGAGCGTCAGCATCTAGTTGGATTACTCCAGTCTTCACCTAGACCTGAGTGGCCATGGGAAATATCGTGATGGATTTTATGGTATGGTTGTCGAAGACGCGGTATGGTTATGATACAATTTGTGTAGCAGGGAATCGATTGTATAGGTCTGCTCACGTTTTAGCGATTCGAGTGACGTGGGGACCAGAGAGACTAGTGATGTTTAGTTGTGGAGCAGATTGTACGATTTCATAGTGTACCCTTATCAATTGTATCGGATAGAGTTGTCGAATTTACTTCTCATTTTCGGGAGAATTTCTAGAATACTAAAGGATCAAATATTTCTTCGAGCACCTCATTTCATCTTAGACTAACGAGCAGTCAGAGGGGACTATTCAGACGCTAGAAGATTTGTTGAGATTGTGTGTTTTGACATAAATAGGAGTTATGAGTGAACATTTGCATTTGATCGAGTTTGCTTATAAGTATAGCTTTTTAACTAGAATCGACATGACTTCATTTAAGGCTTTACGAGAGAGGCGATTTAAAACTTTTGTTGGTTGGGGCGAGGTTGGAGATGGACAGATTCTTGGCTTAAACTAGGTAGATATGACATTTGATAGGATCAGGTTGATCCGAGCGAGACTGTTGGTTGAGTAGAATCAATAGGAAAGTTTTGTGGAATAGTCATCACATTCAGGATACGACTTGGGAAGTGGAACATGATTTGAAGGAGAAATATCCATAACCATTTGAGGATTGAGAAATTTCGGGGACGAAATTTTTGTAAGGTGGGTAGATTGTAATAACTTAAAAAAAAAAAAAGTAAAAGAAGACAGATTGAAAGATTGATAAGCAGTGGGGCAGGAAAAAAAAAAAATTATTAAAGCTTTTGAAAGTTTATAAGAAAGAGAGAGACACGTTAAAGGAAACATAAAAAAAAATAATTTATTTCTCTCTCTCCTTCTTTTTCCTCTGATTTTCTCTCCCTCACTGTCAAATTTTTAAACCGCCGTAGCCGCCTCACCGCTGATCAGCCGCCGCCACGCGCCGGACCGCCTGAACGCTGCTTCCGTAGGCTTTCCAACGCCGCCGAGATCGAGCCGAGCGGACGCCGGACGCTCCTTCACGCGCCGTCGGAAGATGACGAGTCGTCGCCTTCGTTTCTGCATTTTCCGGCCACCTCCGAGCACTTCTGACGGCCACCTCCGGCGAGTGAACACTTTTCAGGCCGAGATCTTTCCAACGCCGGTGGTCACTTCCCGATCCGACATCGTTTGGGTTGTTTTTCTGTTTTATATCTACCGGTAATTCGGGATTTGTACTGGAAGTTGAAATCCGACCGTTGGATCGGCATTCCGGACGCATCATATTGTTGCTCTCGATTATACGGGCATTTTGGTATATATTTTCACCGTTGAAGTATTGGATTGTGGGGTCCGCTTTTTAGTTGTGGGGCCCGATTTTTTTGTGTGGGCCCGCTTGCTCCGTTAAGCGTATCAGCAAGTTCCGAAGCCGTCGCTGTGATTCTTGAGATATTGGCTGACTAGTGGATCTTTCTTTGTGAGATTTGGAGATCGTTGGAGCTCGGTATGTAATTATTACCGTTTTGGGGGTGTAAATGATAGAATTGGAAGTTTTTGGATATAATTGTAAATTTGCATAATTAAGAGGGTAAAATCGTAATTTTGGATAAATTGAGGGACCTGATCGTAATTTTACATTTTTCAGATTTTTAGTGAGGATTAAGGGCTTTTGCATAGATAGAGGTAAGTACACTCTGTGGTGATTCTCTTAACATATTGTTTGATGTTTGATGATTGTTGTGAGAGTCGTATATATAAATATAATGGTATATTATATATATATTTATATTATATATATATATTGTGGAGATATAATATTGAGATATTGAAAGCATGATAATATGAAATCATGATTGTTGAGATGAGTTTGATTGGATTGGATGCGAGATGTGATTGTATTGGATGATGTGTTTGTTGTGATATGCTGCCGGGTTTGGTATAATAGTGGTCGGATTTGAGATGAGATGTGATGATACATCAGATGAGATGAGATGTGATGATACATCAGATGAGATGATATGGGGGAGTACGGGGGCTTCCTCATTGAGTACATTTTACTCACATTTTACGAGTTGATATGGTTGGAAACCTTGGAAGTTGTCATTGAGGACTTTTCCATTGGTTTTGATATGGGGGAGTACGGGGGCTTCCTCATTGAGTATATTTCAATCCTCTGTTATACTAGACCCGGAGTAGCAGCCATGTTTGATGGATGTTTGTACTGTTGAGGTGGGATGTTTGTTGTAATGATATTATATTATATTATATTTTCATACAGATATAAATATGTTTATATATAACCATATTTTGTTGGTGAGGTCATGTTGAGAGAATGAGTGCTTACTTGCTGAGCTTTTTAAGCTCATTCCCCTCTTCCCCCAAACATTTCAGGTAGTTCGCGAGAATAGCATGAGCAGTACCAGATTGGGATCCACGTGCCACAGTTGTATTTTCGGGTTGGTCCAGACATTCGAGTCGTCATTTGCATTTCTTTTAAAAGTCTTGTGTTGTAAACCATAAAAGTTGTGTATACTTTATGAGTTTGTAATTTGTGATGTATTATTTGTGTGTTTGTATTGGTTGTTTTGGCATATAGAGTGCTCGAGCTGAAGTTGATCGCGGACCTCTTTCTAGGGTTGGGCCCGCTCTAGGGAGGGGGTCGTGACAATTTAAACTGGGGCGAGTTCGTACCTTATGACCATTGGACCCAAAGCTTCTGAAATGTTGATGGGCCATTCTATAGAAATTATTGTTCTGTGTTTGCATTATCTTTCTTTTATGTTTGTGTTTGGGAACATCGCCGTTTGATCCATTTGGACCATTTGTCATGGGATATGGGCTTGTTGGGCCATTTAAACTGGGACAAGAACATATTTTATGACGATCGGGCCAAAGGCTTCTAAGTGTTGGTGGGCCACTTTGTGCTTGTGTTCGAAACATTACCATTTGGATTTAGTTTGAGCTCCTTGCCATGAGATGTGAACTTGTTGGGCCATTAAACTGGGACGAGTTCACTCCTATGACAGTTAGCCTATAAGTTTCTGAAATGATAACGGGCCGATTTGTTTGAGAATTTTAGTTGATGTAGTATGTTATATATGTTACATTGCATCTCATGCACCTCATGCATACATATCATGTTAACACCCTCTATGTCTCAAAAGACATCATAGATACCGTTTGGGTTAGAGAAGGAACAAGGCTCATTAAAAGAACAGTAACAGTCATGAGTGAATCTAGTATGAGGTATCCCGTATGGATCAGTTAGAGAACGGTCTCGCCAAGGTCACTGAACAGTTGCAAGCTTTGACTACTGCTATGGCTGGTATAGCTGGGTCTCGTGCCGGGGTTAATTCCGGGGATGTGAGGCAAGAGGAATCTCCGAACAGATTGGGGGATGATATCCCCACTTTTGATGATGATATGACAGAGTATGCAGCAGGCAGAGTATCTGGGTCTCAGGTAGAGTTACAGAAACTTCGGGATCAGGTTGAGTCAGTTACCCGCAAGATGAGGGGTAAGAATGAGGACTTGCTGGATTATGACACACTGACTTTCGAGGAACAGTTGCCGGCACAGTTCAAGATGCCTGACATGGCTAAGTTTAACGGGAATGGGGATCCAAGGGTGCATCTCCGGCAGTTTGTATCAGTCATGAGTTCAGTTGGCTTATCTCAGCGCCAAGTGCAGAAAATGTTTGGAATGTCGCTCGAGGGAGCTCCCGTGGTGTGGTACCACAGTTTGGAGAAGAAAATGAAGGAAGATTGGAGGGAGTTGGTTGATGCCTTCCTGAAGCAGTATGTCACTGACCTAGAGAATGTTAAGCAGAAGTCGGAGGAGAGTTTTAAGGAGTATGTGGACCGATGGAGGGGTCAGTTGTTGAAGATGCAGACTAGGCCTTCGGAGAAGGATCAGATTAAGATGATTATCAAGGGCACCAAGCCCTCCATTTACAGCAAGTTGAGGATGATGACCTCCATGATTGCAGACTTTCGGCAGTTGAGGGGAACTGTCATGGATATTAAGGAATAAGAGGCCGAGAATAGAAAATTCTATGGTCTGAACAGGAGGCCCATTGGGGGAACATCGGGAACAAAGCCCGTTTCTGCTGAGATTGCCGCTATCCGGAACCAGAGATTTTCCAACTTGGGAAGACCCCTGTCAAAGGTGCTAGAGAAACTGAAGAGGCAAGGGCTCTTAAAACCCTTGGAAGCCAAACCATTACCCAATCCCCTACCATCACATTATAACCTAAGTATTTACTGTCACTTTCACCAACAAAAGGGCCATGACACTGACAATTATGCCCGACTCCGCCATGAAATCCAAGACCTGATAGACTCCAAGAAAATACCTGACCCAGAAACAGAACAGCCTGACACACACAAAAACCCCTTTACCCAATTACCGTGTCGTACCACCACAAGCCTATATGATCAATTCTGGCCTCCCAGAAGACCTTGTCCTAAAATCCTTTCACCCTCAAGCTTTTGCCTGGGAATCTGGGATAGTACTAGTGAAGATGAGACTGAGCAGGGGAAAAACTTTTGGCTTGATTTCTCTAGCAGTGACGAGGAAGAAGTATGGGGAATGACGTGCAGTGGTTGTTTTTACAATGATATGGCAGATAAGGGTAAAGAAGTTTTGACAGATGGTAGAGAAATGGTCGAGACTGCAGAAAATACTGAGGGAGATTTAGTGCTGAGGCAATTAAGGAAGACTAGAGCACAAGTGAGTATTTGGGAACTGTTATGTGCATCTCGGGAGCATAGGCAAGCCATGGTTGAGGCTTTGAGCAAGATTGTGGTACCAGAAGACGCCAACCCCGCAATGTTTGTTGGGTCGGTTCAGAAGGAAGCTTTACAGATATCTTTTTCTGAGGATGAACTCCCAGCAGAGGGGAGGAATCATAACAGGCCTCTATTTATCAGGGCCGAGGTGAGGGGCAAGAGAACTTCGTGTGTAATGGTGGATGACGGTTCGTCCATCAATGTGTGCCCGCTGAAAATTCTGGCAAGATTGGGTATGAAAGCAACAGACTTGGACCCCTCTAGTATGACTATTAAGGCTTATGATGACAGTAAAAGGGGAGTTGAGGGTACCTTTGTGGCTATGGTCAAGGTAGGACCGATTGAAGATGAGGTTGAGTTCACAGTACTGGACATCCCGGCTACTTTCGCCTTATTGTTGGGAAGGCCTTGGTTTCATGAACTTGGGGGCGTGCCTTCCACTTTACATCAGATGATCAAGTTCCCGTATGAGGGAGAAGTTGTTACTATCTGGGCTGAGTTAGATAATGTCGTGGCTGCCTTGGAGATACAACCTTTCACGAGGTTCATGTGTCAGCTACTTTTGAGGAGTGGGTGGATCCTAGGGTGGCTAGGATTATGGAAAATGAAGTTTGAGCCGGGTAAAGGTTCAAAATTACCAGATTTCAGAGGACAGACTACTCGGAAGGGTTTGGGGTACAAGTCTGATGAAAAAAAGACAAAGGTCAAGAAAAAGGGCCTGAAACTGATGGAATGTTTGTGAAAGCTTCAGGATATCAAGGGGAGCCTGAACCTGTGGAAGTTAATGGAATTGTGGTACCTGGGTTTGAGATCTTCCAGGATATGTTGGGTAAGAAGCTGATAGTTGAAGAAATTGTGAAGAAAGAAGAAGAGAATTGGGAGGAGGAACTAATGAAGTTGGAGAGCCTGACTCTGGGAGAGGATGAAAAGTCTGAGGAAGACCTGATTGCAGAGGAAGAAGTGTCTATAGATGATGAAGACATCTACCTTCCTGATTTGTTGAATGTACTTCCGCATTATCCAATAATAAAGACATTTCTTTTGCTTACTTGCCTGAGTCATTTCCATTTACTCTGCACGAATCAAGCATATTTGATATCAGTTCGGCCAGAATTACTGCATTTAACTTGGGTACACTTGAGAACCCCAAAGAAATTCTGATTGCAAGTGAAGTTACCTCTGAAGAGAGGGAGAAACTAGAAGAAGTGTTGGTCAGATATGCCAAAGTGTTTGCTTGGTCCTATACGGACATGCCTGGGGTAGACAGAAACATTGCCCAACACACGATACCAACTTATCTGAATATGAGGCCAGTAAAACAGAAACTCTGACAGATGAGACTAGAATGGGCTGAGAAAGTCAGAGAGGAAGTTAAGAAATAGATAGATGTGGGGTTCCTGGAAGTAGTAAAGTATCCTAAGTTGTTGGCTAATATAGTATCGGTGCCAAAGAAAGACGGGAAGGTCAGCAGAATGTGTGTAGACTACAGAGATCTCAACAAGGCTTGTCCGAGGATGATTTTCCTCTGCCGCATATAGATGTTTTGGTTGATAGTGCGGCTTTATCTGCTATGTATTCATTTGCAGATGGGTTTTCAGGTTACAATCAGGTTCTCATGGCCGAGGAAGACAACACAAGACTGCATTTGTTACTGGAGTGGGGTACTTATTGTTACAAGGTTATGCCGTTTGGGCTTAAGAATGCGGGGGCTACCTATCAGCGGATGGCCACTACACTTTTCCACGACTTGATGCACAAAGAGATTGAGGTGTATGTGGATGACATGATGGTGAAATCTAGAGACAAGAGTTGGGCATATTGAAGCACTGGAAAGGTTCCTTCAGAGAGTTGACAGATACAACTTGCGGCTAATCCCAAGAAATGTGTGTTTGGGGGTGACATCAGGGAAATTGCTTGGTCCATACAGTGGGAATGGGCGGAATAGAGGTAGACTCCGAAAAGATCAAGACAATCACATAAATGCCTGCCGAAGACAGAAAAATAAGTCAGAGCATTCTTGGGAAAGATCAGTCATCAGTCGGTTCATTGCCAAGTTGACATCAGTATGTGAGCCTATCTTCAAACTGTTGAGAAAAGATCAGCCAGTGAGATGGAATGAACAGTGTCAGACAGCCTTCGACAAGATCAGAGAGTACTGGTAAAGCCTCCTGTATTGAAGCCTCCGAGACCGGGCAGACCTTTGATATTGTATTTGGCTATAGAATCAGAAGCACTGGGGGCAATGATGGTACATGCAGATGAGACAGGGGGTAGAACATGCAATCTATTATCTGAGTAAGAAGATGCTCACGTATGAGGCTCGGTATCAAGAAGTATGAGAAGATATGACTTGTCGTGTGTTGGCTTCCAGAAAATTACGGCATTATTTCCAGTCATACAAGATCCAGATAGTGGCCAAGGAAATCCTCTGAAATATCTTCGTTCGGTGCCTTCACTAGTGGGAAAATTGGGCAGATGGTTGGTATTGCTGACAGAGTTTGACATTGAATATCTCACCTCCAAAGTGATCAAAGGGCGAGCGGTACAGAGTTTCTGGCAATGCAACATATTTGAATGGGGATCACATATAAGTTTGAATTTCCAGATGAAGAGATCCAAGCAATAACAGTCCAGAGATGGAAGATGTATTTTGATGGAGCAGTGAATTACAAAAGGGGCCGGAATTGGGATCGTGATAGTGACCCCCGAGGGAGAAGACTTTTCCTTTGCCAAGAGGTTGAATTCAGAGTAACTATAACATGGCCGAGTATGAAGCATGTGCTTTCGGTTTGGAAGCGTTATAGCCTTGAAGGCCGAAGTGTGGAAGTCTACGGAGATTCTATGTGGGTAGTCCAACAGTGCGAGGAGAATGGGAATTGAAAGAAGAACGGTTGAAACCTTACCTTTTTCACCTCAGAAAGTTGGCACAGGTTATCCCCGAGTGTAAGTTTCATACTTCCAGAGAGAGGAATCAGATGGCAGATGCATTGGCTACACTTGCAGCAAACTTCGGAAAATCTAGAAAAGTTTAGTGATGAGACCGTTGATACTGACACAGCGAGCAGACCTGTTTATGAATAGAAAGAATTCTGGAAGTTGAGGTCGACGATGGTAAACCTTGGTATTATGACATTCAGAGGTATCTGGAACATGGTGAACTCCCGGAAGGTGCATGCAGAAAACAGAATACCCATTCAAGTTAGCTTCCCAGTATGTGATTTTGAAAGGGGAACTATACAAGAGGCAAACAAACGGTATTCGTTGAAGTGTTTGAGAAAGGAAGAAGCTCAGCATGTAATTAAGAAATACATGGCCGGGTATGTGGTCCGCACATGAACGGGTTGAATATGTCCCAAAGATAGTGAGACAAGGTTTTTATTGGTCAACCATGGAAACAGACGCGAAATGGAAAGCACTGTCATGACTGTCAAGCACACGATGATTTGAATCACTTACCACACACATAATTGCAGGGTTTGTCAGAGCTGTGGCCTTTCTCAGCATGGGGAATTGATATGATTGGAGAAATTCGACCAAATGCATCGAATGGGCATTGCTTCATAGTAGTGGCCGTATTATTACTTCTCGAATTGGGTGGAAGCCGAATCATTCCGCAATGTTACATACAGCAAAACAGATGGCAAAGTTTATAGCTCGGAACCCCTTTTGTCGGTATGGTATGCCGCATCATGTAGTAATAGACAATGGAGTTCAGTTTCAAGGAGAGACGAAGGCAATGTTACAGAGGTATAGGAAGGCCACCACAAGTCATCTCACCGTACAGCCGCAGGAAAATGGGGCAGTTGAGTACCAACAAAGACTATAAAGACGATTTTAGCCAAGATGACAGAAAATTGCAGAGATTGGGCCTAGGAATTACCGTATACTTTGTGGGGGTACAAAACATCAGTAAGAACGGCAACAGGGGGCCACGCCTTACTCTTTGGTCTATGGAATGGAAGCAGTGTTACCAGTGGAAGGGGAAATACAGTCTATGAGGGTCTTAGCAGAACAGAATTACCGGAACCAGAATAGGCCGCACAGAGGTTTGATCAGTTAGCACTGTTGGATGAGAGGAGGACGAAGTCTTTGTATCACATCAGTTGTATCAGAAAAGACTAGCCCGGGCATCAACAAGAAAGTACATCCGACCAAAGATCAGAAAGGTTATTTGGTACTTAAGCAGTCGAGGCCATCGACGACAGATCCGAGAGGAAAATTCAGGCCTAACTGGGAAGGACCTTACATAGTGCAGAAGGTAATGAAATGGGGCAGTGAGGTTATCAACTTGGAAGGGAACGAGTTCACCGAGCCGATCACAACGTGGACAGATTGAAGCAGTACTTTGCCTGAGGAAAAAAGACCGAGCAGTCACCAAAGGAATTGGCAGAAGACCTAACCCAACGGATTAGGAAAATCATTCATGCATACACGTAACATTGCCCTTTTTTCCGTGTTTGTTTTTATTTTGTGTTCGCAGGTTCGAAGAAAAAAAAAGCGGCAGAAATGAGCAAATAGCATCAACGTAGTTTCAGTTTGGGGATGAGTCCCAAGGGGCGAGGCCCACCATCAGCACAGTTTGGGGCGAGGCCCACATTAGTATCAGCTTATAGGCGAGGCCCACTTTGTCAGCGGTGCTGGTCGAGGTACCCAGGTGTCGAGGCGCCCCATTGTCGATTGTAGTTCCGGGATGCGTCCCAGGGTCGAGGTACCCACTACATCATCAGTTTGATGGCGAGGTCCCCATTGTCAGCGGTGTTGGGTCAAGGTACCCAAGGTCGAGGTGCCCCCGTTGTCGGTTGTAGTTCCGGGATGCGTCCCAGGGTCGAGGTGCCCACTACATCATCAGTTTGAGGGCGAGGTCCCTATTGTCAGCGGTGTTGGGTCGAGGTACCCAGGGTCGAGGCGCCCCCGTTGTCGGTTGTAGTTCCGGGATGCGTCCCAGGGTTGAGGTGCCCACTACATCATCAATTCGAGAGCGAGGTCCCTATTGTCAGCGGTATTGGGTCGAGGTGCCCCCGTTGTCAGGTGCAGTTAGTGGGATGCGTCCCAGGATCGAGGTCCACCGCAGCACCAACTCAGCTCGAGGCAGCACACGAGCCAGGTAAGTGAAAATACATTGCATAACTTTGATAGGATTGTTCAAAGTCACACACTGCACAAGTCCCATCAAAGTGGGGGAGACTGTAGGCATTGCATTTTTGCATGTGAAACCCGATGATGAGTCTCAGTTGGAGGCAATACCTCTTAAGTCACGGAAGCAGCGGAAAACGGACGTCGGAATGGGAAATTAGGATGAGAATGCTATCAAAGTCGTTCATCACGTGTTCACTGTTTTCGTTCGTGCTGCGTTCTTAAACGCGTTCGAACGTCAGGCAGATTGCGGGTGTTCGTTTCGCGTTCGAATTGGCGTTCGAACGGTACGATATTTCTGGTTTTGCTGTTAGCCTCATGCACCCTAGCCTACCCAAGCCCACTTAAAACACACCCAAATTAAATTAATATTAAGTTAAATATAATTAGATAATGTAATTAAATAAAATAATTAATTAAGTCATATACAAATTAAATAAAACAATAAAATCTAAATAAATCACCTACCAAATAATAAAAATACATACACAAATTAAAAATTGCAGCTTAATAAATATAAAATCAAATATATTATATACTAAACTTAATAAATATCATGCCTAATTAAAATCATCATAACAAATTAAATATTTTGTATTCCTAATCTAGCCAAGATTTGTCCCCCCCTCAATCTAATCTTTTCCTTTTGAATACCAAATCAAATCCTCCTTTTAATGCCAAAATCCCTTCCTTGTGAGACAAGGAGTAGCCCTAATCTTTCTCTATATAAGCAACCCCTAACCAAGACATGCAGGCCCCTAGCTCATACACAAGACTTACAAACGGAAAATCACAACACCAAGAGCCCTAGCCACTCATGGCAATAGCAAGAAGAAAAACACAAATAATTCTTTTCATCTCCCCCACTCCACAACCGAAAACAGCACCCCCTAAACCTCCACACATCACCAAATACAAACCCCCAAAACAGCAGCCCATTTCCACCGAAAATAGCAGCCCCTACACCTCTTAAAACACGCCAAAATAGCAGCCCGAATCACCCCCAAAACAGCAGCCAATCCTCTTAAAACAGTCCCTAAAGTCCTCAAAACAGTAACATAAAAACTGCATTTATAATCCTTAAAATAATCGCACAAGACTACACTAAAAACCCACAAAAAAAAACACTCGACACAGTCCGTGGAAACGTCAAAACAGTAACCTGAACAGCAAGCAGAAATACAGAGGAAACAGTAGCAAAGTGGAGGCCAAACAACAGCAAAACGGAGGCCAAACAGCAAGCAAAACAGCAAAACAGTGAGCCGAGACGCTAACCAGTGAACCGGAGAAGTAGCGCTGTGATAGCCCTTCCGACGGCCGTGAAACGTGAGTTCGAAAGTCGACATAAAGGTTAGACCTGAGGGTATTTTCCACATTCATTTTCTGTTTTATTTGATATTGCTTGCATGATTGTTGTGTTGAAATGCATGTTGTGGCCCTTGAGTAGATAAATATGCATGGATTATGAGATATGGTATGTTGTGGCTTTGGGTAAAACGAAGATGTGTCAACTCTCGCGGTATATCGGATGGAAACCCGGACATAAATTTCATAGCCGACTCCGAATGGATGGTAGTATGATCTGTACTCGGGATACAACTCCACCTACCGCTTGAGTAAATGACACTTTCTTTTGTCTATATTTCTTTGATTTATTTATTTTTCGTCATTTGAATTCTGCATGTTACTTTTGTATGCATGATTCAATCGAGCTCATGGGCTTAGTAAGTGCGATGAAAGGTCCCTTATTTGGAGGGGTTAAAATCCTTTACCACGATGTTTTGCCGCGCCGGTTGATGTGTGTTGGGTTGAATGCAAGATACGTTCAATCGGGCATACTAAGTTTGATATTATTGTTTTTTAGTTCTTTGTATGCATGATTCAATCGAGCGCATGGGCTTAGTAAGTGCGATGAAAGATCCCCTATTTGGAGGGGTTAAAATCCTTTACCACGATGCTTTGCCGCGCGGTTAAAAGTGTGTTCGGTTGAATGCAAGATACGTTCAATCGGGCATACTAAGTTTGATATTATTGTTTTTTAGTTCTTTGTATGCATGATTCAATCGAGCGCATGGGCTTAGTAAGTGCGATGAAAGGTCCCCTATTTGGAGGGGTTAAAATCCTTTACCACGATGCTTTGCCTGCCACGGTTGATGTGTGTTCGGTTGAATACAAGATACGTTCAATCGGGCATACTAAGTTTGATATTATTGTTTTTTTTTTTAATTCTTTGTATGCATGATTCAATTGAGTGCATGGGCTTAGTAAGTGCGATGAAAGGTCCCCTATTTGGAAGGGTTAAAACCCTTTACCACGATGCTTTGCCGTGCCGATTGGTGTATACTCGATTGGATGCGAGATGAGTTCAATCGGATACATGAGGTCCCACATTGTGGATTTGTTTGTCTATTAATGTGTTGCATGCATCAGGTCTGGTTCCGTTCGAATGCGTTCTCGAACGCCACACGAACGTGAACCTTCTGTTTACCGTTCGAACGCGTTCTTAAACGCTACGCGAACGCGCACGTATTTTCTTAGTTTCATCATGCATCAGGACTGGCTCCGTTCGAACGCGTTCTCGAACGCCACACGAACGTGAACCTTCTGTTTACCGTTCGAACACGTTCTCAAACGCTACGTGAACGCGCACGCATTTTCTTAGTTTCATCATGCATCAGGACTGGTTCTGTTCGAACGCGTTCTTGAACGCCACACGAACGTGAACCTTTTGTTTTCCGTTCGAACGCGTTCTCAAACGCTACGTGAACGCGCACGCATTTTCTTAGTTTCATCATGCATCAGGACTGGTTCTGTTCGAACGCGTTCTTGAACGCCACACGAACGTGAACCTTTTATTTCCGTTCGAACGCGTTCTCAAACGCTACGCGAACGCGCAACGCACTTTTTAGTTTTTCATGCATCAGGTCTGGCTCCGTTAGACGCGTTCTCGAACGCTATACGAACTCGAACCTTCTGTTTACCATTCGAACGCATTCTCGAACGCTACGCGAACTCGCACCCACTGAACTGAGTCCTTTTCATCAGATTTCATACATAATTGTCCTAGTAGCTATCCCTTCGTATGATGAATCTGATGGCTTCTCTGTGTTACGCAAGATTGTGTATGTATCATTCATCTGTATTCCTCACATGTATGAGTACAAGGTGTTTTAACTTACTATAATTCATATATCCATGTCATGATAGCATTTGAGTATTATTTCTCGTGGTATACGGATGGAAACCCAGACATAAATCCGTAGCCGATTCCGAATGGACGGTAGTGCGGTCTGTACTTGGGATACAATTCCACGTACCACTTGGAAAAGTGCTCACACGTGTGCTTGTGTTTTTTTTTTTAATACAATATGCCAATGAAGTCGTATGTTCGTTGCTACTTTGATGTTTTTCAAGCATGCAATCTTAGATGTTAAATATATGTAAATTCAGGTGTAAGTTTTATTTTTGTGCATATGGATTTAGAAGCATGATACTCTTGGAAATAAGTGTTACTTAAGCTTGATTAAATTATTACACAAATCCTTTCATTACAACTGACATAAGTAAGGGACCATTCCGAACCCAACGGTTTGAGGTCTTCCATTGCGAGGGGTGAGTGCGGCCTTAAATCTAATTTTCCCGGTTCACATCGGGTGGCGACTCCATTATTCTCCGGATTAGCCCCCCCTCCCCCCCGTGGCTACTCCGTACTCCCAACCGGGTCGCGAGCCCGGGACAACACAGATTCCTGTGTCCCACAATGTCGCTCCATTCCCAGGCTAGATTTATTTTTTTATGGGGAACTAATTCTCTAGGCAAAGCTAGGGATGAACTTTTGTGTTTGATTTATATTATTTATGTTTTTGATTCCTACGAGTACCTTTTAATCGTTTAATAAAATTGATGTTTATTATTTTCTATTATCTTTAGATTTATTAATTCAGAAATTATGTTTTGTCAAACCCTATATAGATCCAGTCATGCTTCTTCTATGTGTGGTTTGCGAATTTAATTGTGACTGGTAAAGTTGTTTTGCGTGTTGGTCTTCTGCTGCAGTATTGCCTGAGGGTATATTGTTGACGTTAGATAGCTCGTAACGATGACTTTTGTGTGCTATTAACATAGAGAAAATAATCATTAATTACCTTATAATTTAATATGCGTAGAATTGAATATGTTCCGGTTGTTGGTTTGGGATGTGAAACCTTCAATTGTGTAATAAAAGGAATCAATAACTAAATATAGGAGTTTGATGCAAGAGGGATTCCCGAAGCTTTGTCATATCTCTCTGCCATTATCTTTTAATATCTTTTCATTATTATATTTATCTTTAATTTAATTACCAATTTTTATCGTTTTATTTATTAAGTTACCGTTAACGTTTTTGCTTGAGTAAATTAGTTTCTGTAACCATCTCTCTGAGGAATCGACACCCAGCTATATGCGATAACCGCAAGTTATTTTTGGGCGTAATCAAAATTTGGCGTCGTTGCCGGGGAGACGGTTTACAAGCAAATGGATCAGGTTTGCTTAGTCAACAACGAAGTGGTAACGTCGTTCCATTTTTTTATTATTAGTATTTTATTTTATTCATTTATTATTCGCTTATTTATTTTTCTTTTAGTATTTTAGTTTTTATTTTTAATTAGTTCTTTTTATTTTTTCTAGTCGTTTATTTTAGTATTTATTTTAGTTATTTTATTTCTGTTTTAGTTTAAGTTAGATTTTAAGTTTTATTTTATTCCTTTTATTTATTTTATTTTATTTTATTTTATTTCTCGTATTATTTGAGCTTCAATTACATGTCTAGACGTATGGATATATTTGGTAGATTTATTAGGACTGAAGAAGAAAGCTCAGATTCTGAGAACATATTTGAAAATCCTTTTTCTACACCATCTACGTCTAGCGCATATAACATGAGTGACTACGAGAGACCACCTAGGAAGACTCTTGAAGAGTACCTCCACCCAACTTGCACAGCTACACCTTCGTGCATCATGTTTCCTCCGGAATGATACAGTATCTTCCATAAACTTTAGGCCTGGAATGATACAATATCTTCCAAATTTTCACGGGTTAGAGAGCGAGAATCCTTACGTGCACATTAGGGAATTTGAAGAGGTAGTAGCAACCTTCCATGACCGGTTTGGAAACACTGACACGATTAGACTTAAGTTCTTTCCATTTGCCCTTAAGGATAAAGTTAAGAGCTGGTTGTATTCTTTAAGACCCAGGTCAATAGGATCGTGGGGCGAGATGACCCAGACATTCTTCGACAAATACTTCCCACACCATAAGACGGATGCCCTGAAAAGAAAAATATCCACCTTCTCCCAGAGAGACAGTGAGACCCTTTACCAAACGTAGGATCGGTATAAGGAGTTGTTAGCTATTGTCCCCACCATGGTTATGAGAGTTGGCGTTCAGTAAGTTATTTCTATGATGGACTGACCCCTAGGGAGCGCCAATTCGTTGAGACAATGTGCAATGGTGAGTTTATCCAAAAGGACCCTGATGAGACACTCGAGTATTTAGATGACCTAGCTAAGAAATTCATACTTGGACTGGACCCAATGCCGTAGATAACACTGATATGACATACACTTCTTCTAGCAGAAGCCTACAACACTTTAGGGAAGAGGATAGCCTTAGACACAAGTTGAGCTGTTAACTAGACAGATAGAAGCCTTAATAGCCAAAACAGCAAGACAATGCATTCAGTAGCCAGCTAGAATCCCGAGAGTGTCCGGTATATGGTGAGATGAGAGGGACATATGACGAACAATGCCATGTATTAGGGATGTATCAGAAACCTCACACACCATACCCAGACACCTATAATCCTAGTTGGAGGAACCATCCCAATGTTAGTTGGCGGCATGAGTCTTATTAGCCTACCCAGACACCACAACCTAGGAGTTACAATACCCCACAGTATTACACACATATCGTTCCTAGAAATTCTTTAGAGGATACCTGGCATGTATTTGTAGAGACCCAGAGCAAAACCAATCAAAGGATTGAGTCGTTGATAACTCAGGTAGCTGAAGACCAAAAGGAAATTAGGAGTCAAATCTCTAAATTTACTAATGACCTGAGTGTACAATAACAAGGAAAATTCTCATCTCAGGCTCAACCAAATCCACAAGGGCAACCCATAGCACAGACTGATCATGAAGTATCTAGTATAAGAGGTGTTGATGTCATAATCACTAGGAGCGGTAAAGATGTAGGAGTGCAGAATACCTCCAACATTATAGAGGACCCCAAGGATAGTAGTGCATATACCCCCCAGGAAGAACAAGTGCCATCTTTTCAAATTAGAGTAACTTTCCCACAAGCACTTAGGCCTACAATGAGAGTTCCAGATCTAAATGTTGAAAATCAATCACAGAGTGAGGGTGAGTGTCATTACTCATACATGTTAGAAACAGTCCAGCCAGAAGCAGCCTCTCTACAACCTGAATCAAATCCTCCTGAACTGAAACTGGTCCCTAAGAACCGAAAAAGGAGGAAAATGAGAGTTAATGCTTAATTAAATATGATACCTGTGAGGTTAAAAAGGAGATTGAGTGAATCTTTCCTTATGTGCAGTACCAAATTTCAGCCACCAGACCATGGAGGATTAGTGGATAAACTGCCACAGCTAGAGAAGCATTCTCTCGCATGCCTTCATCAGTACGCTCAATGGAAACCACCATGACAACTCGAGTGCTTGTGTCTGGCTGAAGACGTTAAACTTAGCGCTAGCGGAGAGACAACCCTTGCATATGAGTTAGCACAACCTATACAGCCACACAACTAAAGTCTCGCCAGCAGGAACCTGATCAACTCCGCACCAGGTAGTGTTGTTCCTTAATCCTTTTCTTTATATTTATCTTACATTGAGGACAATGCAAGTTTTAAGTGTGGGGGTGTGGATGCATGCGCATGATAAAACCTGTCTTAAATACATTCCAAAAAAACAAATTTTTTTTTGTTTTGTTTGTTTTTAGTCCTTGATAGTTAAATCATAAGTCTAATGATGACATTGTTTGTTTTAGGATGAAATCTAAGAAACGATAAGTCTTTAATGTACTTTTATCTGATACTTTGAATAGTTTATCTATGTTAGACTCGTTAGCACTTAATTATGGGTTTTTAGCAGTGAAAGCCTGAGTAGTTAGCAAGATGACTAGTTGAAGAAATTGCATGTCGATGAATGACCGTTTGCTTAGATGTCTATCCTGATTTGCTTGTGTCATGACGTATGGTATGGTTGAAAATAAAAGAAAAGTCTCTAAAGAAAGAAAATAAACAACCTATAACCGATAAGCGTGAAGCTACCCATGGGCGAGTAATAGAACCACCATGAGGAGAAATGCTACCTTAAAGGGTAGGTGTGTTGAGAAAAAAAAAAAAAGAAAAAAGAAAAAGAGAAAGAAAAGAAAAATGCAAAAAGGAGAAAATGAAAAGAAAGACAAAGGAAAAAAAAGAAATCATACCATATTGAGCACAGAAAAGCAATTGCAGAACTTAATTGAGATATTTAGGTTGGTTTGACCCATCGATCTCAATTTTTAAACGAAATCATTAAGTTGGCTTACCTGAGAATAAAGCTGTGAATGAATTACACATACACTGTGAGTCTGGCTTAGATGATTTATTCAAAGACTTGGATTTGAGCTACGTTGAGTACTTTGAAGGTTCTCTGGTTTCATTACTAAGCATTCTTTGAGGACAAAATTATGTGAAACTATTGAGACTATTTAAATTTTGTTTTTGCATGATTGTGTGTTTTGAATGACGTTTGTGGGTGTCGTCGCTGTAAGCCCTCACGAGACTATAACTCGTCCACTAGGGACACCTAGGGGTTTAAAGGCTTGTTGCATACGCTAAATGCAATCGTGATCCATACGAAAGTGGCTTAGATAGTTTATTTATTTATTTAGTTTTTATTTTATTTTGCGCTTGAATTGCTAGAGACTAGCAATAAGCTGGTTGATGGTTGTAATAAGTGCATGAAAATGTACTTTGAAACATCACTTATTCGAGTTTATTGTTAAGTATTTAGTTCTAAATCTTATATTTTATTATATAATTTTTATTATTATATTGATTTATAAAATATTTATTATTAACGTATTTGTATTTGTTGTTATTGTAGGAATTAATAGAGAAGTCCTCGTGAGATGAGGAAACAAAGGAAACCAAATTCAAAACAAGAAAAAGAGGAAAGCAAGGTTGGGCCGGTCTGAAAGCAAAGACAATTGACTTAGGTTTTCCTATTTTACCTGGTAATAAATAATTGTTTAAGAGAGATTGGCGCATAAAAAATAAAGAGAAAGAAGAAAGAGGCGTCGACTATGAGAGAGAGGAGAGCCCAGCCGCAACTTTTGACCACTAAAGAAAAAAGAGTGCAATTGTTGAAGAATAAAAGCATGCACACGTGGGGCCCATATTGCATAGGGTTTCAAATTGTCTCATTATAAATACATGCAAAGCTGCGTACATAGAGGGGAGCTGCGCATAATACAAAAAAAAAAACAAGAAAAAAAACCGAGAGCTCCATATGTGCAGGCGTGAAGCCCAGAGCTGCTACGCAAGAATTAGAAGAAAACAAAGAAGCAGCATCCACGCGTGAAGGAAGCAGAGTTGCTGCGCGAAGGCTCCAGGTGCGTGAGAGAATCAGAAGGCTGGGCGCAGCATTCGCGCGTGAGAGAGAAGAAGTTCTTCAGGAAAGCCGAGAGCCGGGACGCGGATCAGTATTAATTCAGAATAACATGTCGCTCTAATCCCAGGCTAGATTTATTTTTTTTATGGGGAACTAATTCTCTAGGCAAAGCTAGGGATGAACTTTTGTGTTTGATTTATATTATTTATGTTTTTGATTCCTACGAGTACCTTTTAATCGTTTAATAAAATTGATGTTTATTATTTTCTATTATCTTTAGATTTATTAATCCAGAAATTATGTTTTGTCAAACCCCATATAGATCCAGTAATGCTTCTTCTATTGTGGTTTGCGAATTTAATTGTGACTGGTAAAGTTGTTTTGCGTGTTGGTCTTCTGCTGCAGTATTGCCTGAGGGTATATTGTCGACGTTAGATAGCTCGTAACGATGAATTTTGTGTGCTATTAACATAGAGAAAATAATCATTAATTACCTTATAATTTAACATGCGTAGAATTGAATATGTTCCGGTTGTTGGTTTGGGATGTGAAACCTTCAATTGTGTAATAAAAGGAATCAATAACTAAATATAGGAGTTCGATGCAAGAGGGATTCCCGAAGCTTTGTCATATCTCTCTGCCATTATCTTTTAATATCTTTTCATTATTATATTTATCTTTAATTTAATTACCAATTTTTATCGTTTTATTTATTAAGTTACCGTTAACGTTTTTGCTTGAGTAAATTTGTTCCTGTAACCATCTCTCTGAGAAATCGACACCCCAACTATACTGCGATAACCGCAAGTTACTTTTTTGCGTAATCAGTGGTGTCAGGCAAACATCTTGGGTTGACTTTCATCTGACTAGCTATGGACTTTATGTCACTTGGCCCTGTTAGAAAGGTGGTATCATACCAATTGGGCTAAATGAATACCTGGAACGGTCCGCATTCGACCAGATACGGTCGTTAATGTCGTTTAGTTCTGGGATGATCCTAAGTCTACCGAACATGATAGTTGATGTTGTTTGATCCTGTCAGATGTAATATCAATGAATATAAAAGTGGTCCTTAGCATACCAAGTTTGGAGCTGACTCAACAAGTTTCGTGGGCCAGATGAAGGCCGGGATATTCTCTAGTCGACTGATCCTGAGAAGGAACATGGGGAGTCTTCAATATCATCTAGACCAGATGAGGATCCAGATCTTGAGCCGACTCAACATGAGTCATGGAAATGTTCCCATCGATTGGACTAGATGAAGGCCAGGATAATCTCCAGCAAACTGATCCTGAGAAGAAAGATGGGGAGTCTTCAATGTCATCTGGGCCAGATGAAGGTACATGTCTTGAGCTGACTCGATATTGGTAATGGGGAATTTTCCCGTCGACTGGACCAGATGAAGGCCAAGATAATCTCCAACCTACTAATCTTGAGAAGAAACAGAGGGAGTCTTCAATGTCATATGGACCAGATGAAGATCCAGGTCTTGAGCCAATTCGACATGAGTCATGGGGAATGTTCCCGTCGATTGGACCAGATGAAGGTCAGGATAATCACCAATCGACTGACCCTGAGAAGGAACAGGGGGAGTCTTCAATGTCGTCTAGACCAGATGAAGGTCCAGGTCTTGAGCCGACTCGACATGAGTCATGAGGAATGTTTCCGTCGACTGGACCAGATGAAGACCAAGATAATCTTCAGCCGACTGATAATGATAAGGAATAAGATGAGTCTTCAATGTCGTCTGGACCAGATGAAGGTCCAGGTCTTGAGCACACTCGACATTAGTCATGAGGAATGTTCTCATCGACTGGACCAGATAAAGGCCAGAATAATATCCAGCTGACTGATCCTGATAAGGAAAATACAGATTCTTCAATTTCGTATGGACCATATGAAGGTCCAGATTTTGAGCTGACTCGACATGAGTCATAGGGAATGTTCTCATCGACTTGACCAGATGAAATCCAGGATAATCTCCAGCCGACTTATCCTGATAAGGAACATGAGGAGTATTCAATATCGTATAGACCAGATGAAGGTCTAGGTCTTGAGCCGACTCGACATGAGTCATGGGAAATATTCCTGTCAACTGGATCAGAAGAAGGCCCTGCATAATCTCTAACCGATTGATCCTGAGAAGGAATATAGAGATTCTTCAATGTCGTCAGGATTATATGAAGGTCCAGATTTTGAGCCGTACGACATTGCCTGGAAACTTGAGTCTACAAATCATGGTTCGTAGCATGGAGAAAATACTTTTACATGTTGTCTGGAGATTATGTCATCCAGAGTCTCAAAGGACGTCACAAGTAAGATATCGCTTTACGTCGCGTTAAATGGGAAGATCATACTCAAATGCTCATCGTTCAAAACCATGTCGTCTGGATATCCTAATAGAACTGCAAGTATGGACTCGGTTGATCCCACAAGATGTCGTGTCGAATAGAGCAGTACTATCTGCCCATGATCATTAACATTATTAATAGATTTAGGGAATCGAGAGCCAGATGTCTAAGGTTCGGGTTGGAAGGTTAATGGAATAACTATGTCATGTCGTACGAGCTTTTAAAAGATCATCTTACAAAATCTTGGACGTTTTGTGTCGAATGGAGAAGATGTTTTTCTTTGTGGATGTTTCGTTATTGTCTGAGATTTTTAAGGATCTACGATATCTTCATCATCGTATGATGAATATCGGGGTTCTCTATTTTGGAATAAGGTCGTCTCCGAATAACTAAGACTCACAATACATATTTCTTCAATCAAAGATAAAGTTCATTCCTCTCTAATTTTTGGGCCTTGGACATGCTCCATAAATTGGGCTTTACGGTTTTTAATACTGTAGCCCTAACGAGATTTTCGATGCGTCTTTAGGTGGGAATTAGTAGCGTCAAAGGCAGGAGAATATAAGTGAGTTTGGAGGGCTCATTTGCTTCATTTATACAAAACTTCCTCATTTTGCAAGTTGGGAAGAGCTCGCACATTTTCAAGGTATCCTTCGCATCTCTCCTGTGTTCTTCCATTCTTCAATTCGTAGATTCAAGTTGTTCTTAGCCTAATTAGGAATTTTATCCTTAGGGCGTCTGTAGGATTATTGGAATTTTATCTGTGGATTAGGGCAATTTGATCTTTTAGAGGGAAAAAATTAAGAAGATTTAATGTTTGTAGGTTTGAACGTTGTGTGGTCGTTTGAATTAATGTCGACTGAGAGTTCAATAGATAGTGATCAAACTCCATTAAGAGGGTATATCGAATCCCAAATTAAGATCAGTAGTGAGTCAACCGAAGATAAAGGATTGGGTTGGTGGTATGATGACTTGGGAAGAGTGGTATAGTAACGTTTGTCGAACCTCATCTCGGAATACCAACTGATGCGACACCACTCAGGTCAATACCAGCTGCTGGGGAGTTGAGTAGGACTCCAAGTACAAGCGAACTGCCGAACATTCTTACTAAGAATCTGGCCAGTCGAGTGACTGGTCAGTTATTGAGGGAGATTCAGTTAAAATATAGGTTTCCTCAGTCGGTTGAAGTAAGGCTAGCATTGTCGTCTGAGAGGATAGATTTCAAATTACCTAGATGGATTGGATTCTATGAGCGTCCTTTTACTGATGGATTGAGGTTCCCTATTCCGAGGTTAGTGTGGGAAGTGTTAGATCATTACGAAATAGCTCATTCGCAGTTGATGCCCAATACTTTAAGGATATTATTGTCGGTCGAATGCTTGTCATATGAGTTGGGGGTAAGGCTTGGAGTGAAGGATATTTTGTACACTTATTATTTAAAGGAGCATGTGAAGGAGAAAGAAAAGTACAATTTGATTCTTCGACAGAAGATGGATCATTTGGTGTTAGATTTACCCACAAACGACATGATGGAGTGGCAGAAGTTTTATTTCTTTGTGAGGTATGAGGGTGTCTTTGGGTCGTCTCAGGAAGGTCATATCCCAGAATATTAGAATACATCTAGTGAGTATTTTTATATTTTCTTTCCATACCATTGGTTTAGTCGTTTGATTAATCTTCTCGTATTGTGCAGGTTCAGAACGAAATCGTTCTTTCGATGTAACACCGGGTGTCATTGTAAATACGAGATATTTGTTGAGTCAACCCGCTTCAGGGAGGAATTGGAGGGTCGTGTTAGAAGAGAAGAGATTAAGACTAACTCTGTTGTGGAAGGAAGTACCTAATTCTGAAGGTATCTTTTTAGCCCTTAGTAAATTTATCTTGGCCGTGATAGTGGGCACTTGGTCGTGTCAACTGACCTTTGGGAGATTGCTATTTTTAAGCCTTTAACTCCTGAAGAAATTTTATATGCAGAAGAAGCCATGTCGGGTCAGTTCAAATTGCCATATTTTGATGAAATTAAGGCTAAGAGATGAGTAAAAAGGATAAGGGGAATGAATCTGAGTCCGTGGAGGCTGAGGTCATTGTGGAAAGGGGAGATAATAGATAAAGCAGCTGCGGTCCCATCGACGCAGTCGACTGAGATGACAGTAGCTTTATAGAAGCGGAAGGTTGTGGTTGCACCAGAGGAAGACTCGAAGAGTGTTATTGTGAGGATCCCACATGGGTCGATTGTGATTTCGGACCCCTTCAAGTCTCTCTAAGTTCATCAATGGGCTTTTGCTGGAGGAGGATGAGCAACAACTGACCGAGATAGGTCCTCTGGAGAATATCAAAAGAGTTGTGGCTCTGAATTATCAGGTGTGGTTTCAGAAGATTATCTTTCTTTTCTCTTTTCTTTCTTCAATATCTCATCGTTTGAGAATAAACCAAATGTTTTTCAGGCTATGGAATGCGGATTGGTTGCCCAGGAATATGTCGATTGGAGTCAGAGGAGGATCAGAAATATGGAGAGATCTAATATATCGATGAGGAAAAGATTGTTGAACTGAAGGCAACAGTGGAGGCTTCATAGAAGAAGGCAATAATGGTAATGAATCGAAGTCGACTCAGGCTATGCTCAAACTTGAGAGGGAGGTTTCTGGGCTAAACTGAAGGCTTATAAGCAGAGTGTGGATTCCCTTGAAAAAGATAAGGAAGAACTGATTGAGCGACATGAGGGAGTTGCCTACGAGACGGTGCTGGTTGAAAGAAGCAAGTTGATTAAGCAATATTTGGCGGGGGAAGATAAAATTTGGACCCTAAAAAAATGTATAAGGGAGCAAGAGCGACACGAGGCTGGGATCTCCTTATCGGATGAGGAAATTAAAGAAGCTGAAGAGACCATCCCAATCACTGCATAATTTTTCGACTCGGAGAGAAAAGTTACAGCACAAAGGGAGTTAGCAGAGCCAGAAGAGGTTAACAAAGAATCTGAGGAGAAGACTACAGAGGTTAGTGAAAGATCTGGTTGTAAAGAAAGTCAGCTTCTTGAGACTGAAGTCACACTAGTCTCTGATGTTCCAGAAACCCCTACCACTGTTGTTTCCCCTACTGGGGTTCCGGAAATTGGAACCATTGAATACCGAAGATTTATTCCGCTTTTAAACTTGTAATTTTGATGGTCAAGATTGCCAGGTTGTAAAAACTTTAAACAATCTTTGATATATGTAACTTCTTCTTTCTCTTCATGTCGCTTCATTTTCTTTAATCACAGAAATATACATAGATATTTTTAAACAAATACAAACCAAAGAAAGTTATAAGATAGTCTCGTTATCCCCTATTCATAAAACAATCACCAGTTGTCTCGTTATCCCCTATTCATAAAGCAATCACCAGTTGAGTGGTTGGTTTATGACTCTTATTCTGAGTTTCTACCTGTAGAATCGCTTGAGATGAACAACATTCCAGCTGTTTTGGATAGGCCTGTCATCTTTTGTTTTCAGTTTGTAGGCTCATTGTCCTACGACCTTGGTGATGATGTAGGGTCCTTCCCATGTAGGTCCACGCTTTCCAACTCTAATTTCCTTAGCGTTTTGAAACACCTTACGCATGACCTAGTCACATTTTTTAAAAGTTCGATACCTGACATTTTTGTTGAAGTATTTGGCCATCCTTTGTTGGTGAGCTGTAAGTCGTATGGAAGTATTTTCTCTTAACTCATCAATGGTGTCGAGGATATGGTTTATAAGTTATCGATTGGAACTTTCTTCGACCAACTAGTAGCGTGGGGATGATATGCTTCCTTCAAGTGTGATGACTGCTTCAGCTCTGAACGCAAGTGAGAATGGGGTTTCTCTAGTTGGCGATCGAGCTGTCATTTGATAGGACCACAATACTTCTAGAAGTTCATCAGCCTATGCTCCTTTCACTTTTTCCAAACTTATCTTCATAGTGTTCATGATTTTCTTGTTGGAGGATTCAGCTTGGTCGTTGGCTTGAGGGTAGCATGGGGTCGAGAAGTAGTGTGTGAGCGCAAACATGTAGACTCATTGGCCCGAGGCAGGTGGGAGTTTACCTACGATATCCATTCCCCATTTCATGAATGGCCGATGGGAAATGATATGATTGGGCCTTTCTGGTGCCAGATGGGATACTAGGGCGAACCTCTGACATTTTTTCGCACTTGCGGGTGAAGTCCATTGCGTCAGCTTGCATGGTTTGCCAATAATATCCAGTGGTATGGGCTTGGCATGTAAGGCTTCTTTCCCCGAAATGATTCCTATATTCTCCTTCATGCAGTTCGCCCAATTCATATTGGGCTTCCTCGGAAGTGATGCACTTCAAGTAGGGTCCAAAAAGAGATCTCCTCACAAGTTGACCATCATGGAGAGTGAACCGAGCAGTCCGTCGCTAAACTTTTCGGGCCTCGGTTTTTTCTTTTGGTAGTATACCGTTTTGTATGTTCATTATTAGAGGAGTCATCCATGTGTTTTCTGGAATGATCGATGCGATTTCTTTAGTTTCTTCCCTCCAAATGGCCGACCGTTGTAGATACACCAATAAGATGAATTGTGGTATGTCCCCCTACATCGTCGAACCGAGGGTAGCCAAGGCATATACATGCATGTCTTTGGTCCTTGGAACTTGTGAGATTGTGAGCTTCTCGAATGTGGACTGAAGTTCCTTCACCTTTTGTAAATAAGGCGCCATTTGAGAGTCTCGTGCTTGATATGATCCTTGGAGTTGGTTCACAATAAGCTGTGAGTCAGATTTAACTTATATATTCCTGGCTCCCAAGTCCTTAGCTACAGTTAATCTAGCTACGAAAGCTTCATACTCAGCTTCATTATATGTGAACTTGAAGCCAAACTTGATTTCCCATTGTAGTATGTCGCCTTCTGGGGTAGTGATCACGACTCCAAGCCCCTATCCTCGCTTATTGCCGGAACCGTCGACTAAAAGTTTCCAAAAAGTTGTCGACTGGATGCATAGAACTTCTAGTTAAGCTGTGAGTTGTAAGTTGGGACTGAAGTCGGCCACGAAATCTGCTAGAGCTTGTGATTTGATCGCGGTCCATGGTTGATAGGTGATGTCTTGTTCTCCAAGCTCTACAGCCAATTTCATTAGTCTTCTAGAAAGCTCGGGTTTGTGGAGTATGCTTCTCAAGGGGTGATAAGTGTATACTGTGATTGGATGCCCTTGAAAATAAAGGTGTAGTTTCCGAGCTGCTATTATTAAAGCTATGACCAACTTCTCCATTTGTGTGTATCGTGTCTTCGCGTTAAGTAAAGCTTTACTTACATAGTAGACTAGGAGTTGTGTTTTTTCTTCTTCCCTGATCAATACCGCACTGATGGCTTGTTTTGATACCCCAAATATAATAATTGTCTCTCATTGCGACTGGCTTGGAAAGAAGTGGTGGAGTGGTCAAATATTTCTTGAGTTCTTTCAAATTTTCTTAGCAGGTTGGGGTCCATTTGAAGTTTTTAGCTTTCTTGAGGGATGAGAAGAACAAGAAACCTTTGTCTATAGACTTGGAGATGAACCCATTTAAAGCTACGATTCTTCCTGTAAGTCGTATGAATTCTTTTGGGCTGTTGGAAAGGGGATGTTAAGAATAGATTTGATCTGATCAAGGTTGGCTTTTTTCCCTCGTCGAGTGACCAGATAGCCAAGGAACTTACCCGATGACACGCCAAAGGCGTATTTCATGGGATTCAGTTTCATGCCATACTTCCCAAGATGTCAAATGCATGTCCCAACAGTTCTATGCGTTGATTGGCCTCCAAGGATTTTACCAGCATGTTGTCTATGTATACCTCTATGCTTTTTCCAATGTGTTGGGAGAACATCTTGTTGACGAGACATTGGTAGATGGCTCCAACATTCTTGAGTCCGAATGGTATCACCTTATAACAATAAGTGCCTCTGTTGGTGATGAAGGCTGTCTTTTATTGGTCGTTTGGGTGCATGGAGATTTGATTGTAGCCTGAGTAAGCATCCATGAAGCTCAACAGCTCATGTCCGGCTGTAGCATCAACCATTGAATCAATGTGAGGCAGTGGGAATAAATCTTTTGGACACGCCTTATTTAAGTCAGTGAATTGGATACGGACTCGCCATTTCTCATTTTTCTTTTTGAACTACGACGACATTTACAAGCCACTTCGGGAATTAAACCTCCTTGATGGCTCCATTTTGTAGCAGTTTCTGGATTTCCTCGTCGATGACTTGGTTTCTTTTCGGAGCAAATTTTCTTATTTTTTTGCTTGACATGAGGTTAGTCTGGATCTACACAAATTTTGTGAGTCATCATCTCAGGATCTATGTCTGTCGTATCTTCATGAGACGAGGCAAAGTAATCGTGTCGCTCCTTAAGAAAGTCAATTAGGACGGCTCTTAGCTTGGGTTCAAGGTAGGCTCCAATCTGGGCTTTATGATCTGTATAGTACAGGTGGATCTGGACTTTGTCTAGTTCTTTGATGTTGGGTTGATCTTGCTTGGTTCCATGAGAACCCTCATGTAATTGCTATGCTGATTGGTGCTTGCCTTTAAGAGTCGTTTGATAGCATTTTTTCGAGGTAAGTTGGTCTCCTTTGATTTCTTGGATGCCCTACTTGGTGGGGAAGTTTAGCATCTGGTGGTAGGTGGAAGAGACTACTCTCATGTCGTGTATCCAAGGTCGGCCAACAATTAACTTGTTGGCTGAGAGACAATCTAAGACCTGGAATGTTGTGATCTTGTTGATTCCTTCAGCGTAGACTGAGAGAGATTTTCTCCCAAAGTGAGCTTTTACTCCCCACTGAACCCAATTAGCACAATCGACCGTCGGATGCTTTTATCTAATTCTGCTCCCATGTCTGCTAGGGCGTTGGTGAAAATGATATTGGTCGAGGATCCGGTGTCGACCAGAACTTGCTTGATCATAAAATTATCGACCTGCAAGAAGATTACCAAAACATCGTGGTGGGGGTTCATCTGGGTGGAGTTGTTGTCATCTGTGATTCCGGTTGTTTGATTTGTGAACATTCTTTCAATCGACATTATAGAGGGAGATGTTCTAATGGATACTTCTCTCATGCGTCATTTTCCGGCTAAATATGAGATACTACTAAATTCAGATTCACTTGAAATGAAGTTGACTGTATTATTAATTAGTGGTGGTGGTTGGGGGCCATCCCTTCGTTCTTATTAAATTCCCATTTTCTGTAAGCAAATCTTTTAGATGTCCCTTATTCAGTAGTTCCAAAACTTTCAACCTTAGGGCCACACAATCAGCCGTCGTATGACCATAATCTTAGTGGAACTCACATCAATTACTTGTGTCTTTCCTGGTAGAGTCGTCTCTGGAGCGTTGTGGTCATTTTACTTTGTTTCACATCTTCCTAAGGACCGAGACTAATTCTCCTGGGGAGACGGTGAAGTTGTAGTCTGGAAGCCTTTGGAAGTTGAAAGGAGCTCTGTTATGTACTCTGTATGGTGAGGGCCTATTGTCAAAATTTGGATTCAATGGGCGATGTTCTTTCCTCGGGTGGATCCTTTTGTCTGGCTGATGCTTGCCCATGAATTCCTTATGTCTCTTGGGGATTTTCTGTAGGTTGGGGGAACTTTTGCATTTCTTATTTCTCTTGTCTTCTTCCCATCTGATCTCAACTTGGGCCAGAGTCATAGCCTGATCCATTGTGTAGCATTGAAATTTGATTAGCTTCTTGTAGAGTCCATTATCTGTGAATAAACCATTTCTGAAGGCTTCTACTATGGTAGGCTGATGGAGATCCGGAATGGATATTCTTTCTTTGTTGAAACGGGCCACGTAATTTTGCAAAGGTTCCCCCTTTCGCTGTTGGATTATGTTGAGGTCGTCTGTGGTTTTCTCGAGCTTACAAGAGCTTACAAAATATTCCACAAACTTATCTGCTAATTCTTGATACGATCCAACAGAACTATATGGGAGATTGATGAACTAAGTGAGGGCTGGACCAGCCAAAGTCTCTCCAAATCCCCTGCATATTCCAGCCTCCCATTGATTTTTGTATTTGTAATTAATAACGTGGTCATCTAGGTCTGTAGACCTATCATATAATTTCATGTCTGGAGGATTGAATCTTATTGGCAACTCTACTGAAGTGATGGTCTCCAAGAATGAGGTGTATGAGATTGTGCCAGCTCGGCTCTTTCTAACTGATAGCCTGACACCGAGTAGGCTGGAGAGAATTGCTTCTCTGAACTCATGCATTTCCTTACGTATGGTGGTGGCAACTTGCTGTGCTTGGTCGGGTGGAGAGATATGTTGGCCTCTTTGGTGATTTAACAGACGATCGTCTGATGATGGATTGTCGCTTGCCACATTGTTGAATGCTTCCAAGAGATTGGATCGAATGGCAGGATCGTTGGGGTGACCTGAAGTATCATACTGACGGGAGGTTGAAGAGATTTGCTCCAATTGCTTTTGAAGGGCTGTGTTGGAGCTTCATATGGATAGATTTTCCTCCTCTAAAGCCCATAACCGTTCTTGTAGAATGGCTAATTGTGGGACCATGGGGTCTGGTGTTTGTTCGCTGCTAGAAGCCATGAGCTTATCTTCGTAAGGATCGTAGACTGAAAGATTATTATTTGCTATAAATCGCTAAGGCCCCACAATGGGCTCCAAATTATAAACGCTGGTTTTCGCCCGAGGTCCACAATCGAGAATTTGTAGAGAGGGGGCACTAGCGATCCTGCAAAATAAAGGTAGAGTGAGCGTGGAGAATCTACCTATCGGTGTGGTGAGTGTTGTAGGCATTCCGACGCTCAAGTCAGTAATGTAATGAGCGATAAATAGGAGGAAGAACAAGGTCTGAGATTACATTGTCTTCTGTAGACTGCCGTGAAGGTGGTGGTCCGATGTGTGGAGGGTGAGAGGTTTAGAGAGCTTAATTATTAGAGTGCTAAGAGTTGGAATTATGAGGCTTAGGCTTCAATGAATCATATATGTGAATTAAGATTCATTTTAGAGATTAATGAATGAGCTATGACAGTTGGAATAAGGACCATATTTATGGAGACGGGCCCACAATATATTTAGATTTTTATTTTTCGGTGATAAACTGACTAATTGTACGAGGAGCAATTAATTGGGAATTGACATTTTTCAGTTAATGAATTAGTTAAGGAATTGGGGACAAATCATGGGCTTTTATTGAAATTTGATTAGGAAAGTGAACCGTTGGCTTCTATAATGGGTTTTATTTATCATTGATCTACAGTAAAAAAATGATTATACTCTTGGTGCCAAATTTAGCAGGTACATTAACTTAAAATTAAAATCAGATCTATTAAACTTAATATCATATCCCCACTCCACAGCAGTACCCCACTGATGAGTGGTAAATCTATCACTATTTCCCACTCATTTAACTTAATATTTTGTATAGTTTCTTGAGTTTTGTGAATATTTTGATGTGTTTTGTGTTATTTTGTAGATAAATAAAGTTTCAGGACATTCTGGAGGTGATTTGGAGCAAAAGAGTGAAAATTGGCAAAAAGGGTATTTTGGTAATTTAGGTGCGTCGCAACGCCTAACGTGCGCCGAGTCCTGGCTAACGTGCGCCGGGTCCACATGTCAGAATCTGAAAAGTTGACTTTGCTAACGTGCGCTGTGCCACGTGTCAATATCACAGCCGATCTGCTAAAATACGCCTGCCATGTGTCATCATATTAAGATGCTGATAATCACCATCTACGCTAAAATGCACCCTGTCACGTGTCAAAATCTCAGCGGATCACGCTAACGTGTGCCTGGACACGTGTCGCCATCACATGTTGCCGACATCAATAATTCAACTGCCGACATAAGAGTGACACGTGTCACGATCTCACGAAGCCAAGCCAACATGTGTCGAAGATCTACGAGCATCGCGACGCTAGGACCTTACCGAGGCCTATAAATTCAGCTCGATGTTTCAGGTTTAGATGTACCATTCTCTCTTAATTCTCTAATGTAAATAGGGAGTTTTCTATCTAGTTTCTTTTAATTTTTAGTTTTGTAATTAATTTTAATTATGCTCTGTAATAATAGTAATTTACTTTCTTTACTTTTTACAGTTTTTACTATTCACCATGAGGAGGTAACTTCCCCCTCCTAGGGTGAAAGGTAATTCTTTTACTATTGCTATTGAAGAAAAAATTATTGTGTTCGTCGCATCCAAAAGCCGATCAAAGTGAGTATTTCCGCAACTTTACTTTGACGTATTCACACTTTTCATCGCTTAATATGATCTTGGTTTGACCTAGAAAACCCAACAACCTCCCTAGGTCCAGTTTACCCGAGCTATTCCTCAAAGATGCGAGTCATGAGGTAGTAACGCTCCGGCCTCGGGGGTTTGATAATGACATATGGGATTGGCGTGCCATAAGGGGTTTGCGCTTTTCCCATATATACCTCATCCCTTGATGCATTCTCGATCATCAAAGGTGAAAGGAGCCAGGTCGGAACACTTCCACCAAGGGGTTTGATAATGACACCCGGGATTGGCGTACCACGGGCTTGGTGCCCTTCCCCGACTACCAATCACCCATCCGCATCAAGCACATCCCAAGAATATTGAAAATAACTTTCACATTTGATCAACAAACAAGTAAAATAGACAAGTTTCTTAAAAAAAATGAGAGTTTTATTCATATTCAAGGGACCTGCTGCCCTTCTTACAACTCTTTGCGGGATATTTTAAGAGAGGCTTTTACAATTGTTTGTTCTGGTTCTTGTCTTGCAGTCCGAGCTTCATCAGATCCTTTTGTACTTGCTTCCCAATTGTGCTGACAGGGTCTCATTGTGCCGAGCGCTCCATAAGCATTTCTGAACAATTTCGGGGCTCGGTTGAGAACCCCTTCCCATGGTCTTTGGTGGCCCTCGTGAAATTTTTCTCCTTTCCTCTCATTGGGAGAGACCACCACACCAATTGAAGGGGGCCTGATATACGTCGTCCTCTGCCATTGGCTAACTAGTTCCCTGGCTGATTCTTCAGCACTACCAACCTATGAAACTGAGGACTTTAGCAGGCCGAGCAAGTATGGCGCCTGCTCCCGGAGGGACTGGTTCAGACGCTGCCAACAAACGTCACACATCCGTAATGTTACATTCCATTCTACAACTCAATCCTAATGGGTGATCGTTGGCTATCCCTCTTACATTCCATTCTACAACTCAGAAAATGAAAGCTTCTGTTGTCAACCCTCCTTCTTCTTGCGAATCATTTTTTCTCGTTCTGACCAACTTCTTCCCATTCCTTTCCCATTTCATCCATCCTGCTGCTGAACTCTCCAACAACCCATGGTTTCCATATTCTACCATCGTCTTCTACGCAAGCTGCTTTTTGTTAACATTCCCCACAGACGGCGCCAACTGTTGACGGGCCATTTTCGTCCCAGGGGCAATTTCGAAATAACCCTCCCGAGACAATCCTCATTCAGCCGTGAATTTTTTTGGGTTATGGGGACCAAAAGCAAACTTAGCAGAAGGAAAAATAAACACACAGATCGACAATAGGGTTTTAACGTGGTTCAACAGAGCAAGTCCAGCCTACATCCACGGGCACAAAATGAGATATTCCTCTTTTATTACTTAAACCGGGCTCAGCCGACCTATTTTCAGAGTAAGACCGAGATGTTTTTATTCTCTAGGGTTTACAAGTAATTCTCTCTCTTTGTTACAAGTTTTGCTGTCAAAATGATCATCATTCTTTACAAACAAACCTAAATTCTCTTTATATACTCAGAGAATGCAACACTATTCTCATGGACTCGTGACGTTTCCCGCATGGTCTCCGACTGATTGACCGGCTCTCTGGCCCAAGACTGTGGTCTCCGAAAGCAAGCCATGCCGCCTGACGGCCTGTCACATCACTCTATTTTCTCCACTGCCACACGCAACAATAATGGTGCCAGCCTGTAAAAAGCCTTTGAATAATGACATATATCGAAGGGAAAAACCCAACATCTCTGATCTTTTGTCGGTCTTCAAGAGGTCAGCCAAATGATCTACCAATTCTGCCCAAACTGTTCCCGTCTTGACCCGAAATACCCAAGCTTATCCGCTTTTTCCAAGAGGTAAGATAAATCCAAAACGAGCCGCCGATCTACCGTGGTTGGCCTCGGCTATGATGTTGTTGGTTTCTGAAATCTGTGTCTTACTGTGTCCTCTGGTCGGCTGGTCCGAGAAGGAAGTGTTCGGACTCTCTGACTGTCCGAGAATTGACTAATATACCTGGTCCCCCAAGAGATGGGAAGTTCCCTCTCTGCCCTTGCCGAACTGTTCAAATACCTTAGTTGAAGAAATCCCCATCAACACAAAGTATTAATGTTTGTGCATAATTGTCTATAGAAAACTTTGTGTTTAACATGGTTTCTATATAAAGCACAATGTCATCGAACTCAACAAGAGTGAAGATTTGAATGATGACATCTTTGAAAACGGGAATATGAAAATCCAGTGTGTGCTTAAAGAATAAAATGTTCTTGAAGTCTTGACCATGAGTATAGAAAAACCTATAAAAGGCATCATAGGCGAGACCATGGGTCTTATAACGCTTAAAAATAAAGAATTCCACTGCTCATATTACGTTGCTAAACAACATAGATAATGACAGTATGAAATATCGGTGAGCAAAATTGATTTCGGTTTCGGTTCCGCGTGGACCGAAACCTATCCGGAAAAAATCGGTTCATAATTAAGTGGAACCAAAACCTACCCAATTAAATATGATACCTTATTAATCGGTTCTAATTCGGTTCCGGTCCAATTTCGATTTACCATATTTATGAAATCAAAACAGACATAAAACATAGCAAAATATTAGCAAACTTGATCAAGGAAAACAGAGCAAGGTACCAGACAATTGAAAATTAGAATAATGTCAACTGATCTAACTAATAATATGAACAAAAAAGATTCATAATGCCACATAACGAAGCTCAGAATTAAACACAACTAATGTAATAGATATATCTAGAAAATAAAGAAATTGAGGCATAAAAAAATATGGATGAAACCTTCTATCATATTCATATTATCCTTCCAGTGAGGTATGATAACAGCAATCCTATAAATAAATTATTTATTTCACAGTATATCAACTTAATTTCCATCTCCATTAAAATAAATCATAAAGATCATTAAATTATTAAAATATTATAACGAACACAAAAAGTTAGGATATAAATTATACTATTTATGCAGGCTCTTGCTCCTGTCAACAACAGTGAGCTTGTTCCAAGCCAAAAGTCAGCTATACACTAACTAATAATAAAATAAATGTCTCGAATTCAATAGGTATTGTTTTATATTTGGGTTGAATTCAACAAAAAATTGCAAACAGAGTTAATATTCATTATTCCAGAGGCCAGCTTACCAGTAATGGCGATACCGAGACAAAGAGGGCAGAGCTGCTTCAAAGACAGAGAGTGAGCCAGTGAGCCAATATCGATGAAAGAAATGGCAGCTAGAGAGAGAGGGTTAGCACGAGAGAGAGGCACTAAAGATAGGGTTTGAGAGTGTCAGAGAGATATCAAGATTAAGAGAGACTGGAGCGAGTCAAAGACATAATTTGAGATTTATATTTCCTTGAAACAACGCTGTTTAATGTGTGAAACTATTTCAAGATCAGTTCCAAAATCAGTTCCGGGTAAATGGTCCGGTACCAGTTCTTATCAGTGTAGAACCGGAGCCGGACTGCTTAAATCTGGTTCCATACTTTTAGAACCGGAACCGATCCTATATGAATCGGTTCTAATCATATCCGGTTCGAACCGGAACCGATGCACATCCTTAGTATGAAAGAGTTAGGAAAGTTTGACCTAACTAATGATATATAGTTCACATTAGCCAAAGATTTGGTAGTATTTCTATAACCAAACTAACATCACTCATTAAAAAGTTTGACACATATAAGAAATGTCCAGAGCTTACAAAGACAAAGCTCTGTGAAAAATGTCATACACGATCAGTGAACTAGAAAATATTATTTCAAGTCCAAGCTATCATTCGTTCTCTTCAAAATTTCTGGGAGTATATGCAGATGAATTTGATCCCACAATGAGCACATCAATATTTTTGAAAATGCTAGCTGCAACTTAAAATTCAAAAGTGACTATCTCGAGGCTGTTAAAGTCAAATATCTATGAGTATATGACTAAAATTAGCAAGCCTAGAGGTTTTGGAAAGAATAGAAAATTTCATGGTGGTGGGTCATAGTTAGGGAAAGAATGAGATTCTTTCAAGTCAATAAAGAAACATAAGTCAAATCAACACGATAAGGAAAATGTCCTTTAAATCAGACTAATATGGAAAAAGTTAAGTGGTATAATTGTGGCAAGAAAGGTCAATTTGCATGTGACTATACTAAGTCTAAGAAGCCTTAGTACCACATTCCATGCCGCAAAGAATAGAGATACCTTCGTGGAATTTCGACGAATTTTATATGGGTTGAAGTGGATCTACTTAGGCAACAACTCGCGAGTTTAAGTCAAATGAGTATGTACATGTAAGTTCGTCATGCATGGCCAAAAAAACAAATTACTCTTAGATGATGTATTGTATATTCCACTTATTCATTGAATTTCAGTTTATGTTAATTTTATTATATTTAGATTTTGAGTTGACCTTCCAATAAAGAGGTGTTGATATATTTTTAGAAACAACTTATTTTTGGTACTAGTTATTTTTTAGATGGTTTTATTACATTAAATATTGAATATTTTTAATTGTAAATTAATTTTTCCTTAGTTACATCATCTATCATTAATGATAATGATGTCAATATGTGGCATACTGGAGATGACCACATTGACCAGTAATAAATTACCAGGTTAACCATATAGGGTTTCCTGAAAGACATTGACAAGGTAGATTTGTTTACATATGAACATTGTATGGTCGGAAAAACTACAAGAAAATCATTTGGAAAATAAACAAGAATATAATTTCCATAACAATGAAATCATTTAGATATATGTGGTCCAAAGAATGTAAGGACAATGTACTGAGCAATTTATTTCATCATATTTATCGATGATTCTATATGTTTTAATTATGTCTACTTGATTACTCATAAATCTGAAACATTAGATTATTTTAAAAGATTTATGAATTTGACAGAAAATGAATTAGACAAGAAAATTAAAACACTATGCACCAGTCATGGTCATGAGTACTTATATGACCAGTTCAGAGAATTATATGATGAAAAAAGGAATCAATAGTCAGTTGACTACTATCGCTACTCCATAACAAAATGGTGTTATGGAAAGCAGAAACATAACTCTTCTTGCAATGGTTTGGCCCATGATGGCACAAACACATTTGCCTATAATATATTAAGGTGATGCATTTTTTACTGCCACATATATACTTAACCGTGTGCCTTCGAAATCGGTTAGCACCACACCATATGAGTTATATATAGGTCGTAAACCAAATCTTCACATTCTGAAGCCTTAGAGTTGTGGCATAATTTGGATTCTGAGATATGATGTTCTTAGAAATTGATTTTTCTAAGCAGTGAGAAATAGGTCAAGATTTATCTCTTTATGACACTTAGGATCACATAAATCCCATAATTAGTGAACACTCAAGTTTATCTAATTCAAGTGGGGAAAATTTGACAAATGATAATGAATTAGTTTCACATGAGTCTCAAAATGATGATGAATTAGTTTCACATGAGTCTCATGTACCTGATCTGTGTAGGAGTAATGTACAAGATCCAATTGGGAGTAATGTACGTGCTTCAAATGGGACTAACATGGATTATATATTGAGGAATTAGTTCCCCAACGAGAGTCTTAATTGCGACGTAGTAATCGTATAGGCATTCCTCAATGTCATTTCATTGTTGAAGGAGAGGCTATTATGGTACTACATTAAAAAGAGGCTATTCAATACCATGTTAAGGAGAAATTGATGAAAGTAATGGAAGTAGAAATGGAGTCAATGAGATCTAACTAAGTTTGGGAACTGGTTGATGAACCTAATGGATGAAAAGTCACTGAGAATATGTGGGTTCTCAAAATAAAGTGCATTGTTGATGACAATATCGAAAGATGTAAAGCACGACCAGTAGCAAAAGGGTATACACAATATGAAGGAATTGACTACGGGGAGATTTTTTCTCTTGTTGTAAGGTTCATCTTAATTCATTTAGTCCTGGCTATAATAGAAAATATAGATCTAGAATTATATCAAATGGCTGTAAAGACTTATTTTCTCAATGAAAAACTTGAGGAAGAAGTCTACATGGAACACCTTGTTGGTTTCATAAAAGAAAATAAAAAGAAGAAAGTATGTAGATTACTAAAGTCCATTTATGGTCTTAAGCAGTCATCTAGATAATTGTATATATGATTCCATAATACAATCATTTCAAATGAATTCACAATGATTAATGAGGATCATTGTGAGTACACCAAGAGAGATGAAGATATGTTTATTATCTTATCTATGTATGTAGATAATATACTTATAGCAAGACATGATAATGAGTTTGTAAAACACATCAAAAGATGGTTGTCATCTAACTTCGAGATAAAAGATATGGGTGAAACTGCATATATACTTGGAGTTATAATCTCTAGAAATCATTTAAAGAAATTATTATCTCTTCACAAAAGTCATACATAAAGAAAAATTCTTGAACGCTTTAAAATATAGGCTTGGAAACCCATTGATATTCCTATCATGAAAATTACAGTTTAAGTCATAAATTATATCAAGAGACTCCACAGGAAAATTAACAAATGAAGAGAGTTCCTTACTCAAGTGCAGTTGGAAGTTTGATGTACGCATTGATATGTACATGACCTTACATATGTTTAGTTGTTGGAATGATAAATAGATACCATTCCAATCCAATTTCAGCACTTTGAAAATTAGTTAAAAGACTGTTAAAGTATCTAAAAGAGACAGCTGATCACCCACTATACTATGAAGAGAATGATATGCGACTGCAAGGTATACCGAATACTGATTAGGGAAGAGATTTAGATAAGAGAAATCTACCTCCCAATCTGTTTTCTTATTGAAAAATGGTGTTGTATCATAGAGTAATCATAAACAATCTTGTATAGCCTTATCCACAGTGGATACTGAATTTATGGTATTTTCATCTATAGTACAAGAAACTGTATAGTTGAAAAGGTATTTGGATTCCTTGTGTATTGAAAATGATGCTTCTGATACAGTGTTAGTCAGTTGTGATATTGAAGTAGCATTAATTTATATAAAGCCCCTAAATTCCACTGTAAAATCAAACAAATAGATATAAAACATAACTACATAAAAGACATAGTTGCATAAAAAGAAGTGAACATTAAGTATATTTCTATGCTAGAGATGATAGCGGATCTACTAAACCATCCTTATAGGTGTCTCTGTTAGACAAGTAAAATCTCAGGGATAGCATAGATGTTAATGTACTTACATCTAACAATGTATTTACTTCCCAATAATGTTTGCTAATTATAATGCTTATTGATATTTCTATTCAAAACCTGCATGTTAAAATGTTTAGTGTATTATAACATTTGTTGGTATTAGAAGTACGTCGGACAAATGAATGATTGACATTCTCACACAGGCAATCGCTTTAATTACTTTGTGATAATGGGAGTTGGAACAAATTTTTTAAGCTTATTATTTGAGTGATAATTTAGAAGAGCTCAAGGTTAAAAGTTACGAAATGTCATCATGTTAGTAAATCAATTTTATGAAATTACTTTATCTATGATATGACCTAAAGGTGAATAAATATATTTCACCTTAATTGTCTTAATGTCATATGTGAGTGGTTGTCTGAACTATCATCTGTATGGAATTTTTATGAGACATATGCTTCATAAGAAATGAGAGAATACCGTAACATGTGCTTTCATATCATGTGTACAATTAAGACTAATAAGGGTAATACAAGTAATGATCACGATCTTGATATTGTGTTAGACCCTTGAGATTATTATAATCTCACATTGTACCATTTAGACTCTTGTCTGTTTCTCAAAACTTAAAATTGATTATCGCTATCTTGGAGTGTTATTGGAAGATCATAAGAGATTCGATCCAATAGAACATCTCTGGAAAAGCGAATTGAATTAAGGTTGAGAGATTCAAGAAAAGAGAAAAATCATTATATGAATAATATTGAATTAGCTTGTATTCACTGGTCGACCAATTATGTTGTTCTATGTGATCAAACATGATTATGAATACAAAAGAAATATTATATTTGAAAAGAGATTGAGAGAGATTTAATATGATAAATGATCGTGGATATATCATACTGTGCCGAGTAACCTTTCATATTCGAGAAGCTATATAATCCCAACAGATGTATATCAAATAAGCTCTCGAGGTATGCTAGTCGCACAACATGATTATCAAGTATGAATTATTTTTTACAGAGTTAATAAGATTGTTGAACCCATCATGTGTGAGTGACAGATGTTGGATAATACGGGTTAAGCTACCCATGGTGGATCAAATTGACCTCATATAACATACACATGGCATGTTGTAAGGAGGACACATGACATGTAAAAGTTGGGAATATTTCCCATATGTGATGGAAATATTTCCCACTTATGATGGAAGTTTGATGGAAGTTTGATGGAAGTTAAGAACTCCAATTTCTCTTACATTTCTATTCAATCCTATATAAAGAAAATCCATGCATTTTCTTAATGATGGTGTTGGAGTTAGTGTTTAGAGCGTCAATCTGAATAATATATTGTATATTATATTTTATTATTTATTAATAAATTAACTATATTTTCATTTCAACCTTATTAATGGTAATGTCATTTCGCATAATTAGATTGATATATTTAAATATACTGAGAATGACATCGACCTTAGAATAGTCATATAGTAATATTGGATACTAGGTGGTCCGATATTGGGACAGTATTACATGTTATAAACTATTCTTAAAGTAAATATTCATAGTTGTTGGTTTTGAAATACAGTCAAATTCCTATAACCTAGATGACTGGCACATGTCGTATATTGGAACTGGAGTTCCAATGGTTTAACCCGATGTACCATGAGCTTTGGAATCTTGTATAAACATGTGGGTATTCGTTGGAGCGAATACTAAATGACTCACATGTGGTTCATAATAGTTGGAAGTACATACCACCGTCAATAGGAATCTCCTCGAGTCGAGTATGTGATCCTTTGACTATAAGATAACATTGATTTTTTGTGAGATCCTCCACACCTTGATGCCATATATGTCAGAGACCTTTCATGGTCTGACCGCTGGATGTTCGTTGGGTGTAGACCGATGCACTCTTTAATCAAGTGCGTATCAAGGTAGGTTCCGTCAGCCCATATGTGTACCATAAGGGGTTTAGGTATCCATGTATGTAAGTCATGATTCTTAAGACTTTGACCAAAGCCGATCACCAAGGGTTGATCGCATATATCGAAAATGGTGATCTGATTAGTTGTAAAAAATTATGGACATGTCAACATGAGATGTGCGTCTCCAAAACTTGACGGTGTAATCTATATTTCCTAAGCACAACTTGGATAGCCTATGATGGATGGATTGTTAAACATATGTGATGACCTTGACTTTTATAGTTTCGAAAAGTCGTTTATGTTCTTCACGAATTCAGCGGTGGCCGAATTGCGTACATACAAGCTAGACTTATATGACTAACGTGTTTGGACATAGAGAGTCACATAATATGAAGTGTACTATTTGAGCACTTGGGTAGCCGATAATTTTTTATAATAAATAATATTTGATATTATAATTATCAACTAAAATAATTAAGTGTTATTGCATAACATTAATTATTTACTTTAACCCAATTGGATTAATCTAAAATCATACAAGGGCTTTGTTATAATTTCATAAATATCTCTACCATTGGAGAATATTTTGGTCATTATAAATATGTAATCATATATGTATTTATCTTGATTTAATTGGATTAAATCAAATGGTAGACAAATGTGATTAGTCACACTTAATTATACATATTTGAGAAAATTGAATTAAGCCCACCTAAAAGTTGATTAAGACTTTTATTAATTAAAAAATTTCATAAGTTTTTCTATAAAAGAGAAGCTTGAGTAAGGTTTTAATCAAGCTTGAGAAAGCTAAAACATGTAAGAATAAGAGATATTTGCCTAAGTAAAAGAAGTATTTAGGGAAGCTTTGGAAGTTCTTTACAATATTTCAGCAAGGAGAAGAAGATTGGATCTTGGAACCAAGCTTGCTAGCTTTGGGAATTCGTTACAACAATAAGGAGAAATCTAAAACAAGCAAGAATTAGAGATATTAGCCTAAGTAAAAGAAGTGTTTAGAGACGTTTTGAAGTTCTCTATAATATTTCAACAAGGAAAAGAAGATCGGATCTTGGAAGCAAACTTGCTAGCTTTGGAAATTCTCTACAACAACAAGGAGAAGAAGATTAGATCTTGGAACCAAGCTTGCTAGATTTGGAAGTTCTCCACAATATTTCAACAAAGAGAATAAGATTGGATCTTGGAATCAAGCTTGCTAGGTAAATTTGATTTTCCCAAACATCAAACATATCAGCACATTCCATACAGATGGATCCACACCCGGATCAAAACTTTTCTGGCCCAAAAACTAAACTGGAGTTTGTATCTGAAAATTCTTTTTGAACCTAGAAATTATGTTTTAAAATCCTTGAGAACCCTTTTACAAATTCAATTAAAGAGAAAATGTTTTGTCTGAAAACTTACACTTAAGAAATGAGAAAAAATGCTTGTGAATTGTGAGTTATCATTAGTGAGAAATATAGTGATGAATTATGTATTGGATTCATAATAACATAGCTTGATATTGAAAGTAGGCTAATGAATTGTGTATGGATGCTTTTGAAGTATAAACACAATATGCTTGTAATTGGGTCAGAATGTTTATGTTGTACATGTAATATAAAATTAGAGTTTTGAACTCTAGATGATAGCTTGGAGCTATGGCTACTATTTTAGAATCACTTGACCACCTTTGAGTGACATAGAATTTTTCATGAGTCACTTTATTGTGGGATTCTATTTTAATATATGTTTTGAATCAAAGAAATACATATATGTATTTAGAATACATGTATGTTTGTTTTATAACATGTGTTGATGTTATTTTTTATGTTAAAATTGGATTTTAGGTGTATTGAAGTGTTAAGAGAAAATTTGAAGTGTTTTGGATTGGATTCAAGGCAAATTTGCTCACTGTAAAAATTTTATACAGGACAACGTCGCGACTCCCAACTCGAGCATCGCGACACTCACCTCTAAGGGCTGCGGGCGTCACGATGCTCACCCTTGCATGTCACGACGCCGAGCTCTCACGGATTGGGCGTTGCGATTCCTAAGCCTGCGCGTCGCGATAAGCTGAGAATTGATGCCTATGAATATTGAGACTTCATTTTCTCCATTTTGGAGTTTCCGGATTCTGATTTGGTCCCTATTTTTTCCTATGGACTCATAAAATAATTTAAAAATACACTCATGCTGGGTTAGACCCACTTCCGCTGCATGAGGCATTGATACAACCCTAAGGGTCCCACAAACGTCCCAACATAATGGTATCAGAGCAGTTCTTGACCTCACAGCACATGTTGCATGTTTGACATGTATTTGAATCTATGCCTCTGTAATTTTAATTTAATTATGCATAAGTCATATTTTATATGCATTGCATGTTTTAAATTAAAAATTTTATTTTGAGCCAAACATGTTAATGACTCGATTGTCATAAATCTCTCATGATTTGGTGATTACTTTTAAGTAATAGTAGAAATAATGTTAGAGCATTATTGGATGGCCAGTGTTGTCAATACGGAGATAAAAGAGTTCTTATTACTTATGCCCAATATCGTCATTATTATGAGGGTATAAGTGGTCAGAACCTAGGTCACTCGAGGTAAAATTTTACATGTAGCGTGATGAGTTGACGTAGTCACCCAATAGCATCATTATTGTGAGGGTTTACTTACGAAGCTCACTAGTGCACATTGAAAAGTATACTCTTGGAACACGTCCTAATCCAATATCGTCATTATAGTGTCGATAAGAAACGATTCAGGACCAAACTTAGGAGTCATATGAATGTGATTGGCCTTGAAGGTCTACCTAATGAGTTTATGAAGGCCAAGACTGTCATTATTGCGAGGCTTGAGTAAATGTCATGGGATCGACTTCCCGCTATGAAATTTTGATAGTTCAATTTCTATTTTTCCGTTAAGGGAGATTACGAAATTACGTAAAGTAGTGGGAGGGCATTAATAGATTTAAAATCCATAAATCGTATTATTATTTTTATATTGAAATGAAAAAAATTCTGCTTGTGTTTAATTATTGCCATGTAGATGGCTGTCGCAAATCCATTAGCGCGACTTTTAGATTCTAATAAACTGAAAGGAGCCGAGAACTATTTTGAATGGGAAATGAACATTTGTCTTGTCATTGAGTCAGAAAAGTTGAGCTATATGACGCTCAATCCATTGCCTGTTGAAATCGATCCTGATTCCACTCCCGAAGAGCGTGAGACTTTTGAAAAATGGAAGGATGATAACCTAAGGGTGAAATCTTATATTTTAGGATCGATGGTTCTGGATTTGCTCAAACAGTACATAGAAGTACTTGATGCTTGGAGCATTATGAGAACACTCAAGGAGTTATTCAAAGAAAATCAAGAAATTGAAATATATCAGAGATTTAAGGAATTGTTCCATGTTACGCTCAAGGATGAAAGAGCAGTTAGCATTCTTGTTTTGAACATGATAGAAAAAATCTGATATTTGGAATGACATGGCATAATGATCGATGAACGGTTAGGCCGAAATTTGATTTTATCTTATTTGTCTCGTACTTACGCTATCTTTGTGTTAAATTTTCATATGCATTCGATGCAAGCCAATTATGAAGAACTTCATAACATGTTACACACGGCGGAACAAGATTTGAATAAAGGCAATCCTACTTTATACCTCCATGGTGGAGCAAGCTCTACAAAGACTTCTAGAAAGTCAGAGAAAATCAAAATGGGAAAGAATAATATATCAAAGAGAAACTCCATGAAGCACAAAGCTGTAAGACCATATGTAGCTCGTGATGTATGTCTACACTGTAAAAATTCTGGACACAGGAAGAAAGATTGTCCAGAGATGAACAAAAAGGCACCACCCTCAGGTACATTTTATATTTTTCCTATTATTGACATCTCATTAGCCTTTTTTGCAAATAGTGGATGGGTGTTAGACACTGGCAATCCCACTCATATTTGCAACTTTATGCAGATCATGAGGGTTAAAAGAAGGCTGAACAAAGGGAAGATCCAACTTAGAGTTGGGAATGATGAGACATTGGATGACAAAGCCATAGGAACGGTTGTTCTAGATATCTCTAATGGATGTAAATTATTTTTACACGACTTTTATTATGTACCATATTTTATAAGACAGATAATATCAATACCGATATAGGATAAAGAGAGATATAAAATAAATATTAAAGATGGTGCTTTATATTTATATGATAAAGATAACTATTTTATATGTGAATGTTCTTTATCTAACAGTCACTATGTTTTGGAAATATATTGAGATGTCTTTAATGTAGAGGAAAATACAAGTAAAATATCTGAATTAAATAATACTGAATTATGACATATGAGATTAGGCCACATAGGTTTTAGACGTCTATCAAAATTGGTTAAATATGGTTTAATTGAAGATCTTATCTTAGATCCTTATCTAATTTGTGAGTCATGTATCCAAGGGAAAATGACAAATGCCTTATTTGTTGATGTTGGACACCGTGCTGAAGATTTATTGGAGTTAATACACAGTGATGTGTGTGGTCCATTAAATCATGTCATTCATGATGTTTTAACTTACTTCGTGACTTTCACGGATGATAAGTCAAGATATGGATATATCTATTTGATGAGACATAAATCAGAAATATTTGAAAAACTCAAAATATTCTGAAATGAGGTAGAAAAACAAACCAAAAAATTCATCAAATGCCTTCGATCAAATTGAGTTGTTGAATTCAGGAGCGACGAATTCAGAAGTTATTTAGCCCACCAGGAACTCCTTCACACAATGGTGTGTCTGAACATAGAAATCTTACTTTATTGGATATGGTACAATCTATGATGAGCTATACAGATCTTCCATATTACCTTTAGGTTACGTTTTACTTACTGCTGCCCAAATACTTAATAGAGTTCCATCGAAAGATGTTTTATGACCCCATATCAGATATGGTACGATAGACATCCTAGTCTTAGATATTTAAATATCTGAGGTTGTCCTGCATACGTTAGAATTGAGCAACGGGATAAAGTAGCACCAATGGGTTATAAATATAGGTTCGTTGGATATCTTGAAAATTCTTTGGGATATCAATTCTACGATTCTCAGCAATAAAATATATTTGTTAATCGTTTTGTCACTTTTCTTGAAGGAATTTTTGAGAGAAAGTAGGAATTGTAGAAAAATTGAACTCGATGAAACCAGAGATCCAATTGACTCCTAATGCCAAAGGAAGAATGAGGCTGATTGATCAAATTGTGTGGGCTCACATTTTCGTGTCGAGTGGGATCAGGGTGTCATGATATTTACTGCTAGCCTGGAACCATAAACATAATCAATGATATGGAAAGACCTTTTTTACCTGTCATCTTGAGACCATGTAGGCTGAGCCTGATGATGGCTTATTATATGGGAGAACTATATTTCATGTCTAGAACAAAGGGAGATCCCCCATCATGAATGCATACCTTTCCCTGTTGATTGGGGAATCCAGAAAAGACGTCACAAGAGGGCTTTTCTTAGTCGACTGGAATTTTTGGAAGTCAAAGAACATGGTTTATGTAATCTTTCACAATATCCCCAGTCGACTACAAGATATGTTCATTCTTACTCATTGGGCCCTAATCGAGCTTCACACAATGGGATTTTATGGTTCTGGGCCTATGTCCACTTATCGCTGTAGCTCTAGCGAGACTTACGATGTATCTTTAGGTGGGAAAAGATGCGTCAAATAGAGAAACGAATATATGCGATTTTGGAGGCTCATTTGTTTTATTATAAGATTTCTCCAAGTTTGCATATGTGAAAGGCAATCAACTCGTTCCAAGGTATTCTTCAGCCTTATTCTTTTGTTCTTCAGTTTCTTCAATTTATTCGTAGATTAGATTCAAGCTATTCTTGATAAATTAGACAATTTGATCTTTAAGTTTCAGTGTAGTAGGAGAACCGTGTTTTTGGGTTTAGGTTTGTTTAATCTCTAAGGTATAGATATTTTGAGGAATTAATTATTTGTAGGTTGGAGCAACTATTTCAAGTGAAAGTTCATTGAGTTCCAGTGATACCCCAATTGAAATGTATGTAGACTACCCTATTAGGGTCAGTTCACCCGTACTGTCGGTCGGGAGTGGTTTTGAAGTTGAAACATCGAGTGGGGGCTCTAGCGATGATAGGATCTTGGTGACGATAGGGCCTCATTTAGATATACCTAAGGATGTCGCCCCCTCAGAGTTGTTCCAGCGGATTGGGAATCGAGTGGTGTCCTTAGTACAAATGAGCCGACTAACATATTAACAAGGAACCTCGTGAGTCGAGTGACTGAACAAGCTATGAGGGAAATGAAGTTGAAGTATAGGTTTCCTTAGTCGATTGAAGCGAGATTGGCCTCATCGAACAAAAGGATTGACTTTAAAATGCCAATGTGGATTGAGTTTTATGAATTACCCTTTGCAGATGGATTGAGGTTCCCCATACCTAGGCTAGTGTGGGAAGTATTGAACCATTATGAGTTAGCCTCATCGCAATTGCCCCTAATAATAGGAGAGTTTTACTTTCGATTGAGTGCATGGAGTACGAGCTGGGGATAAGGTTCGGGGTAAAAGACCTTCTCTAAATGTATTACCTAAAGGAGCACATGATCGAAAAGGGAAGATATCACTTAATTCTTCGACAAAAAAAGAGCATCTGGTGTTATTCTTGACCACAAATGATCGAGGGGATTGGGAGAAGTTTTATTTTTTCGTGAGGGGAGCGAGTGTTTTTTGGTCGACCGGGTCTGATAGTATCTCTGAGTACTAGAACATATGGAGTGAGTGTCTGTATTTTTCTCTTCCATATTGCTCTGTTGATTTTTCGCTTTGACTGATGTTCACCTCATTCAAGTTTTACAGGCTTATCTCGAATTCATTCTTTTGACATAACTCCAGGTATCGTTGCGAACAACAGATATTTAATAAGTCTACCTGCTTCGGAGATGAATTGGAGAGTCGTGTTGGAGGAGAAGAAGTTGAGGTTGACTCCGCTGTGGGAGGAGGTGTTTGATACTGAAGATACCTATTTGGCCTTGACAAAATTAATTTTGGTCGTCATTATGGGCACTTGGGCGTGTCAACTCGTATACGAGAATCATATTTTCTTTTGCAGCCTTTAATGCCTGAGGAGATCTTTTGCGTAACAGGAATAATGGCTGGTCGTTTCAAGCTCCCAAGATGGACGAGATAATGAACGAGAGAAAAAATAAGAAGGTCAAGGGGAAATGGGTTGAAGTGGTGCCCGAACTTCCTTTAACCAGGGAGAGCGTCCCCGCCAAGCTTTCCCAGGAGCCAATGGTGAGAGCGTCAACTGGGGCTGGTCAATCTTCAAAAAAGAGGAAACCCTTGATAGACCTAGAAGAAGATCTCGAAAATATAGTTATATAGATATCAAGGGGTACAACAGTCATGTCGGACCCCTCCAGTTTGGTGGCTTTGAGGATGGTTTTCTGATGGTGGTTCGTCCCCAACCGCGTCATTGAATGCCTCTATGAGGTTAGTCTGGACGATAGGGTCCGCTATGGAAGTCATGGGTTTCACGTTGTTGGGAGCACTACAAGAATTAGACCATTTAGCGTCGAATTGTTTCGACGCCATAAGTGAAAATTTCGACGCAAATTATATTTAGCGTCGAAAAAATTAGACGCAAACGATGGACGATAAAATGTCGACGAAAACCACTTTTAGCGTCGAAATAAGTAAATGCGACGCTAAAAAAGAGAATTCTGCGTCCAATTTATTTCGACGCTAAAGTAAAATTTTCGACGCTATATTGTATATTTGGCGACGAAATATATCGACGCAAAAATTCAAACTTTTAGCGTCGAAACATTTCGACGCTAAAGTATATTAAAAAAGTATTATATGTAAGCTTATAGCGACCATTTTTTTACTATTAGCGTCGATATTTGTCGACGCTAAAAGTCACCTTTAGCGTCGAAACTAGTCGACGCTAACATATATTTAAAAAGAAATAAATGTGGCCATTTTGTATACTATTAGCGTCGAAATATTCGACGCTAAAAGTAAATAATTTATTTTTTAAAAAATTAGTAATTTACTTATTTTTTGGTCTAAAATATTTAATTTAGTTGAAAAAAAATGTAATTAATGACGAAATATTATATTGAAATTTGTTTTAGAAAAAAGAAATATTATATTAAATCTATTTGTTCAAAATGTTTATACAAAACTAAATATAAAATTAATTACTACTGTGATGGGGGGACGCTCGAGCCCGATGCACCATGACTCATTGAAGCCTCGAACATCTGACGGAAAGCCAGCAGTTGCTGTTCCAACTGCTCCATCTTCTTCTCGTGGTCCATCATCTTCTTCTCGTGGTCCACCGTGACCTGTTGTAGCTTCTCCTTAGTCTGCTGCAGCTCGTCTTTGGTGGTGACTAACTCGTCTCGAAGAGAGACATTGTCTGAATTACCATTATTGCGTGCAGATGACGTTGGCTTCTTACGAGTGCCAAGACCAACGTTGTAAGCTGTCTGATTCTTGAAAACCATTTGCGACAGCTGCTCATCTGGTATGGGGTCGGTCCCTGTCTCCTGAGTTTGATGTTGGAGTTCCGTCATTTCGTTCTGTTTCAAAAAATAAGTTAATATTAGAATTTGAGAAAAAAATTTAACATATATAATATTAATTATTTTATTTTAAAAACTGAAACTTACATAGCAGCGTTCGGCTTCTTCATTTATCCATTTCTTCTTGTCATTGTAATGCGTCACACGGAAAAAATCTGGAAATGATTGCACCTCACCTGTGTTACTCTGTTATAAACATAAAATAAATTCAATATTATTCCAGATAGTAAAAACAATTAACTGTTAAATTTTACGTTAGGATATATTTACCTCAGAATGTTCGGCACGATGTTGGATAAATGGCTTCGAACCTGCACGGTGGTTAAAACGCAAGTGACTTCGATTTTCCGCATTTGCGTGACATTTATCCTGTATTCACCAACACTGTAAGTACCGAAAACAAAGACAATTATAAATTTCTGTTTATTTCAAAATTTACCTCGTGTTTTTTGCTAGACCAAAGCTCACATAAGAATGTCCAATCTTGTTCCTCTATAAAATCAGGCTTGTGTTGTGGAGCATTTGAAGGTCCATGTTCGTCGAATATTGGTTTCAGGACTTTTGTTCTATAATCTTTATAACTTTTCCCCATGTGGTAGTCAATATATTGTTGGACATTCACTTGGGTCAGATCGAACTCGAACCATTCCTACATGAAAATTCGAGTAAAAATAAGTATCAAATAAAAATGTTAAATAAAAAACAATATCGAAAACTTACAAGTAGCGAAGGGAATAGCTGGTTCATTTTGTCTCCCACGGTATCTTTCTCCAAGATACGTAGTTTTGGGGAGCTTCATATCGAGCTGTAGCTCCTATGGCTGTATTAAACGCTGAATTATGTTGTCCGACTTGAGTGTGTCCATCCTCTGATATCTGTATTTGAATACGGCCGTGAGCCTTAACGTACTTAGCCAACCCCAGGCCACGGGTGCGTCCTCGACCATTCACTGTACTGGACTCACCTGTGCTAGCAGAGAAATCACCAGGGCCAGTTGCCCTTGTTGATGTAGATGGAGTCGCGGTAGCCCGTTTGCGATTGCCCGGTGCCATCTGCAAAACCCGTCGCATTAGCATCATCAAATTCCAAAGTTCTTATACATATACATACATATCCATACAAGTCAATACAACTTAACAAAAGCGCTTATCACATCGAATGCTCACTTTCGTAAGTTTCGAATTCCAAAACACATACAAACATTCCAAAACACATACTATACTATACGAAGTTTCGAATTCCAAAACACATACTGTACTAAATGGACGACGAAGTTAAACGGAAAAACCATCGGGGCTGCCTGTTCTGCCCAGAATTCTGGGCCTGCCTGTTCTGCCCAGAATTCTGGGCAGAACACAGCAGGTGTTCTGCCCAGAATTCTGGGCAGAACATGCTGTGTTCTGCCCAGAATTCTGCCGTCCCCGTCCCTTTAATTCGTCGATCATCATCCTTCATTCAATATCATATTCGTCCCTCTAATTTCGATAAAATCATCATCAACCATCAACAATAATCATCAACAAAATCATCAACAATCATCAACAACAATCATTGTCATCAACAACAATCAACAACAAGTATCATCATAAACAATAATCATGACAATCGTGACTCTTTAATCCCGTTATTGTATCATCTCTGACCCAACGCCCAATATTGGATGCATAATTATCAGGGAATTTAACCATTTTCAGCCAATCACAGAATGATTTTCTCTCCGATTGATTGAGCACATAACTAGCAGGAGGCTTAATAAAACCTCGAGAGGAGTCTTGTAAATGCAATTCACTGCGAATTCTAAGATCTTGTAGGTCCAATCTAGCATTTACAGTGTCTTTTGTCTTACCCGGAATATTGAATAGTGTACCCACTAAACTCTCACAAATATTTTTCTCTATATGCATTACATCCAAATTATGTCGCAAACTCAGAGTCCCCCAATATTCTAACTCAAAGAAAATACTTTTTCCTGTCCAATTCAACTCTTCAGGTAACCGTTTTCGATTTTTATCTCTATTATTAGGATGTTTACCTGGTGTGCTGTCTTTCAGATGTTGATGTTGGCAAAGTATGTCAAATGCAGACAATCGATTGGGCTTACTCTGAGGTTCATGTTGCCCGTTAAATAATTTACTCCTCCGCCAAGGATGACTCGACTCAAGAAATCTCCTGTGGCCCGTGTATCCGATTTTATTCCGTAATCGTTGCGAAGGTGTATGATCCGCACAAACTGGACATGCCATGTATCCCTTAGTGCTCCATCCAGATAATGAACCATAGGCTGGAAAATCATTAATGGTCCATAATAATGCGGCATGCATCTGAAAATACTGCTCTGAAGCTGCATCATAGGTATGCACACCCACATTCCATAATGTTTGTAACTCCTCGATCAATGGTCTCAAGTAAATATTTATATCTTTACCAGGTGAACGTGGACCAGGGATAAGCAATGACATAAACATGAACGGATCCTTCATACATTTCCATGGAGGTAAGTTATATGGAATGACAATAACGGGCCAGATGCTATAAGAGTTGTACATATTCCCAAATGGGTTAAAACCATCAGAGGCAATACCTAACCTGACATTACGGGGGTCCTCTGCGAAACGAGGGTACATGTCATCAAATTCCTTCCATTCGGTTCCGTCCGCAGGATGTCTAAGTATGCCCTCCGCACCGATCCTCTTTTCATGATGCCACATCATATCAGTCGCTGTGTGTCGTGACATGAACAATCTCTGCAGCCTGGGCGTTAAAGGGAAATATCGCAATATCTTTTGAGGCACTTTCTTCCCCATACCACGGACTTTGTACCGACTTTCACCACATATCGGACAATGTTCAAGTGATTCATACTCGGCACGAAATAATACACAATCAAACTTACAAGCATGAATGGATTCATACCCCATTCCCAGATCACGCAACATTTTCTTTGCCTCGTAGTACGACTTAGGCAATTCGCTTCCAACCGGTAACATTTGGGCCAGTAACTCTAACATCATATCGATACTTTTGTTGGTCATTCTGTTGATCACTTTAATGTGTAATAATTTCACAACGAAATTCAAGATCGACATTCCAGCACCTTCGAATGGAATTTTTTTTGCCTCATCAAGTAGTTCACTAAATAAATTTTGATCATTTCCACTTAACACTGGCATGTCGCCACTAACACTATGACCAAGTTGTGGACCTTGTAAGTCATGCAAAATATCGGCGATCTCATCGTTTGCAGGTTGATTGTAACTACTGCTCCCTTCACCGACATCATAAAACCGTGACTGAGAATTATACTGCTCACCGTGATAAATCCACGTACAGTAAGTTGGTGATATTCCTGGCATGTATAAATGATTATGAACTTCATCTAACCGCTTCCTTTTCCTATTCAAACAATTTGCACATGGACAACGAACACGACCTTCTGCATCAATGTGTTGCTTTGCGACTTCCATAAACTCAGACACTCCATTACGATATTCAACACTCAATCTATCCAGAGAGCTCATCCAATTTCTATCCATTTCAGCAGAATACCTAAATATAATAATATAATCATTAGATATCATTTTACAGTAATCAACATTACTAATTCAGTAATACTTAATTTAAGCATATATATATATATATATTTGGTTGATAATTAAATAGTTTACAAAAAATTTATATTTTATTAATTAATATACTTACTCTACATATATGAATCATAAATCACTAACAAACAGCATATAAAACAACATATATAATCATAAAAATTGAAAATAATAAAGAAATATGAAACAAGAATTACCTTATCGGAAATTGATTACAATTTTATTGAAAATTTTTAGGAGAGATGTGAGGATGTAGAGGAGAAATTCTGAGATTTCAGAGGATGAAAATGAAGAGAATGAGAGAAAAAACAGAGGGGGAGAAGGGTTGGTGACCTTCTGTATTTTAATCTATCTTTAGCGTCGAATAAGGAAATTCGACGCTAAATGTTACTATCTTTAGCGTCGAATACGTTATGTCGACGCTAATTGTTGATATTTAGCGTCGAATTTAATTTAGACGCGAAAGAATCAAGGATCTGTCGGTGGAAATTTCATAACTATTCAGCGTCGCAAATAGTTTCGACGCTCAAAGTATTATCTTTGGCGTCGATTATACATAATCGACGCCAATTGTGTTAGTTTTTAGCGTCGAAAAGGTTTTTTCGACGCTGAATATTATACTGTTAGCGTCGAATTTAACTTAGACGCGAAAGAGTCAGGGGTTTGTCGGTGGAAACTTTATAAACCTTTAGCGACTATATTTTTTCGACGCTAAAAGTATATTTGTGGCGTCGACACGTTATTTCGACGCTAAAAGTGTAATATTTGGCGCCAAAAATTATTGCAATAATATAATTATTCAGCGTCGAATACTATTCGACGCTAAAGTTCTGTATTTAGCGTCGAAAATAGTTTTCGACGCGAAAACATTAATATTCTGCGTCGACAATTTATTCCGTCGCTAAATACTTGACATATAGCGTCGAAAACCATTTTCGACGCTAAATACAGAACTTTAGCGTCGAATAGTCATTCGACGCTAAATATTTGGACGCTAAAAGCCATAATTCTTGTAGTGGAGGTCGAGGCGATCTTCTCTAATTATTTCTGGAGGTTGGTATTGGTGCTCCTCAGTGCTTGGTTCTCCTCCTTCAGCGCTCGTAACTGTTCTTAAAGAGCGGCTAACTTCGCGACCATGGGGTTTGGTGTTTGCTCGCTGCCAGAAGCCATGTGAATTGGTGTGTTGTGTGGATCACAGACCAATGACTTTTTGATTGTTATTAATCGTCAGGGCCCCACAGTGGGCACCAAAATGTAGACACTGAATTTTACCTTCGGTCTACAATTGAGAATATGTATGATGGGGCACCAGCAGTCCTGCAAGATAAAGATACGGTAACCGCAACGTTTCTACTCACCAGTGTGGTGGATGTCGTTGGAACTCTGACGCTCAAGTCTGTTATGTAGACGAGCGGGAAGAAATGGAAAATCAAGGTTTGAGGTTACCTTGACCTTCGTAGATTGCTGTGAGAATGGTGGGCTGGGGTTTTGGGGCTAGATGCGCTTTGAGAACTCGAGTGTGAGAGCCAAAACTTGAATGAATCTCAAATCTTTGGACCCTCTCTCCTTTTATAGGCTACAGAGTGGCCTTCAAGTTGGATTTGGACTCCTGAAAGTAATCGAATTCTAATCCTTTCAGAAGAGGGTAGTAGAGTTAGGTTTATGTTAGGAATGGCCATATAATGGGGATTAGGTCTATACCATCGTGTTTGTAGGTGTTTTGTTGCTATGATAATACTCATTTTCTCTTTATCAAGAAAGGAGGCGTCTTGTGCAGATTGAACCAGCAATGTCGAGTGGGCCTTCAAGTAATATGATACGGATCTTACCGAATGCCTTACAAGTCGTACAGGGCCTAGGGAGCCCCTAGGCCGTGTGGGCTTCTTCCCTGCGTATAGGCTCACGAGCCATGAGGAAGAATCAAGTGCTTTGATCGAAAGCAATCAATTACCCGGAGCCGATTGCGTTTTGTTACTTGAATCTGAGATGAAAAGACCGTTGGATTGTTAGCTCAAATTTGGCCCGTACACCTATCTATTTTTCATCTCATGTACTTGTAAATTTGCAAATAAAGGCATGCCCGAAGTGAAGCTACGTAAAAATTGATGGCGGGTCGATTTTTTTATTTAGAGATTATTCGTAACTATTATCTCTTCATTGTTTTCCGGAGATTAATAACATGCATGAAATTTTTTGTTTATCTCACTAATGTCTACTTCAAATATTAATATCACCGTTGAGAATCTTTGGTGAAATTTGAAATAATATTTACTTTGTACATAATTCGATGAGTGATGACTCAATTCATCAACTACCGTTAATTTCTCTTTTTATATATTTATATCTTGTTCCATGGTCCATAGTTGCTAGTTTTGTAGAAATATAAACAAGCATTGGAAAGCTTGTTACATGAGGAATCATTATTTATGACACATATAATTGAAAAATACATATTTTTTTAAATGGTAAGTGTGGGTTCGGAAGCTTGTTATTCTTGATTGACAGTGCATCCACACAAATACGACATAATATTCTTGGATATTCACGAGAACGCATAAGTCGCAACCTTGACACGGTGTGGGCTTTTACTACAAATCATATATTGCACTTCACTATGCTCGACGGATGCAGACAAAATCTAAAAGAACACATCAGCCGCTTCATTGACACGCTGGGGGCTCCTGCCACAGATCCGAATTAAGATCATGGGGGTTTGCTAAATCTCTCACTGAGCGAGCTTATATCTGGTACGTGTCCATGCTAACGTGGGAAGAGCTTGCAGAAAGATTTTATTATATATATATATTTTCAAAATGAAGAGAGAGTCACTGCCACACAGCATTGGGAAAAATAACATTTAGCAGACTTCATTCATCGTTAAATTCCGAGACAAGCTTTGTGAAATATCAAAATCATTTCATTTTAAGCGATTTTCTAATCAGACCTTGGAGAATAGACATGATTTGATAAGCATCAAAGACAAACAAGGCAACATGAATTGCACTCGAAATAGTATTTAAAGATCAGAAGATGGACTCAAGAGCACTACATGGCCACTGAATATTATAATAACTCACTGAGGAACATGAGACCAAATAAGTATTACTTCGTTTGATTTTCCTGCATGTTATATATTCACTCTCATGCCACAATGAAATGATTGAATCACATATTATAGTTTATCTTTTACATATTTTCTATGCTAGAATTTGCACCACAATGCAACTAATTTGTCATTTATGCGCGTAATGCGTGTCTAAATTAACAATGGTGTACAAGCATAGAAACAATAAAATTGCGGTTTTTATGCGGGTCAACATCTGGAGTAAATTTTTAGTGCAACGGAGGTATGAGTGACGTGGTACCACCAGCGAATTAGAAAATGACATGTATAATTTAATACATATTTTTTAGTTGTTTTTTAATTTTTTAACACGCGTGGCAATGGATGATTGTGTTTGTTGCATTGATGACGTGGTACCACTATTACACCAAAGATTTTCTCTAAAATCTGACGGCTCATGGAAATTATGTGAAAATTATTAATACTATCAATTTTGGATATTCTTCATGAAATTACTAAAAAAATCCATAGTTGGAGGGGGCTTAATGTAGATGCTTAAAGTTATACAAAGGAAAAACCTGTGAATTAAGGTTCGTAAAAAATCAAGCGGATTAAATTTTATTTAAAATCGGTCTACACACTCCATGCAAAAATGGCTTAACTTCAACAAAAATCTAACTTATCAGAATTCAAATAACATCAATGGAGTTATGACTTATCAGAATATTAAAAGAAAAATTACTTCAGACACAAACCTAGAAGAACGTCAAGAACTGAAAATGCCATCAGAACTGAAAGACGTGAAATGGTCAGAAAATATGTAAACTATCGAAAACATAAGTCATGTGAATTGAAATCATATCTGAAAACATATTCTAAAATCAAATCGTTAAAAAAATATACAGGGCGTCCATTGTCGATCACGCTCAAAGATCAACAATGTCCGTAACAGGATCATGTCCACAGAGGGTACTGCCATTTTTCGATGATCAGAACCCCAGATCAGAACATGCGTCACGGATGGTCAAAACCATAAAACATATCATCAGCTTCGTGACGAAATAAAATATCAAGCGTCTCGGCGGAAACATAGTTTATGATTTTGAAACTCATAAACATATTTCATGCGCCGAGATAAGAAATATATCATTTCCTATATTGTCAAAGTATATTTTTCAGAAATCCTTTTGTGAAAAACTCATTTCAAAACGAAATCTGAGATAACGGTAAAGTCGTAAAACAAGATGTCTTTAAAAAAAACACCTTTAATAGAAATACAGACTTAAAGAACCGACATATAATGAAATACAAAAATATAGAATACTAACGTCAGGACTGATGAGTGATAATTATATCACTATTTCCCACTCATTTAACCTAATATTTTGTATAGTTTCTTGAGTTTTGTGAATATTTTGATGTGTTTTGTGTTATTTTGTAGATAAATAAAGTTTCAGGACATTCTAGAGGTGATTTGGGACCAAAACAGTGAAAATTGGAACAAATAGCATTTTGTAATTTTAGAGCTTCGCGACGCGCAAGCCTTTGGCGTCGCTACGCCTAACATGCACCAAGACTTGCTAACATGCGCCGGGTACACAAGTCAGAATCTGAGAAGTTTGACTTTGCTAACGTGCGTCGTGCCACATGTCACCATCACAGCCGACAGTCGCCATCGCCACGTGTCGCCACATGTCATTCCACGTGTCTGCCACATCATCGTCCACATCACCTCTTGACCAAGTCAACGTGCCACTGTCATCATCATATGGGTTCCGACAGTCACTTTTCGCCACGTGTCGTCCCCGCCATGGTCACAAGCGCCACTCATCGACACGTCAGCGCCAATTATTGACTCACTTTATCCGAATTGACACGTGGCAGATAAGAATCTGAATCAGCCAATCACGAGCCGCCATTGTCGCAATAATTGAGCTTCCAGCCGCCTTGCCACGTGCCACCTTACCTTTATCACCTTATCCAGAACCACGCGATGACCAAAGCTCCACGTCGACAATCACCCCGCTTCGCGACGCCGACCCCCTACTGACGCCTATAAATAGAGCTCGAAATTTCAGTTTCAGATGTATCTTCCTCTCTAATTTCTCTGATGTAAAATGGAGTTTTCTATCTAGTTTCTTTTAAATTTTAGTTTTGTAATTAATTTTAATTACGTTCTGTAATAATAATAAAGGAGGTAACTTCCCCCTACTTCTAGGGGGTGAAAGGTAATTCTTTTACTATTGCTATTTAGATTAATCTCCCTTAAATATAATATATTCACTATTTAAAATTTGACTTAAAAAGGATACCGCTATATTGGTTGGTTGGTAGTTCATTTTAATCTGGTTTAAACCTGACTAATCAAGGATACCGCCAGATTGGTCGGTTGGTAATTAAATTTTCTTACCGCCTATATGGCAGGTTTATTTTGGTTCCGCCTTTATGGCTGTTGGACTTAATTTGACTTAATCAGGTTACCGCCTATATGGACGGTTGGTAAAATAATCACAAGTTAATATATTATATTAATGGAGATATCTAAATAGTAAATAGTAAAAGTTGATCATTTACCTTAGCATTTTATTTTATTGTAATTTACTTTTCAGCTTTTACTTTACCACAATTACTTTTCAGCATTTTTACTTTATGTCTTTTACTTTTAAGTTTTTACTAGCCCTAGTTATGTGTCGTAACTAAGTTAGTTATCTGGGGTTGTGATGAATTCTAATATCACCGGTTTATAAGGGGTTATTTTATAGTTTGGGTAATTTAAAGGTTTACTTATTAAGTCTTAAGCTTAATGCTTCTTGTTGTCTGATCACCAATAAGATTGATGTGGTAAATCTAAAATAAACTTGACAAAGGAATTTTAGGTTTCAGCCTTAGACTTAATAGCCCACGATCTTCCTTGAGGATAGATAACCCTTTAATAGATTTCCTTACAGGATAGACATATACCTGTCGGGCGGGGGTAGCCATAATTGGAACTTAAACTTAATGAATCCAGATAATTTGGTTGACATAGACATATGGTTCAATTGGGTTAAACTGGGTATTTGCGTCTGACCATCGACAGAGGCTTTTGCATAATTTAGTGTTCCAGGTTAGTAAACCGATTTATTACACACAATGAAATAACCACCACTTCATCTTTTAAAAGATATTAGAAAGATTCACAACCCTAGATAGTTTTTAATATTGAATTTTCTTAAACCTACTTTTGTGCAATTTTATTTACTTGTTTTTAAATTAGAATCATCACCATTTCAAATCAATCAATCAACCTGTTAGATACTAGTAATCATTTGACCTCATAAAATTAATAGATTAGGTATTAAGTCCTCGTGGGATCGATACTTTTTATACTACTTGAACGATACGTACGCTTGCGTTATACGTGTGTGTTTACGCCGGTCAAGTTTTTGGCGCCGTTGCCGGGGACTTATTTATCTTTCACTATTAGTTTAGAGGTTAGATACTTTACTTGTATCTAATTTCTTTTTACTTATTGTTTTTGTTTTCTTGTGTTTCAGGTTCTCAGAACTTCATGAGACGAACCAGAAGCTTTGAACTCCGACCGCTTGACCCAGAAATTGAAAGAACCATCAGACAGTTGAGAAAGGAAAGGCGAGAAGGCCAAGAAGCTTTAGTCAACATGGAACCTGAACCTTTGGAGGTTGCACCACCAATTCCCATTCGAGACAGAACCATTCCGGTGGTTGACAGACTCATTTCTGTATTGTACTTCCTCCCTTACCAGCAAATGCAGGTGACATCAAAACATGCATTCAGATGATTCAGCAGTCAGTTCAGTTTGGGGGGAATGCAACTGAAGATCCTAATGCCCACATCAGCAACTTCCTGGAAGTTTGCGGCACTTTCAATTACAACCGAGAAGCTGAAGAAGCAATGAGACTGCGTATTTCCCATACTCCTTGAAAGACAGAGCTAAAGCTTGGCTACATTCACTACCAGCAGGTTCCATCACAACTTGGAACACTTTAGCCACCAAATTTCTTGCAAAGTACTTTCCACCAGCCAGAACTGGAAAGCTGAGGAATGACATCACATCCTTGTGCAACAAGACTCAGAAACTCTCTACGAAGCTTGGGAAAGGTACAAAGATTTGCTCCGGAAATGTCCTCACCATGAGATTCCAAAATGGCTTCAAGTCCAAACCTTTTATAATGGACTTTCTGGACTGATGAGAACCACAATCGATGCTGCTGCTGCTGGAGGAGCTTTAATGGCAAAAGGAGAAGATCAAGCCTGGACCTAATCGAAGAAATGGCCAACAACAATTCCTTGTGGCCAACAGAAAGGAGCATGATCCAAAGAATTGCAGGAATTTATGAAAGTGGAGCCAATACAGCAGTCAACGCCAAGCTGGATCAGATATGCAAATTCATGGAGACTCTCAGCACTGGATCCACAAGTTCACCATATGGAGGAGCACCAGAACCAAACCAACTTGAAGAGACGGTGAATTATGTCAACAATTTCAACAGACAGGGGAACAATCCATATTCCAACACCTACAACCCAGGGTGGAGGAATCATCCCAATTTTTCATGGAGCAACAATTCAGGACAAAAGAACAATCCACCACCTGGATTCCAACAGCAGAACTATCCACCACCAGGATTTCAACAACAGAACAAAGAAAGGAAAAACATGAAAAAGAACCAGAAATGAAAGAATGGATTGCAGAGATGTTCAAAAAGCAACAAGCAGCATATGATGCTATCTTTCAGAGCCAATCTGCTTCCATCAAAGCACTGGAGAATCAAATCGGACAACTGGCCAATGCTCAAGTTACAGACCGCCAGGTAATCTTCCCAGCAACACAGAACCCCAATCCAAGGAACCGAGGGAAGGAGCAATGTCAAGCCATCACCTTGAAAAGCGGTACTGAAATCAACAAAGATGTTGGAATCAAGGCAACAATTGAGGAAGTTTCAAAAGAAACAAAGCAACAGATGGAGGAAAAAGAAGCAAAGGAAAAAGAAACAGAAAGAATCACTCCACCTCCACCTTTTCCACAGCGACTTCAGAAAAACAAACTGGACAAGCAGTTTGCTCGATTCCTGGAGGTGTTCAAAAAGCTTCACATCAACATTCCATTTGCAGAAGCCTTGGAAGAAATGCCCAGCTATGTAAATTCATGAAAGACATTCTTTCACGAAAACGAAGATTGGGAGATTACGAGACAGTAGCATTGACGGAAGAATGCAGTGCCATTATTCAGAGGAAACTTCCCCCAAAGTTGAAAGATCCTGGCAGTTTCACTGTCCCATGCACCATTGGAGAACACTATATCGGTAAGGCTTTATGTGACTTAGGTGCAAGTGTTAATTGATGCCTTTTTCTATTTACAGGAAACTGCAAATTGGAGAAGCAATGCCTACCTCAGTCTCATTACAACTTGCTGATCGAACGCTCGCATTTCCAAGAGGTGTTGTTGAAGATGTGCTGGTCAAAGTCGACAAACTCATTCTTCCAGCAGATTTCATTATCCTTGACATGGAAGAAGACAAAGATGTGCCTATCATCCTTGGAAGACCATTCTTGGCGACAGGACGAACTGTGATTGATGTACAAAAAGAAAACTAACCATGAAAGTTCAGGACCAAGAAGTTACTTTCAATGTTTTCAAAGCCATGAAATTCCCGAGCGATGAAAAGGAAGAAGAATGCTTCAGAGTTGATGTTGTTGATAGTATCGTTCAGGATACTGAGCTAAATCCCACGGATACACTTGAAGCTTGCATCACCAACATGACTGACAGCGAGCTAGATGCTGAAATCCTGGAATGTATCAACTACCTTGACAAACCATTCCGATTCAAATCAACACCACCAGTTGAAAGCCTGGAACTGCCAAAGAAAGATCGAATCAAGCCTTCGATTGAAGAACCACCACAGCTGGAGCTGAAGTTACTTCCGAGCCATCTCAGGTATGCATTTCTTGGAAACTCTTCTGAATTACCTGTTATTATTTCTTCTTCACTAACATTGGAGCAGGAAGAAAAGTTACTGAGAGTATTACGAGAGCACAAAAGAGCCATTGGCTGGACTATAGCAGACATTCGAGGCATTAGTCCATCATTTTGCATGCACAAGATTCTGATGAATGATGAGTACAAACCCACAGTGGAACATCAACGGAGACTCAATCCAATCATGAAGGAGGTCGTAAAGAAAGAAATCATCAAATGGTTGGATGCTGGCATCATTTCCCCATCTCAGATAGTACTTGGGTGAGTCCTATGCAGTGTGTGCCGAAGAAAGGGGAATCATGTGGTTACCAATGAAAAGAACGAGCTAATCCCAACCAGAACGGTGACTGGATGGAGAGTATGCATGGACTACCGAAAGCTGAACAAAGCAACACGAAATGACCATTTTCCGCTACCATTCATTGACCAGATGTTAGACAGACTGGCGGGACATGAGTTCTATTGTTTTCTGGATGGATATTCAGGGTACAATCAGATTGCCATCGCACCAGAAGACCAGGAGAAAACTACCTTTACATGTCCCTATGGTACTTTTGCTTTCCGCAGAATGCCATTTGGATTATGTAATGCCCCTGCTACATTTCAGCGTTGCATGATGGCCATCTTCTCAGACATGCTGGAGCAGAGTATGGAGGTTTTTATGGATGACTTTTCTGTGTTTGGAGATTCTTTTGACCACTGCTTGCAAAATTTGGAACATGTGTTACAAAGGTGCGAAGATACAAACCTGGTGCTCAATTGGGAGAAATGCCATTTCATGGTACATGAGGGCATTGTTCTTGGACACCGGATCTCACAAAAAGGAATCGAGGTAGACAAAGCAAAGATTGAAACAATTGAAAAACTACCTCCGCCGACATCTGTCAAAGGGATTCGGAGCTTTCTCGGACATGCAGGTTTTTACAGGAGATTTATCAAAGACTTTTCCAAGATTGCTAAACCTCTTTGCAATCTTCTAGAAGGATGTGCCTTTCAACTTCACCAAAGAATGCCAGGAAGCTTTTGAGATCTTAAAACAAAAGCTGATTTCTGCCCCCATCATTGTAGCACCAGACTGGACCTTCCATTTGAAGTAATGTGTGATGCTAGTGATTTTGCTGTAGGTGCAGTTTTGGGACAACGCAAAGCAAAATTTTTCACACCATTTACTACTCCAGCAGAACTTTGAATGAAGCTCAACTCAACTACACAACCACTGAAAAGAGTTGCTCGCAGTTGTGTACGCTTTTGACAAATTCCGCTCCTATCTGCTGGGTCCCAAAGTGGTGGTCTACACAGATCATTCAGCAATCAAATATCTGATCACGAAGAAAGATGCCAAACCCAGATTGATCCGTTGGATACTTCTTCTGCAAGAATTTGACGTGGAGATCAAAGACAGGAAATGGACAGAAACCAAGTGGCAGATCATCTATCAAGGCTCGAGAATGGAGAAACAGCTGGCAAAGATCTTTAATCAAAGAAACTTTTCCAGATGAACAGCTGTTTGCCATGAAACAGCAAGATGCCCCTTGGTATGCTGACTATGTCAACTACATTGTGTCAGGAAAATGGCCGTTGGAATGGACAACTCAGCAACGGAAGAAATTCTTCAAAAGTCAAACATGTCTGGGATGAGCCGTACCTGTTCAAACGTGTGCTGATCAATTATTGAGACGGTGTGTTCCACAAGAGGAGGTCAACAGTGTTTTGCAGCACTGTCATTCATCACCATATGGCGGACACTTCAGCGGAAACAAAACTGCAGCCAAAGTCCTACAATCAGGTTTGTTCTGGCCCACTCTTTTTAAAGATGCTTATCTTTTTGCTCTTCAATGTGACAGGTGCCAGAGAATGGGGAATATTTCGAAGAGAAATGAAGGACCGTTGCAAAACATTCTGGAAGTGGAGATATTCGATGTGTGGGGTATAGATTTCATGGGACCCTTTGTTCCATCATTCGGAAACCTGTACATCTTGGTTGTTGTAGACTACGTCTCCAAATGGGTTGAAGCAATTGCACTACCATCCAATGATTCAAAAGTGGTGATCAAATTCCTGAAAAAGAATATTTTCACTCGGTTCGGAACACCTCGGGCAATTATCAGTGATGGTGGCTCACATTTCTGTAACAGATACTTTGATGCACTCCTATCCAAATACGGAGTTACTCACAAGGTTGCCACTGCTTACCATCCACAGTCAAATGGACAGGTTGAAGTTTCAAACAGGGAAATCAAAAGAATCTTGGAGAGAACTGTTGGATCAACAAGGAAAGATTGGTCTACAAAACTAGATGATGCATTATGGGCCTACCGAACAGCTTACAAGACACCCATTGGTATGTCCCCATATCGATTGGTGTTTGGAAAAGCGTGCCATCTGCCAGTTGAGCTTGAACACAAGGCGTACTGGGCACTGAAGAAGTTGAATCTTGATTCACAAGCTGCAGGAGAGAAACGACTTCACCAACTCAACGAATTGGAGGAATTTCGCTTACAGGCTTATGAGAATGCCAGATTGTACAAAGAAAAGACCAAGAAATGGCATGATCGAAAAATAGTGCACAGACAGTTGGAACCAAGGCAGCAAGTGTTGTTGTACAATTCACGGTTGAAACTTTTCCCTGGAAAGTTGAAATCAAGGTGGTCAGGTCCATTTGTGATCACTCAGGTTTTACCATATGGAGCTGTTGAGTTACTGGATCCCAACACCAACGAAACATTCAAGGTTAACAGTCAGCGTGTCAAGCACTACTGGGGAGAATCATTTGAGCGACAAAAAGAAAGTGTCACACTTTCAGATCCAGCCTAACGATCGAGAAGTCACGTCTAGCTGACGACTTTAAACTTAGCGCTCGCAGGGAGGCAACCCATGCAATTTGTGTATATATTGTGATTTGTGTGTTTTATTTTTGTGTGTTTAATTTTTGCAGATAAAGTCATTTCACGATGGAAGAAGCTCTCGCAAATCTTCACAAGCAATTTCCTTCTCTCCCTCAAAAATCTCTGATGAAAGTCTACAAAGCTCGCTTAGAACGGATGAGATTACTAACGATCATGGTGTTCCTAATGATATTCGTTGGGTAATTGAAGCACGGTCCGATTGGCAGGTGAGTCTTCTGAATCTTTTATTTCACATCTGCCTGGTTTTGGAAGAAGCACCTATGCAAGAAACGTAGAGCTAAGCAAATGGGTGTTTGTTACAAATGTGCACGCTGGAATTGCAATACTCGTTGTCGTTCTTTAGGAATGGTGTCTGATAATCGCGAAGATAAAATTAAATTCATTAGGGATGGCTTGAGTAAGGAGTCTGTAGATAATATATCTTCGACTCTTGAGACGCATCCCAGTGGATATGTTCATATAGCCATTCGCAAATTACATACACAATTTCAAAAAGAAAGACAACAGTTAAGTCTCGGGAATCTGACTCAAAAAGACCCTGTTTGCCAATTTATAAGAAAATTGGATGGGAAGCTTGTCCCTGACGCATAGACGTCAATCAAGCCGCTACTTTTCTTGTAAATATTATATCTCTTTGTCTTTTCCTAATAATTGTGATTTGTTTTGTTGTTTTCTTTTATTTTCTCCGACAGGATCCAGACCTTTTTGACTATCACGATTTATTTTACTGTTAACTAATAATTGTCATTTGGCAGGTACTAGTGCTATTATTTTACTCACCCTTTTTCAGGTGTTATAAATTCAACTCATCATTGCACTTTTGAAGACATCCAGAGTAAAACATGGAAGCCACTTCAAGAAGACGAGTTGAAAACATCTGTGTGTTTTGCGGTACTAGTGTTGGTGTTAAGCCACAATACGTAGAAGCAGCACATGAATTGGGTCGAGTCTTAGCTGCAAGGAATATGCACTTAGTATATGGCGGAGGCAATCTTGGACTAATGGGGATCGTTTCAAAGGCCGTACAGGAAGGAGGCAGTCACGTTTTGGGAATCATCCAAAACCCTTGGCGAGGCAAATCTTATTGACCATCAAACGGAGAGGAACTGATCGTGCCAGGTATGTCTGAACGATTGGTAGAAATGATTAACCGTGCTGATGCTTTTATTGCTTTGCCAGGTGGCTTGGGTACATTGGAGGAAATTTTTATAGTGTTATCTTGGGCGAACCTGAACATACACCAAAACCGCTTGGACTGTACAACGTTGAAGGATTTTATGATTTTCTTTGTGTGTTTCTTGATGATGCCCGAAGAAATGGGTTCGTGTCAAAACCTTTGAAAGAACTCCTCTTTACTGCCAGAACTGCTCCGGATCTAATTGACCAAATCTTAGCCTATGAACCACAAGTTGACCCTATCCTTTCAAAGATAAATTGGTCCGAGGACGATCGTGGTAAGAGGCGTCGGATTAATCTGGATCTTAACCTTTAATTTCCTGTAGAATTTCAGCTAACCAGGTTATCTTCTAAACTCTTCTTCTACTGTTTAAGACATTGGGGACAATGTCTCATTTAGGTTTGGGGGAGGGAATTAGTTGATCAGTACCTTGTTTTTAGTTTGTGTGTTGTTTTTATTTTTAGTCCAAAATTTTTCGAAAAATACAAAAAATTGAAATTTTTTCAAAAATTACAAATATTTTGCGTTTTTGTGTTTTTATTTTGACTAAAAATGTGAAATTGGTAAGAGATAGCTGAGTAAGGAGTTTTCACTCCTGAGACGTATCTCAAACCATTTTTTAAACAAGTTAGTTTTTGTTTATTTCATTTTAAATTATTTAATTTGTAAATTCTCCATAAAACTGACTAAAATGGATCTTCATATGCTCAGTTAGCAGATATTATCAACATGCATTGTAACATACGGACATGAGCTAAAATTGAAAAGTTTGTAATATTCAGTGCTCTAGTTTAATTGGAGGAAGCATCTCAAAAAGTGATGGAGTAAAAAAAAACAAAATCTGAGATCCGAGTTATTAAGTCTGTAAGGGTGTTTTAACACCTAGTGCCCTAAAGCCAACTGGTTTGGGAGTCACTGGCCCAAAGCTCGCTACATGGATCAAAGATGTTGCAAAAAATATATATATCTGAAGTCTGAGTAATTAAGTCCGTAGGGGTGTCTTAACACCTGGTGCCCTAAAGCCAACTGGTTTGCCAGGCCACCGCCCAACACTCGCTACATAGATGGAAGATATTGTATATAAATAAAAAAAAAAAAATCAAAAATCAAAGAAAAAATCAGAAAAATTATTCCATTGCTACAAAAGGTGTGAATTCTGATAAAACTTTAGGACAAAAATATTACTCTCTTATCAACTGCACTTGTGACTGTTGTGGAAAAATGAGTTGTTTAATATTTTGTTGGCTGTGTATATGGAGAATGGTAAATATAATCGGAGAATTTACTTATTCAGTAATTTAGAAAGAAAGAAAACAACTAGTAACTTGGAGTAGAAGTTTCACCTGATTAGTCACTAACTTCTTTATTCTTTTTTCGCTTGTCTTTTTGCTTTTGTGTGCATTAGTTTCACTACCTTTTTACTTTTGTAAAATGTTTGTTGTATCATTGCTGTAAACCCTCACGAGACTACAACTCGTCCACTATGGACACCTAGGGGTTTAAAGGCTTGTTGCATACGCTAAATGCAACTGTGATCCCTACGAAAGTGGCTTAGTTAAATTTTATTTTAAAGATGTTTATGTTATTTTATTCTATGTTTTGCTCGAGGACTAGCAAAATGTTAGGTTGGGGGTGTGATGAGTGGTAATTATATCACTATTTCCCACTCATTTAATGTAATATTTTGTATAGTTTCTTGAGTTTTGTGAATATTTTGATGTGTTTTGTGTTATTTTGTAGATAAATAAAGTTTCAGGACATTTTGGAGGTCATTTGGGACCAAAATAGTGAAAATTGGAAAAAATGGCATTTTGGTAATTTTGGCGCGTCGCGTCGCGTCGCCTAACATGCACCAAGACTTGCTAACATGCACCGGGTCAACAAGTCAGAATCTGAGAAGTTTGACTTTGCTAACGTGCGACGTGCCACGTGTCACCATCACAGTCGACAGTCGCCATCGCCACGTGTCACTCCACGTGTCTGCCACGTCATCATCCACATCACCTCTTGACCAAGTCAACGTGCCACGTGTCATCATTCTATAGTGCCGATAGTCACTTTTGCCACGTGTCGCCACATCAGCTCCACGTCAGCGCCAATTATTGACTCATTTATCCGAATTGACACTTGTCAGATAAGAATATGAAATCAGCCAATCACGAGCCGCCACGTGTCGCAATAATTGAGCTTTCAGCCGCCTTGCCACGTGTCACCTTATCTAGAATCCCACGCGATGAACCAGAAGCTGCCACGTCGACAATCACCCGCGTCGCTACGCCGACCCCTACTGACGCTTATAAATAGAGCTCGAAATTTCAGTTTCAGATGTACCTTCCTCTCTAATTTCTCTGATGTAAATAGGGAGTTTTCTATCTAGTTTCTTTTAAATTTTTTTTTTTAGTTTTTTTATTATTTTATTACGTTCTGTAATAATAGTAATTTACTTTCTTTACTTTTTACAGTTTTTTCTACTATTCACCATGAGGAGGTAACTTCCCCTGCTAGGGTGAAAGGTAATTCTTTTACTATTGCTATTTAGATTAATCTCCCTTAAATATATATATTCACTATTTAAAATTTGACTTAAAAAGGATACCGCTATATTGGTCGGTTGGTAATTCATTTTAATCTGGTTTAAACCTGACTAATCAAGGATACCGCCAGATTGGTCGGTTGGTAATTAAATTTTCTTACCGCCTATATGGCAGGTTTATTTTGGTTCCGCCTTTATGGCTGGTTGGACTTAATTTGACTTAATCAGGTTACCGCCTATATGGACGGTTGGTAAAATAATCACAAGTTAATATATTATATTAAGGGAGATATCTAAATAGTAAATAGTAAAAGTTGATCCTTTTACCTTAGCATTTTATTTTATTGTAATTTACTTTTCAGCTTTTACTTTACCTGACCGCAATTACTTTTCACATTTTTACTATGTCTTTTACTTTTAAGTTTTTACTAGCCCTAGTTATGTGTCGTAACTAAGTTAGTTATCTGGGGTTGTGATGAATTCTAATATCACCGGTTTATAAGGGGTTATTTTATAGTTTGGGTAATTTAAAGGTTTACTTATTAAGTCTTAAGCTTAATGCTTCTTGTTGTCTGATCACCAATAAGATTGATGTGGTAAATCTAAAATAACTTGACAAAGGAATTTTAGGTTTCAGCCTTAGACTTAATAGCCCACGATCTTCCTTGAGGATAGATAACCCTTTAATAGATTTCCTTACATGATAGACATATACCTGTCGGGCGGGGGTAGCCATAATTGGAACTTAAATTTAATGAATCCAGATAATTTGGTTGACATAGACATATGGTTTAAACTGGGTATTTGCGTCTGACCATCGACAGAGGCTTTTGCATAATTTAGTGTTCCAGGTTAGTAAACCGATTTATTACACAACCATGAAATAACCACTTCATCTTTTAAAAGATATTAGAAAGATTCACAACCCTAGATAGTTTTTAATATTGAATTTTCTTAAACCTATTTTTGTGCAATTTTATTTACTTGTTTTTAAATTTAGAATCATCACTATTTCAAATCAATCAATCAATCAACCTGTTAGATACTAGTAATCATTTGACCTCATAAAATTAATAGATTAGGTATTAAGTCCTCGTGGGATCGATATTTTTTATACTACCTGAACGATACGTAGGCTTGCGTTATACATGTTTGTTTACGCCGGTCAAGGACTCATATGAACGTTAACGGAAAACTCACTTAAACAAAGGACTTCTCATAAACTGAAGATACAAAAAATATAAATCTGAAACACGTAACCCCTTCTTGTAAACCGAAACATATATAGAAAATATAAGATTTAACATAAATGGAAGAAATAAGTAGAAAGCATAGACATAACATAAATAGAAAACCTGAGCAGCCAACAATAGAAAACATACCGAACGAACACATAACACAAAACTGAAAACATAATTCAATTATAGAAATAGAAATAAAAAAATTACAAAAATACAGAACAAAATTCGTAAATTACGTAACATATACAAAACGTATCATATAACATAAATATTACATAACGATAAAAGATCAGACAAGGAAGGCAATAGTGTCCCACTCATAGATTTGACGATCAATCGCTAGCGATCTTGAGAGTGATCGATAGTGTACCTACACGCGCACTTCTGTTGCGCTAAAATTATGAATCTCGAGCTTCCTGGAGCTTAAAACCATCGAAAAACTCATACTTTAGCTTGAAAATGGGGAAAACTGAGCCCTCCTCGCGAAAATGCCGTTGTTGCAAATGAAAAAGGTTGTCTGGTGTTTTATAATCTTGTTGGGACTGGTATGCCGGTGTTACAGACCGGTATGCCAATTCCAAAAAGAAATAAGAAGGTTTGAGATAACTAAGACAAGATTAATTATCAGTATTCAAAGTGGCACCGATGTACCGGTGATATAGACTAGGGAGAATATCAATATGATTCATACTGCTTCCAGTAACGATATTTTAGGGCACAAAACACCAGTATACCAGTATACAGACTGGTATGTCGGCCATAGAATAGAAAATTTACCTAAATGCAATTTTAGACCGTGTCTGTGGTCAACCTATGTACACATCATGCAAGTGATAAACATTGCATACACATCTCACATAGACATATTGTTGGACAATTATGACCAATAGCGTCACTATTTGTACAGATCATGGTGTTGTTGTACAAATTAACTATGTGACAAAGGAGATTGCTCTCTTATCATTTATGATTAGATCACCAAGATATATAAATGATAGGAGGTCCTATGATTTATTCCTGGATTGAGAATGATATTAACAGTATCAGTCCACGAAAGATAAATCATTAAATATCCCTAGTCAGAGTATTATCGAGATTGGACATCGATAAAAAAACTAGTATTCACTTGTACGCGTTGTGAGGGCACAACGTCATAGTTCTAATATATTTGGGTATAAGATACTCATGCAAGTGTAATAGGAGGTTGTGTTTTACCGATGGTACGGGAAACAGCTTCGCTCTGGATAAACCCCCTCGAAATTCCATTGGTAGTATGACTATGTGTCTTTGGAAGTCCGACATCAGGGTAGGTGTATTTGGTCTTAACCTGAGACTTGCACCGCTAATACTTGCGACAATCAATATACTTTGGTTTTGGTCGTCCAGGGCTTTAACAGGTTCTGTGTACACCTCTGCTGGGTATATTGAGAATCGTAGTGTGTTGTGTGTGATGTCAAGATGGAAGTATCACTCCAGTCATAGGGAGATGATGATCGCGTAGGGATACAGAACTGGTTCTCTAAAGGGTTGCAACCATCGGGATAATATGACTTGGTCATGATTATCCGATAATAAAGAGACTAGTTGCTCGTAATCCGATATATGCTTCGTATGGGGCAGACATTGTACCAGCCCCAAGCCTTGCATGTGATCATCTGATACTGGATCGAAATACGCAATACTACGTATACTACGCCTGATATAGATCCTTATATTCTTGTAAGGATATTTCTGGAGAATTGGGTAGGCATGGCGCTTTGCTAGAAGCCAACTTGTCTTGTAAATCGGTATAAATGTAGTACTAGGTACTTACGTGTTCAGATAGTCCGACGACCGAATTTACTGCCAACATATCCTGGGATATCATGGGTCGCTTCCCGAAGATTCACCGATGACGTATGACACACACTTTTAATTAATCTGAGATTAATTAGATGAGAGAGAAAATTAATCTGGGATTAATTGCAGAGATATTTTATCTGGGATAAAATATCAATTAAAGAGAGAAAATGATTAATTTGGAATTAATCGATAAATTAATATATTCGATATATTAAATGAAATTGGATTTCGACGCGGAATTAAAATTAGATTTTAATTCGGGCGAACGAATTAATTTAGAATTAATTCATTAGCGATGTGAATAGTAATTATGCTAGGCATGATTATTTAATTTAATTAGATTTAATTACGTCGCAACGGAAAATTCGTTAATTTAGAATTAGCGAACCCGAGCCCGGGATTATTTGCGAGCACATTCGTATTTCGAATTAGAGTGCGGCACGCAAGTTAAATCAAGCGTCAAATCATTAGTCACATCAAGCGTCAAATCATTAGTCACTTTGAGTGATGTGACAACTTTTCACTTGATTGATTGAGTGATGTGACTTGATGTGAGTGGTTGGAAATCTTTTTGAAAGCTTGAATGACATAATATTATTATATTCTTGGAGCCAAATTTTGTGTTGACTTTGGAAAAGCTTTACACAAACATTTGGTATATGTTTTTAATTGGTTTTAGAAATCAATTAACCTAAAACTCTCTCACTTATTCTCCCCTCTCTTCTCACGCCCAAGGGGCTTCATTTTCTATCTTCTTACACAGCTCACTGCCGTGAGTTATAGGGAAGCAAAGTGGGAAATTTGTGACAAATTTCTTGAGTGGTAGCACACTTTTGAGACATGCGAAGGTGATAGAGAAGTCCACCCATGAGCTTGGAATCATCTCACAAAGCTTGGAGCTTTCGTGGAGGAAGATTGAAGCCGAAAATGAGGACTGCAAAACAGCCACTTCCGAATGCACCAAGGAGGTAGAAATTGATTTTTGTTGTCCACCGCGTCGCTCAACCGATCGATGTAAGTATTCCACAACTTCCTCGATTTGTATTCGCACATATTTCTTGCTTGTTATTCGATCCTCGGGGCCGTAGAAACCCAACAATGGTATCAGAGCGATTAAAAGCATGAAATTTGATTAGGGCTTAAAATATGGGTAAATTGATTTTTAGCATGAATTTATGAAATTGGATGAATGAATATGCTTAAATGTGTTTTAATTGAAGTTTGATTTGATGAATTTCAAGAAATTGTGTTTGGAACATTTTTCCCCAAAATTATAGGCTTGGCCTAATGGTACCCTAAATTGTGGTCTTGGTGATTTTTTATTTTTTGATTCATTGGATGAGTTGGAATCAATTGGGTATGTTGATTTAATGTTGAATTTGATTCAATTGGATTGGATTTGCAATTTGGCATAAGCATGATATATGGGTTTGATTTTTGTTAAATTGTGTTGGACACTATTTGATGTAAATGAGCATGATTAATTAGGCTAATTGATGTTTTAGATATATTGATTTGGGTGATTAATTGTGTTGTACACTTTATGTAATTAAATTGTGAAATTGGGTTTTTGTAATTTAATTATGTTGGGCCTATTTTGGAAATTGGGCTTGTAAAGTTGTTATTGGGCTTGTTGGGTTTAGTTGTACTAAGTTGGGTTTAGGCTAAATTGGTTGGATCCAATTGGGCCCAAAACTGCTTCCATAAAGCCCAAATGCGACTAATGGACCTTAATAAAGTTTAATTGAGCCTAATGGGCCTAAATTGATTTCTAGGCTTATGAGGTTACTCCTTGATTGGACTTTGGTTATTGGGTTTGACCCGAGTTGACCAAAAGTCCACGCCTTAATAAATTAATTAAAAGCCCATTAGACTTTAATTAAATAAATCGGGCTTTGAGACCCGTAACGATTAAATTTGGAATTTAAATCGTAAAGGTTCGTTAATAAAGTGTGATATTTAATTTGGAATTAAATTGTGAATTAGTATTAAATACAAATTGAATTGGATTTAATTTTGTAGTTTAATTTAATTCAAGAATTCGAACTTTGAGTACTTATTCGCAAAACGAGTTTGACTCGCGCAAAATCAAATCGTTGTTTGAACATTGGATGATCACTAATTATCGGATTAATTAATTTGATTAGATTGATTGATAACATGCTTGTGTGAATACATGGTTGCGATGCATGAATAATGTATATCGGATGGATATTAGATGGGTGGGGCAATTTTAGAAATTATTGTAATAAATTTGGAATTATTAATTGGACCTGCGTGTCCAGCCTTATTACCTTGTATTCTCTTCTCACCTATTCCCCTCAATGTAAATGAGGTTTCTTTAGAAGTGTAGTGTAACAGGTAGAAGTAAATACTTGTGCTAGCGGGAGAGAGGAAGGGAGAGATTTGATCTAGGATCAATGTGTAAAGTATCCATCCGCTTATCATTATTATTTATTTATACGCGCTTTATTATGTATTTAGAATGCATGTTTAAGGGTGTATGATGATGAGACCTTAACAAAGATAATAAATTGGTTGCCAATTTGCACTCGAAAAACCCTCACAAAATATTAAGCATTTTTCCTTCCATTGAGTGATTCTTACTCAAGATCCAAAACTGGCATTGGATTGTTGGCCAAAGTCAAGACATTTGTCCGTCGAGGATGTGTTTGAATCACGAGAGCTTTGTTCCATATGGGTGTATTGTCCAAGTTGTGGTGTTGTTGGCCAAAGTCAATACCACTTCTTGTCCATCGAAATTGATTACGAAGCTTTCCATGGTCAATGGGCCGCGCTTAACTGGGATCACTAAGTTTGTTGTGCCAAAGCCAAGGCTTAGTTGATTCAGAGGAAAAGGGTTAGGCAATATATTGGATATATTGGCATATATAAGATATATGTTTTGGACTTGGATGTCCCCCTACTGGATCTAGGAATTGGATTGGATCCAATTGATCTTAGAGATATACCTAGTTAATTATCATACAATTTGTTGGCCAAAGTCAAGATTGTGACATTTAACGGGATCCTAGCCCACTAGGAAACACGGTTTCCCGAGTACTCGACAGAGGGTTAGGGCTCACCGAAAAATAGTGGTGGGAGGCAGAATTGAATTTGCAATATTCCTTTAATTACTTGCAATACGCGCTCAATCAAATATCATTCGTCAAATAAATTAAATGTTAGTTGGACTAATATTTAAATTGTTGTTTTAAAACAGATGGACTGTATTCAAACTATTCTCTTATATTTGATTATATAATTGGATTATAATCAATATATTTGATTTAATTAATTATAGTTTATTAATATAGTTGGACTATAATAATCATTATAATAAATAGTACCGAAAATCATTGATTAAATAGTTGGACTATTAGAATCAAGATAGAAATTGAAAGATTGACATTTAAAACATAATCCTAGGGAAAATGTATTTAAATGGTCTAATTTTCAAATTGGGAATAAATTTCAGGATGGTACTGGAAACTAATAAGTTACTTTATTTGATAAAATAACATATTAGGCCTAAGCCCGGAGTTAAGCAAATAGTAGAGCATAATCTTTGGAAGATTTATGTAATGATAACTTTAGTGCTTAATCCATTAAGCTTGCTAATTAGAATCATTAATTTCTTAATCAAGACTAAGGATTAGATCCTTAAAGTATGATGATGAAATTGAAGGATCTTCATAGATCTATTTTAGATCTTAGAAGTACTAAATTGCAATACATAACTCTTGGAGAGTTAATGACTATTCTCAATGAGACAAAGTCAAAGTTTGCAATAAGGCAAGTAGCGCAAGTCGCACCTTACTTCGACATTCCAGAATGCCAAGGCTAGGCCGAAAGGCTTCTGGAATGTGGAAAAGGGCAAAGGCAAAATCATTATAATCTTCTGGGAAGATAAAAGACATATCCCAAAATGTCTGCCTAAATTGTAGCAAACGGGATCGCGGAAGCGTGACTGCCATTTGAACAAAGCAGACATGAAGGAATTGAAGACGAGCAAGGCTCTGACTTCAAATATGATTGTCATTATTATGTTCATTACTAGTATTAAAATTAGATTTTAAATACTTAGTGTGGTACATAAATATGTACTGTTGTTCAGAATCTACTATGAGCAAGATACTGACTTCAGATTGAGATTTATCTTCGAATTGGAAACGGGACGAAAGTCGCTGTTTTAACCGTAGACAACTAAGTTTAGGAACTACCCTCGGGTGTGTACCTAAATTTGGAAACTGTTATAATGTAACTAGTTTGACTAGATACATTATCTCTATATCAGTGTTTAATCTGTTGCGGATTTACCTTTATATTCTAGAACACTAAAGTGTTTCATTATATAAAGATGATATTGAGATAAACACATTAGATGTGAATAATAGCATTTATATTTTGAATATAAATAAATCTCAAACGTATAAAATGACAAACAAACAGCTCAAACTGATTTGATCAGAAGAAACTGATGTGGCATTGTTGTCTGGGCACACAAATTAAAAGACTCGTATATCCACACTTTTGAAGAGTGGGTACTCGGACTAATTTGATTCTATTCAAATAAAGTCTACGAATATATTTTATTGGGCAAAGTGCCTATAACACCTTTACTTGGTAAAAGTGCAAATGCCACCGATCTGTTAGCCCTAGTTCATAGTGAAGCAAGTGGGCCCATGTCTAGCTAGGCTAGATGTGGATATGAATATTTCGTGACCTTTACGGATGTGGAATCTCGTTATGGTTATGTGTCTCTTTTGAAACACAAATCGGAAACTTTTAAAGTTTTGACACGAAGTAGACAAACAGACCCGCTAAAGTATTAAACCGTCACGGTTAGACCATGATGAAAATACTTAAGCAATAAGTTTCTAATATACTTGAAAGAGTATAGTATTCTTTCAATGAGGACTCCTCCCGGAACACGTCATTTTGACGTTGTGTCCGAACTGAGTAACCGAATTTTGTTAGACATGATAAGGTTAATCATGAGTCGCTCTGAGCTACCATTTCCTTCAACGGATACGCATAAACAGTGCAAGAACTTATTTAGAATAAGGTTCCATAAAAGTCTGTTTGACAGATATCATATTAGATATGAACGGGAAAGAAACCAAGTTTTCTCATTCCTAAATATTTGGGATGCTAGGCATATGTTTGGATGATGCCAAACTAGAACCCAAATTGGATAAGTGCCAATTGTAGGTTATCCTAGGGATACCAAAGTATTGTACTTATACAACTCACCAGAGAACAATTTAATTGTTGCTCACCATGCGGTTTTCCTAAAAGGAATACCGATATGCAGTGGTAAGTGGGAGGATAGTAAAACTCGATGAAAATCGGAGTAATACTGTTCCAGGCACCGATTCCTTAATGGAACACTAATAGTTCATCAAGGATGAAACTATACCAATAATCTTCGAATACACAAGAACCACGTATGTCGGAGAGAGTCAGAAAACAACCTGGGGTATGGGTTTCTGATCTCACCTCATAAAGATGTCAATCTTATTGAGGAACACCAACTGACTACGTATGAGGAAGTGATATAAGGTATCGACTTCCTATTATGACAAAATGTCATGAGTCCGAAATGGATTCCATGTATATCAACAAGTTTGGATACTAGTTGATGTACCGCAAGGCATTGTGCCTATTGGTACTGTATAAGTCTTCAAGGAAGACATACATGGAAGGCAACATACCAACGTATAAAGCTAGGCTTTTAGCGGAAAGGTATGGTTATCAACATTGTGTTGATTTCGATTCAACCTTTTACATGTTGCCATGTAAAATCCATTTGGATAATGCTTGCAGATGCTGCATGTTTCATTTATGAAATATGACAGCTTAACGAGAAAATCATTTTCCTGAAAAGGAAAACTTTTGGAGGATGTTTACAACATCCTGTCGGTTTTATCGTACCATAACAAGCAAATAAGGTTTGCAGGTTATTCGATCCATGTTTGGATTGAAGCAAGCATTTGGTTCTTGGAATTGTCATTTTGATGTAATCATAATGGTTTATGATTTAATTCAAAACGAAAAGATTCTTGTCTATATAAAAGGGTTAGTGGGAGCGCAGTGACAATTGCTGTCCAATAAATAATGATAATATGTCATTTCTTGGAAATGATATTCCCATAAAACAATCGGTGTGAAAGCTTGGCTTTCATGAAAATTCTCCGTAGAATTCTTGGGAGAAACAACCTTTTATTCTAAGAATAAAGATCTTCTGGGAAAGATTTAAAGTTGTTAAAACTCTCTGAGAAATCGTACATTGAAAAATGTACGCGACCTGGTGTCTCATGCGCTTTGAGCATATGGATTCACAATCAGGACAATCCATGTGATAGTCACTAGATTGATATTAAGAACATACTTTAGTTTCTTAGAGAACTAAGGATGCTGTCTTAAACTATGGAGATGGAGAACTTGAAGTGACTGGGATCACTGTAGCAAGTTTCCTAAACCAATTAGACAACTATAAGTCGCAACAACGGTACTATACAGTTTGAAATAATGGAACAGTGAGCTGGAAATCTTCCAAGCAAGATACTGTTACCGAATAAACAACAAATGCGGGTTATTGCTGCAGCTGAGGCAGCAATATGAGCCATTTGGGTCGATAATAAATATAATTAGATTAGATATAATTCTGTTAGTAGCTGAGCTAGGCTACAGCGTAGGCTAAAGAATTAATGGTCTCATCATTGATCCAGATACATACTTCGATATTCATCTGGTTCGTTCGGATCATACATCGTGGCGATATGATGATCGAATAAATCGCATCAAACGATAATCACATAAATCCGCTGACGAAAGCTTTTTCTCAGCAGTTTAAGCCAACCGTGCATAGTTCGGGTGTAAGACACTTGAGTGACTGGCTATAGGCCAAGTGGGACATTGTTGGACAATTATGACCCATAGCGTCACTATTTATACAGATCATGGTGTTGTTGTACAAATTAACTATGTGACAAAGGAGATTGCTCTCTTATCATTTGTGATTACATCACCAAGATATATAAATGATATGAGGTCCCTATGATTTGTTCCTGGATTGAAAATGATATGAGACAGTATCAGTCCACGAAGGATAAATCATTAAATATCCCTAGTCAGAGTATTATCGAGATTGGACATCGATAAATGCGTACAAGACTAGTTTTACACTTATGTGCGTTATGAGGGAACAACGACATAGTTCTCATATATTTGGGTATATGATACTCATGCAAGTGTAATAGGAGGTTGTGTTTTACCGATGGTACGGGAAACAGCTTCGCTCTGGATAGACCCCATCGGAATTCCATTGGTAGTATGACTATGTGTCTATGGAAGTCCGACATCAGGGTAGGTGTATTTGGTCTTAACCTGAGACTTGCACCGCTAATACTTGCGACAATCAATATACTTTGGTTTTGGTCGTCCAGGGCTTTAACAAGTTCTGTGTACACCTCTGCTGGGTATATTGAGAATCGTAGTGTGTTGGGTGTGATGTCAAGAAGGAAGTATCACTCCAGTCATATGGAGATGATGATCGCGTAGGGATACAGAACTGGTTCTCTAAAGGTTTGCAACCATCGGGATAATATGACTTGGTCATGATTATCCGATAATAAAAAGACTAGTTCCTTATAATCTGATATATGCTTCGTACGAGGCAGACACTGTACCAGCCCCAGGCCTTGCATGTGATCATCTGATACTGGATCGAAATACGCAATACTACGTATACTACGCCTGATATAGATCCTTATATTCCTGTAAGGATATTTCTGGAGAATTGGGTAGGCATGGCGCTTTGCTAGAAGCCAACCTTGTCTTGTAAATCGGTATAAACGTAGTACTAGGTATTTACGTGTTCGGATAGTCCGACGACCGAATTTACTGCCAACATATCCGGGGATCTCATGGGTCGCTTCCCTAAGATTCACCGATGACGTATGACTCACACTTTTAATTAATCTGGGATTAATTAGATGAGAGAGAAAATTAATCTGGGATTAATTACGGAGATATTTTATCTGGGATAAAATATCAATTAAAGAGAGAAAATGATTAATTTGGAATTAATCGATAAATTCATATATTCGATATATTAAACGAAATTGGATTTCGACGTGGAATTAAAATTAGATTTTAATTCGGGACGTGAATAGTAATTATGCTAGGCATGATTTTTAAATTAAATTAGATTTAATTACGTCGCAACGGAAAATTCGTTAATTTGGAATTAGTGAACCCGAGCCCGGGATTGTTTGCGAGCGCATTCGCATTTCGAATTTGAGTGCGGCACGCAAGTCAAATCAAGCGTCAAATCATTAGTCACATCAAGCGTCAAATCATTGGTCACTTTGAGTGATGTGACAACTTGTCACTTGATTGATTGAGTGATGTGACTTGATGTGAGTGGTTGGAAAGATTTTTGAAAGCTTGAATGACATATAATGTTATTATATTCTTGGAGCCAAATTTTGTGTTGAATTTTGGAAAAGCTTTACACAAACATTTGGTATATGTTTTTAATTGGTTTTAGAAATCAATTAACCTAACACTCTCTCACTTCTTCTCCCCTATCTTCTCACGCCCAATGGGCTTCATTTTCTCTCTTCTTACACAGCTCACTTCCGTGAGTTATAGGGAAGCAAAGTGGGAAATTTGTGGCAAATTTCTTGAGTGCTAGCACACTTTTGAGACATGCGAATGTGATAGGGAAGTCTACCCTGAGCTTGGAATCATCTCACAAAGCTTGGAGCTTTCATGGAGGAAGATTGAAGCCGAAAATGAGGACTGCAAAACAGCCACTGCCGAATGCACCAAGGAGGCAGAAATTGATTTTTGTTGTCCACCGCATCGCTCAACAGATCGATGTAAGTATTTCGTAACTTCCTCGATTTGTATTCGCACATATTTCTTGCTTGTTATTCGATCCTCGGGGCCGTAGAACTCCCAACACATATTGCCCAATAGAAAGAACAAGCCAAACACGTTACACGTCCGACCAGCTCCAATGAGGCACGACGGTGCATAGGGAATCATCCAGGCGTGGTACAATTGTTGGTTAAATACCCTAAATCCAATAGGGACAAATATATAATTTTATATTATTGCATTGATTAATAAAATTTGACAGTTTATTTATTAGTATTGTTCATAATCAATTTTGACTACTTGTAAAATAAAGTCCTTAGTATGACAATTAAAGAAATTAAATTAAGTTTAATTTATGAGATCCGGTCATTCTTAAATTTTCCCGATCATAGGATTATCAACACATGACATTGATAGATCCAGTTTAGATCGGCATATGTTATGTCTGCTTCCTTATCAAATGAAGGTAGCTGATCTCATAAGCTACTAGTGAAGATGTTCACTTAGTCTAATATATTGATGCTTGTTGGAGAACAAATACATCGAACTGACCCGCTTGAGAACCCAAATGGAGTGTTGTCCACATTTCTATGGGATTTCTCTTTGTAACGATGTAAGTGTTCCTAAAACATGCCAATATCTTCTAAGAGTGATTTTTGTGTGAATAAATCAAAGAAAGTTATGGAAATACTCACTTTGATCGGATGCAGTTCAAGACTTTTTCTTCTTTATTGGAAGCTCCAAGCCTTTGATTTGAGTTCCAAGCTCAAGGATAAGTTTCCCTATCACCTTAGTTGACTTCTTTTAAGTACTAGCTTTGAAAATTTTGCAACAAAAATTCCATTAGAGAGAGCATGGTTCACGCCCATTTGAGATCAAGGAGGAGAGAATGAATAGTTCTTTTGTGTTTTTTCAAAAACAAATACAAAAGTTAATTTCAAAGTGTGGTAGGTTTGTGTAATTAAAAGATCCAATCACTATTCCAACTACTTTCATCAATTGATGGCAATTGATTTAAGTCATGGGTCCCACCCATTTAATTCCAAATGTAGTTGGCTTACACAACACACTTTGGGTCCGGTTCGTTTAATCTGACTAAACGAATTTTCCATCGCTATGTAATTAAATTTAATTTAATCAAATAATAATGCCTAGAAAAATTATTATGGAAGTCGCTCGCGAATTAATTCCAAATTAATTCGTTCGCTTGAATTAAAATCCAATTTAATTCCGTATTGAAATCCAATTTCAAATATATCTAATATATTATTTTAGCCCAATTAAATAAATTAAATAGAAAATTTCAATTTAACTGTTAAATTTATTTTGCCGATTAATTCCAAATTAATAGCGTTCTCTCTTCTCGTCGAATTAATCCCAGATTAATTTTTGATGCAATTAATCCCAGATTAATTCTTGACGCAATTAATCCCAGATTAATTCTCTCTTTAGTAATTAATCCCAGAATAATTTATTGCCGTAATTAATCCCTGATTAATTTTCTCTCTCATAATTAATCATAGATTAATTCTGTTCGAGTCAAATGTCATCAGGGAATCTTCGGGAAGCGACCCAAGAGATCCCTGGATATGTTGGCAGTAATTACGATCATCGGACTATCCGAATACGTGCGTACCCAGTATTACGTTCTTACTGATTTACAAGACATGGTTGGCTTCTAGCAAAGCACTGTGCCTACCCAATTCTCCAGGAATATTCTTTAAAGGAATATGTAATCTTTGTCAGGCGTAGTATATGTAGTATTGCGCATTACGATCCAGTAACGGAGGTCACATGCTAGGCATGAGGCTAAAATTGTGTCTACCCCGTACGAAGCATGTATCGGATCTCTGGTAACTAGTCTATATTATCAGATAATCATGACCTAGTCATAATATCCCGATGACTGCAGTACATAAGAGTACTAGTTCCGTATCCTACGTGATCATCATCTCCATATGACTGAAGTGATACTTCCATCTTGACATCACATCCAATACACTACGATTCTCAGTATACCCAGAAGAGGCGTACACATAACCTGTTAAAGCCCCGGACGACCAAAACCAAAGTATACTGATTGTCGCAAGTATTAGCGATGCAAGTCTCAGGTTAAGACCAAATACACCTACCCTGATTCGGATTCCCATAGACACATAGTCATACTACCAATGGGATTCTAAGGGGTCTATCCAGAGCGAAGCTGTTTCCGTACCATCGGTAAACACAACCTCCTATCACACTTGCATAAGTATCCAATACTCAAATATATGAGAACTATGCAGTTATGCTCCCACAACGCGCACAAGTGTAATACTAGTCTATTCCGCATTATCGATGTCCAGTCTTGATAATACTATGACTAGGGATATTTAATGATTTAACTATAGTGGATTAATACTGTCTCATATCTTATTAATCCGGTACTAATCATATGGACTTTTATCATTTATATATCCCGGTAATCCAATTACAAATGATAAAAGAGCAATTTCCTTTGTCACATAGTTAATTCGTACAACAACACCATATTCTGTAAAAATAGTGATTCTATGGGTCATAATTGTCCAACAATCTACCACTTGGCCTATAGCCAATCACTCAAGTGTCCTACACTTGAACTATGTACAGGTCGCTCAAACTTCTGCTGAGAAACAGCTTTCGTCAGCAGATTTGCAATGTTATCATCTGATGCGTTTTATTCGATCATCACATCACCACGATGTATGATCCGACGAATCAGATGAAATAGTCGAAGTGTATACTTGGATCGTTGATGAGACCGTAATTCTTTAGCCTGTGATGTAGCCTAGCTCAGCTGCTAACAGAAATATACCTAATCCAATTAGGATTATATAGATCCAAAATGCTTCTTTTGCTGCCCCAGCTGCATCAATGTTCCATTTTTTGTTATTTATTCGACAACAATATCTTGCTTGGAAGATTTCCAGCTCACTGTTCCATTATTCAAACTAAATATGTACCCTTATTGTGACTTAAAGTCGTCTTTGTCGGTTTGGAAACTTACAGCTGTGAACCTAGTCACCTCGAGTTCTCCTTTCCCCATATTCCCAGAAAGCATCCTTAGTTCGTCTAAGATAATCAAGGATGTTATTAACATCAATCCAGTGACTATTACCTAGATCGGCCTGATTGTGACTCCATATGCTCAAATCATATGAGACACCAGGTCGCGTAGATATCTTTCAATGTACAAGTTCTCGGAGAGTGCCAACAACTTTAGATCTATCCCAGTAGATCCTTATTCCTAGAATAAAGGTTGCCTCTCCCAAGTATTCCATGAAGAATTTTAATGAAAGCCAAGCTTTCACCGATTATATTATGGGAATGTTATTGCTAAGAAGCAATACATCATCAACTTATAGGACATTCAATGTCAGTGCGCTCCCACTAACCTTCTTATATACACAAGAATCATCTTCGTTTTGAAATAAATCATATACCATTATGATTACATCAAAACGATGGTTCCAAGAACGCAATGCTTTCTTCAATCCATCAATGGATGGATTTAACTTGTAAACCTTGTTTGCATGTTTTGGTATAACAAAACCGTCAGGATGTTGTAAACATCCTCCTAAATGTTTCCGTTTAAGGAAAGCGGTTTTGACGTACCATGTGCCATATTTCATAAATGAAATATGTAGCATTAGCAAGCATTATTCAAATGGATTTAATCATGGCAACGGGTAAAAGGTTTTGCCGTAATCAACACTATGTTGATGACGATACCCTTTCACTACAAGCCTAGCTTTGTACGTTTGTATGTTGTCATCTATGTTTGTCTTCCTAGAAGACCTACTTTGTACCAATAGGCACAATGCCTTCCGGTACATCAATCAGTGTCCAAACTTAGTTGGTATACATGGAATCCATTTCAGACTTCATGGCACTTTACCATAAAAGGAGTCGATACCTTGTATCACTTCCTCATACGTAGCCGGTTTGTCTTCCTCAATAAGATTAATATCTACATGAGGTGAGATCAGAAACCCATACCTCCCAGGTTGTTTTCTGACTCTCTCTGACTTACGCGGTTATTGTGTATTCGAAGATTGTGGTACATTTTCATCCAAGATGAACTGTTTGTGTTCCGTGAGGACTTGGTGCCTGGAACAGTATTACTATGATTTTCATCGAGTTTTACTTTCTTCCAACTTACCACTGCATATAGGAATTCCTCTTAGGAAAACCCCATGGAGAGCAACAATTATATTGTTCTCTTGTGAGTTGTATAAGTATTATACTTTGGTTTCCTTAGGATAACCAATTACAAATAGACACTTATCTGATTTAGGTTCTAGTTTGGTGCCATCTAAACATATGCCCAACATTCCCAAATCTTTAGGAATGTGAAACCTGATTTTCTTTCATGTACACATCTAATATGAAGTCTGTCTAACAGATTTTCACGGAAACTTATTCAAAATAAGTATTGCATTGTTTAATGTGTATCCCTAGAAGGGAATTGATAGCTCAGAGTGACTCATCATTAACCTCACTATGTCCAACAAAGTTCGGTTTCTCCGTACGGATATACCACTCGATTGAGGTGTTCCGGGAGGAGTCCACTGTGAAAGAATACCATACTCTTTCAAGTAATTGAGAAACTTATTGCTACGGTCCAACCGCAATGTATTAATACTTTTGCCGGTCTATTTTTCTACATCGTGTCGAAACTCTTTGAATTTATCAAAAGTTTCTGACTTGTGTTTCTTAAGATACACATAACCGTAACGCGATGCAACATCCATAAAGGTTACGAAGTATTTGTATCCACCTATAGCCTAGCTAGACATGGGCCCACTTATGTCACTATGAACGAGGGCTAATAGATCGGTGGCACTTGCACTTTTACCAAGTAAAAGATATTTTTGGCACTTTGCCTAATAAACTAGATTCATAGACATCATTTGAATTAGAATCAAATCTGTGCTAGTATCCACTCTTCGAAAGTGTGGATATACGAATCTTGTTAATGTGTTACAAACAACCATGCCACTTTTAAGTCTCAACAGATTAATTCAGTTTGAGCTTTTGTTTTTCATATTATATGTTTGAGATTCATTTATATTCTAAATATAAATGTTGTTTTTCACATCTAATGTGCTTATCTCAATATCATCTTTATAAACAAAACACTTGTCTCTAGTTAAACTAGGTACATTATAACAGTCTCCTAATTTAAGTACATGCCCAAAAGGTAGTTCCAAAACTTAGGTTCCCACAACCAAAACAGTGACTCTCGTCTCGTTTCTAATTCGCAGGTCAATCTCACCTGAAGTCAGTATCCTACTAATCAGCAGATCCCGCACATCAGCACGTATATATGTATCACATCCAATATTAAAATCCAATTTTACAACTAGTAGTGGACATATTTATAACAAACATATTTGAAGCTGGAGCCTTGCCCCCCTTCATTTCCTTCATGTCTACCTTGTCCATACGGCTGTCACACTTCCAGTGACCCCGTTGTCAAAATTTAGGCAGACATCCTGGGATATTCCTTTTGTCTTCCCAGAAGTTTGTGACGATTTTGCCTTTGCCCCTTTTCTTCACATCCCTAGAAGCCTTCGGCCAAGCCTTGACCTTCTGGGATGTAGAAGTAAGATGTGTCTTGTGCTTCTTGCCCTTTTGCAAGCTCTGGCTGTGTCTCCTTGAGCATAGCCATTAATCTCCAAGAGTTTTCTTTTGCAATTAGTACTTCTAAGATCTAAGATTAGATCTATGAAGATCCTTTAAATTCAACATCATGGTATAAGGATCTGATCCTTAGTTCTGACGGAGAAATTAAGGAGTCTTTGCGGCAAGCATAACGGATTGAGCACTAAAGTTATCATCACAATGAGTCTTCCAAAGCTCATGTTCTACTATTTTCTCAACTCCGGGCTTAGGCCCGAGAGGTCGCTCTATCAAATAGAGTAACCTCTCAACTCCCAGGACTATCTTGAGATTCATTTCCCAATATGAAAATTAAAGCCTTATAAAGACATTTTCACCCAGGATTATGTCCTTTGACGCTAATCTTTCCAGTTATAATGATTGTTATAGTCCAACTATCCAATCAACGATTTCGAGTACAATCAGATGTAATGATTACTATGGTCTAACTATATAATCAACTACAATTGATCGATTACTTTCAAATGTATTGATTATTATAATCCAATTATATAACCAACTATAAATGATGTAGTTTGAAGACAGTCCAAGTGTTCAATTAAAACAACAATTGAATATTAGTCCAACTAATATATTTAAAAAATAATTAATGACGAAAAATGAAATGAGCGCGTATTGGCAAGTATTTAAACGAAATTGCAATTTTAACACTTGCCTCCCACTATTTTTCGGAAAGCCTCTAACCCTTTGTGGAGTACTCGGGAAACCTAGTTTCCTAGTGGGCTCTGATCCCGTTAAATAACACACAACCTTGACTTTGGCCAACAAGTTGTATGAAACTTAACTAGGTAGATCTCTAAGATCAATTGGATCTCATCCAATTCCTAGATCCAGTAGGTGGACCAAGGGTCCGAAACATATATCCAATATATGCCAATATATCCAATATATTCCCTAACCTTTTTTTCCTCTGAATCAACTAAGCCTTGGCTTTGGCTCAACAAGCTTAATGAAACCAATTAAGCGTGACCCATTGATAGTGGGAAAGCTTCGTAATCGAGGCCGATGAACAAGAAGTGACCTTGACTTTGGCCAACAAATCAAAACTTGCCCAAGACGTATGATATGGAACAAAGCTTTCGTGATTCAAACACATCCACGATGGACAAAGGTCTTGACTTTGGCCAACAAAACAATGCCAATCTTGGATCTTGAGAGAGAATTACTCAATGGAAGGAAAAAGCTTAATATAAAATGAGGGTTTTTGTCGCGATTTGGCAACCAATTTATTATCTTTAATTAGGTCTCATCATTGTAACATCCCGAGTTATTTTAACGTGTTCGCGTGATTATTATTTTTGTGAGTATGGCCGCGACCAAACGCGAGGTTAATCTTTATTATTAAAATGGAAACTTTCTCATGAAATTAATTGTAAATTTATATTAAACTAAACTAAAGGGATTAAAATGAAAATTTCCACACAAGAGTTGAAAAACCTAGATATTTCTACACTCTCTCACACGTGACACACACATATTTAATTTATTAAAAACAAAAGGAAACAAACTCACGCACACAATTAATTAGTTAACACACACGCACATTCTGGACACACAGAGTCACGGGAGAACAGAGCAACGATGGAGAAAAAAAATAGGGCATAAAACGAGAGAGAGGTAGAGAGAGACCGAGAGAGAGAGAGACCAAGAGGGAGGAGGAACTCCGGTGAGCTCACGACGTCTGGACCACCGAGCAAAGGCTGAGCAGAGACTGGAGGCAGAACAGGCAGGGAGCGTAAGATGCAGAGGAAGAAGATAAGTGATAGGGAAGTTTAGAGTTTCAATCTCAGTTCTTGGGGGTTTCCTCTGATTTATGGATATATGGAAATCAAGTAAGTACACTATGTGGTGAATTTCTTGAGTTTAATTGAAGTTGGTGATTTAGGGTTTTTAGACAAAACTCGAAAATTGGGTTTAAATAATGAGTTAGAATTTTATAAAAGTAATGTAAATTCAGTTTTATGTATGAAATTGGAAGGAATAAACAGAATTGGAAGAATTGGGAATTAAAAAAAAAAAATTAGGTCAATAACCCAAATAATTTGGGGATTTCCAGATTTGTAGTGTAGAAGTGCTAGGGATATACTACATGTGTATCGGTAATCATGAAATGAAATAATCGATGTTCTGAATTTATATATCTATGTATATACATAGGATAGTAGTGTAGTGAGAGATAGAGGTAGTAACAGTGGAGATGATAGAAGCAGTGGATGAGATAGAAACAGCAGGGGTAGAAATGGCAGTAGCAATAGCCAAAACAAGAGCAACAAATAATGCCGTAGATGTGAGATTTAGAGGTGCAAACGTATACTAGTTTATGAACGCATGACCTGTGTTGTATTTAAGAAAGATAAATGAGTAGTATGAATTAATAAATTTGTGGTTTATGTTCATGGGCATGTTCCTGGATGAAGATAATAGCATGAAGAATCAGGTAAGTGTTATATATGTGACTGATGAATTGTATATTGATGGCATGTGTTCATAAGACAATTGAAATACTGGTTTCCATGTGTACTGTTATATTCTGGAAGTTTGCTGATATTAGCATTGAAAAGTTGAACCTTAGTACATGTTGATAAAGCAGTGAAGATTCGTGTGTATATTCAAAGTATGAAAATGGAATCATTTTGTAAGAGTAGTGTTACAGATGCATGACTTAACAGAGTTATTTCACACTAAATTATGAAAGTATGTATATATGTATATAAGCAATAAGATACTAGAAAGCCTTAGATTGAAAGTATAAGAATGATAAAGTATATGAGTATAATGTAATGATACATGAGATTTGGAGGTTGTAGAAACTAAACCTAGGGAATAAGATTAAACTTAAAGAATGATAAATTTAAGAAAGTTAGCTTGTATATAGTTTGTATGTAGTTGGTATACATATATATATTGATGCATGTTTAAAGGAACATAGAATATATGTACATGTATATGTATGGCAATGTATGAAATCATGGCTAGAGTAGAAAGAAGCATGAGAAATGCATATATGCATGTGCATGTGTGTGTGTGTTAAGATTTTCAGAGATTGATTTTCAGTTAACTATGTTTTTGAGATTCAAAATGTTTTAAAGAAAAGTTGAAGATGCTTTTGAAAGAAAAATATTTTAGAAAAGTTTCTTACAGTTTTGAGATTCGATTCATGTTTTAAAAGTTTATCCACGGTTTTATGGTTTTCGGGGCATGAGGTAAAAACTCACCCCAGTATGTAACTTGAGATACAGTTTGGAATTGACGGATAATTTGGAATTGACGGATATAGACGCATGTGCACATGTGGAGGACTGAAGGGACGCTCTCAGATCCTCGAGCAGGACTAGGGGCTACAGGGTCCCGAAATCCTGATTTTCAGAGAAGCCCAGTTGAGTTATGGTCTTGGGCATCGAGTACACCCAGTTGAGTTATGGTCCTGGGTGCAGAGAGACGTCTAGTTGAGTTATGGTCCTGGACGTAGAGCAGTTTTCAGTTTTCAGATTTTCAGTACACAGTTTTCAGATTTTCAGTGCCTAGATTTCAGAAACCAGATTATAGTACACGGTTTTCAAAAACAGAGTTTAAAAATAGCTTTTCAGATTTCAGTTTTTAGTTACAGTTTTCAGAAAGAGCTCCTTAGAAAAGAAAGATTTCAGAAACATCGGTTTTATAAAATATTCAGATTTTTAAAACAGAAATCAGTTTTCGAGTACTGTTTTTAATCAAAGAGTTCTTCAGAAAAGGATTTCACAAAACATGTTCTAAAGGCATAGCATGTTGAAGTAAAGTTTGAATTGCAATTATTGCATATAAATAATGTATTCTAGTAAGTCATTTGAGATGCATATATTTGATGTTAATGCGTTATAGCATGAGTACATTTAGATGCATGTAGCTAACATTGATACATGTTATCATTATTATGTTTACATGTATTTGTAGATGATGGTTGGTATGAGATGTAGGGCTTTATAAGAGATTCTCTTTGTGAATATTAATACGTGATTATATAATTACATTCATACATGTCAGCATGATCTAAGTAGAGTGATAAATATTTGAAAGAAAGAATATTTATTTTTCCGACTTGATGATATTTCAAGGAAGGTAAAAGTAGGAGGTTATAATAAATGCCGGAACTAGATCAAAAGTAAATATAAAGGAAAATGGAAAGCTATTAAAGTAACGAAGAGGAAACGTAATGAGTCTTGGTACAATAGATGGATTTATAGAGCTTAATGGCCATAGTATAAATGTTTAAGGTTTAAGTATGAAACAAGATGTATATGATATGGATGTTTATGAAAAACAGCAAACAGAAGTTAAAGATTATGTGTGATCAAATAAAAGGAAAACAATAACAAGTAATATGTCTGTAAAATGGTGAAGGATTAGATAACTAGTTTAGATTCGGTATGGATATATTTGCATGATCACATAGACATCTCAGATTATTATAGAAACTGGAATCAGACTTTGCATGTGTTTGACGCTCAAGGAATGAGCATAGTTACTTACTGAGTCTTATGACTCACACCCCTACATTGTTTGAGTTTTGCAGGTTGGTGACCTGATCGGTCGACCACAGACACCAAAGCTTGAGAAGCCGGATAGCAGCGTTGCAGTCAGCCAGTCATTAGGTCTTGGGGTATCAGAGTCAAGTTGTATAAGTTTAGTTATAGAGGATCGAGTTGTATAAGTTTAATTGTAAAAGTTTTTGTTTATACGTGTTTTCGGGCATGGAGCCCAATTGTATTGTGTCTTGAGTTATTTATTTTAGTGATATGATATATGTTAGGCCCTATAGGTTGTATTGAGGTGCTAGACTTTGATCCAGTCATGCCGAAATTTCATCAGATTCAGAGGCTTATGGTGTCAGGATTAGCCTGTCTCCTGCCGGTAGCATCCTGGCTTAGGCGGGATGTTATAATCATACACCCTTAAGCATGCATTCTAAAAGCATAATAAGGCGCGAATAAAATAATAATGATATTCGGATGGATATACAACAAACTTTGTTCCTATAACAAATCTCTCCATTTCCTCTCTCCCGCTAGCACTAACTTCTACCCAATTACATAACACTATTAAAGAAACCTCATTTACATTGAGGGGAATTGGTGAGAAGAGAAATACAATGAGATAAGGAGATAATAGGTTGGACACGCAGATCAAATTTAATAAATTCTAAATTTATTACAATAATTTCCAAAATTGCCCTCACCCTTCTAATATCCATCCGATATACATTAGTCATTCATACATCCAAGTATTCACACATAGCATGTTATCAATCAATCTATTCCAATTAATTAATCTTTTAATTAATGACCATCCAATGTTCAAACAACGATTTGATTTGCGCGAGTCCAAGTCGTTTAAGAATAAATACTCAAAGTAAGTATTCTTGAATTATATCGAACTACAATTTTAAATCCAATTTAATTCGTATTCAATATTAATTCATATTTAATTCCAAATTAAATAATTACACTTTTAAAGGTGTCTTTTGGACTTGGGTTCCAAATCCAATCTTTATGGGTCTCAAAGGCCCAATTAGTATCTGATACTCTTCAATCAAAGTCCAATGGGCTTTTAATTAATTCTATAGGCATGGGCTTTGGCCATTATGGATCAAACCCAAAAGCCTTGGCCCATTTAGGAATCATCCTATGACATAAAATCAATTTAGGCCCATTTAAAATTTTAAAGGCCCAATTATTATATTTGGACTTTATGGAAATGGTTTTAGGCCCAATTGGATCCAACCAATTATCCTAAACCAAACTTGGCCCAACCAAGCCCATTAAGCCCAAATACAATAAATTAAATTAACTCATTATTCCAAATTAAAAATTAATTCAATTTCAGTGTAATTACCATAATTAATTAATTAATTAATCTAATTCTTCCAAAATACGAATTAATTCAATTAATCATGCTCTACATTTCCAATTCATGTCTAACACAAATTGAAGCAAAATCAATCTTATAACATGCATCAAGGCTCACGGCAAAGGCATACAAAAATCATTCAATTTGATTTCAATCTAATTAAATCAACATTCAATATTTCTATCATGCCATCAACTTATCCAATTGTTAAATTTTCAAAAAATCACCATGAATCCAACCTAGGGTGCATTCGACCAACATAAGGATTTTGGGAAAATAATTCTAATCAATTTTACACAAATCCAATGATTCACAACTCTAAGTAATCATCATCTAACATCAACCAAACATCCAATTTCGCATTTTCATGCTCCAAGCAAAAATACCCAAATTTAAAGACATGAACCCTAGAAATTCAAATCAAACTTAGATCGCTCTGATACCATTGTAAGTGTTCCTAGAACATGCCAAGATCTTCTAAGAGTGATTTGTGTGTGAATAAATCAAAGAAAGTTGCGGAAATACTCACTTTGATCGGATGAAGTTCAAGACTTTTTCTTCTTTATTGGAAGCTCCAAGCCTTTGATTTGAATTCCAACTCAAGGATGAGTTTTCCTATCACCTTAGTTGACTCCTTTTAAGTGCTAACTTTGAAACTTTTGCAACAAAAATTCCATTAGAGAGAGCATGGTTCACGCCTATTTGAGAGAAATGAGGAGAGAATGAATAGTTCTTTTGTGTTTTTTCAAAAAAACAAAACAAAAGTTAATTTCAAAGTGTGGTAGGTTTTGTAAGTGTTCCTAGAACATGCCCGGGATCTACTAAGAGTGATTTGTGTGTGAATTAATCAAAGGGAGTTGCGAAATACTCACATTGATCGGATTGACTTCAAAACTTTTTCTCCTTTGTTGGATGTGTTGGAAGCTTCGGAGCTTGAAATCGAGTTCCATACTCTCGGGTGAGTTTCCCTATCACCTTGATTCACTCCTTATGTGCTAGCAAGAAAAATAAAATGAAAGAAAATTTTCTCCTCCAAGAGAAGCAAGGTTCGGCCATGGCTAGGGAGAGAAAAGATAGTTTTTGATTTTTGTGTATTTTCTTTCTAAAACAATTACCAAAAGTCAAAAACAAAAAAATGTATATCCTTTTTTTTTTTCCAAAGAAATACAAAGTGTGTTGGACAAGCTTCCATCAAAACCCATCAATCATATCTATCACCAAAAAGTGACTTATGTGTAAGTTGGTGGGCCCCACTTTAAATACAAAATTCAAGTGGGCTTGCTCAACACACTTCGGGCTCGGGTTTGTTTAATCCGATTAAACGAATTTTCCTTCACAACGTAATTAAATCTAATTTAATTAAATAATAATGCCTTGCAAAATTATTACGGAAGACGCTCGTGAATTAATTCCAAATTAATTCGTTCGCTTGGATTAAAATCCAATTTTAATTCCCCATTGAAATCTAATTTCAATTAATATATCTTAATATATTATTTTAGCACAATTAAATAAATTAAATAGTAAAATCTAATTTAACTATTAAATTTACTTTACCGATTAATTCTAAATTAATCGCGTTCTCTCTTCTCGTCGAATTAATCCCAGATTAATTCTTGACGCAATTAATCCCAGATTAATTTTCTCTCTCATTTAATTAATCCCAGATCAATTTTTTGTTCGAGTCAAATCTCAACGGTGAATCTTCGGGAAACGACTCAAGAGATCCCTGGATATGTTGGCAGTAAATACGGTCATCAGACTATCCAAATACATGCATACCCGGTACCACGTTCCTACCGATTTACAAGACATGGTTGGCTTCTAGCAAAACACCATGTCTACCCAATTCTCCAGAATTATTCTGTAAAGGAATATGTAATCTTTGTCAGGCGAAGTATACGTAGTATTGCATATTACGATCCAGTATCGAATGTCACATGCAAGGCCTGGGGCTGGAATTGTGTCTGCCCCGTACGAAGCATATATCGGATCTCTGGTAACTAGTCTCTATAATCGGATAATCATGACCTTGTCATATTATCCCGATAGCTGCAGCATACAAGAGTACTAGTTATGTATCATGTGTGATCATCATCTCCATATGACTGAAGTGATATTTCCATCTTGACATCACACTCAATACACAACGATTCTCAGTATACCCAAAAGAGGCGTACACAGAACCTGTTAAAGCCCCGGACGACCAAAACTAAAGTATACTGATTGTCGCAAGTATTAGCGTTGGAAATCTCAGGTTAAGTCCAAATACAACTACACTGATTCTGATTCCCATAGACACATAGTCATACTACCAATGGGATTCCGAGGGGTCTATCAAGAGCGAAGCTGTTTTCGTACCATCGGTAAACACAACCTCCTATTACACTTGCATGAGTATCCAATACCCAAATATATGAGAACTATGCCGTTATGCTCCCATAACACGCACAAGTGTAATACTGGCCTATTCCACATTATCGATGTCCAGTCTCGATAATACTACGATTAGGGATATTTAATGATTAAACCTTAGTGGATTAATATTGTCTCATATCTTATTAACCTGGTACTAATCATATGGACTTTTATCATTTATATATCTCGGTAATCTAATTACAAATGATAAAAGAGCAATTTCCTTTGTCACATAGTTAATTTGTACAACAAAACCATGTTCTGTACAAATAGTGATGCTATGGGTCATAATTATCCAACAATCTCCCACTTGGCCTATAGCCAATCACTCAAGTGTCCTACACCTGAACTATGTATGGGTCGCTCAAACTTCTGCTGAGAAACAGCTTTTGTTAGCAGATTTATAATGTTATCATCTGATGCGATTTATTCGATCATCATATCGTCACAATGTATGATCTGACGAATCAGATGAAATAGTCAAAGTATATACTTGGATCGTTGTTGAGATCGCGATTCTTTAGCCTTTGATGTAGCCTAGGTCAGCTGCTAATAGAACTACTCCTAATCCAATTAGGATTATATTGATCCAAAATACTTCTTTTACTGCCTCAGTTGCAGCAATGTTGCATTTTTGTTATTTATTCGGCAACAGTATCTTGCTTGGAAGATTTCCAGCTCACTGTTCCGTTATTCAAACTAAATGTGTACCCTTATTGCTACTCAAAATCGCCTTTGTCGGTTTGGAAACTTGCAACAGTGAACCTAGTCACTTCAAGTTCTTATTCTCCATAGATTAAGAATGCATCCTTAGTTTGTCTAAGATACTTAAGGATGTTCTTAACATCAATCCAGTGACTATCACCTAGATCGGCTTGATTGTGACTTCATATGCTCAAATCATATGAGACACTAGGTCACGTACATATCTTTCAATGTACGAGTTCTCGGAGAGTTTTTCATGAAAGCTAAGCTTTCATCGATTTTAGTATGGGAATTTTATTGCTAAGAAGCAATACATCATCAATAGGACAATGATTGTCAGTGCGCTCCCACTAACATTCTTATATACACAAGAATGATATTCGTTTTGAATTAAATCATATACCATTATGATTACATCAAAACGATGGTTCCAAGAACGCAATGCTTGCTTCAATCCATAAATGGATTGATTTAACTTGCAAACCTTGTTTGCATGTTATGGTACAACAAAATCGTCAGAATATTGTAAACATCCTCCTAAAGGTTTCCATTTAAGGAAATCGGTTTTGACGTATATGTGCCATATTTCATAAATGAAATATGCAACACTAGCAAGCATTATCCGAATGGATTTAATCATGGCAACGGGTAAAAGGTTTGGCCGTAATCAACACTATGTTGATGACGATACCCTTTCACTACAAGCCTAGCTTTGTACGTTTGTATGTTGCCATCCATGTTTGTCTTTACTATAAAGACCTATATAGTACCAATAGGCACGATGCCTTCTGGTACATAAACCGGTATCCAAACTTAGTTGGTATACATGGAATCCATTTCGGACTTCATGGCACTTTGCCATAAAATGAGTCGATACCTTGTATCACTTCCTCATACGTAACCAGTTCATCTTCCTCAATAAGATTGACATCTACATTAGGTGAGATCAGAAACCCATACCTCCCAGGTTGTTTTCTGACTCTCTCCGACCTACGCGGTTCTTGTGTATTCGAAGATTATTGGTACAGTTTCATCTCTGATGAACTATTGATGTTCCGTGAGGACACGGTGCCTGGAACAGTATTACTCCGATTTTCATCGAGTTTTACTTTCCTCCCTGGTTACCAGTGCATATAGGAATTCCTTTTAGGAAAACCGCATGGAGAGCAACAATTATATTGTTCTATTGTGAGTTGTATAAGTATTACACTTTGGTTTCCCTTGGATAACCAATTACAAATAGGCACTTATCCTATTTGGGTTCTAGTTTGGCACCATCCAAACATATGCCCAGCATTCCAAAATCTTTAGGAATGAGAAACCGGGTTTCTATCCTGTACACATCTAATATGAAGTCTTTCTAACAGATTTTCACGGAACCTTATTCAAAATAAGTATTGTAGTGTTTAATGCTGTAACGACGGTAGTTTTACTACTGTCCACAGTGATATTATTAGGTACGGAACGAAGGCACGTAAAATACACTATGATTAGACTCAAAAACGTTCACGGAATGATTTTAGAAACGACCGGTAAATTTCTCAAAGTCCCGAGACGAGGCTGTACGGTATACCATTTGGGCAGCCCATAGTATTTTATGCATAACGTCTTTGTATGAACTCCGATTTTTGTGAATTTTATAATTTCGGAAAGCAGAGATCGAGATCTACAACTTCCGCGTTGAATATTTTCCCAAATTCGGACCAGAAGCTGATCGAAAATATAAGTCAAAATTTTAGGTGAATAGTGATTTCGGGGTCAAATAGAAAAATCTCAAATTTTCTCAAAAATTCTACACTTTTCCCCAACCTTCCAAATATCATTCAAGCCCACTATATAAAGGACTCGCTATTCACTATCTCTTAAAATGAAAAAACGAAATTGGAAAGGAGAAAAGAAGAAGATGCCGTGAGATGAAGAGGGAAGAAGAACGTGGGAGAGAAAGAGAGAGAGGAAGAAGAAGAGAAGAAGAAGAAGAAGAAGAAGAGAAGAAGAAAAGGAGAAAAGAAGAAGAAGAGAAGAGGATTAGCAAGCTTGGAAGAATTGGTGATGAAAGAACAACAAAAAGAAGGTAAAACCCATTTGACCCAAACCTTCTTTTGATTAATTTTGGAAGTATAATAGTAGAATAGAGATGATAGCATGATGTGGGATGCAATTTGGTGACATAAATGTAGGAAGTATGATTCTTGAATTATGAGATTTTGATAAATTAACGTTATGGTAATTGTAGTGGCATGCTAGGGATCTTATATTAATGGGTTATAAGTAAAGAAGTTGGTTATTGAGTTAAGTAGTTAAGTTTTGATAGTTTAAAGGTTTTGTTAGTAATGATGATGGTAAGAACAAATGAGTAGTTAATGATGTTAACTTGGCAGGGATGGTTGTTTTGAATATTGTATAAAGTCTTGAATGATGTTAGTATGTGATGGTTGTGTAAATGTGGGTAGAATTACCCAAGGTTGTAAGAATGAGGAAATTAAGAAATGTCGCACACCAAATATTCGACATAATGCCACATTCAAATTAATCAAAGAAAATAAGCACAATTCTTATGTTATAAGGAGTGTTTAATATAATGAAAATTCTGTTGGAGGTTGTCGGTTTAAAAGAATTAAATGAGAAGGCGAAATAAGAAAGTTAAGTAACGGTGTTGGTTTGGGATAAGTTCTGGACATGCTGTAGTTTTTCGGTTATAACTTGAGTTTTGGGTATCTGTTTGACAAGCCGTGAAATTATGAGTAAACTAGAAATATAGAGGAATAGTATATTCAAAATTCAGAATTTTAGACTTAAGATGGAGTCGTACCGAATTTGCAAACTTGGCCGCACTGCAGTGAATTACTGATTCTGTGGTAACAGAACAAAGTGTAAAGAAAATTTTATAATTTGCGTTCTAGGAATCGAAATAAGGTCCATAAAATTCTAGATAAACTAGACATATAAGGTAGTAACATATCCAAAATTTAGAATTTGTGGACTTAAGACGTGACCGGGCCGAATTTTTAAAGTTAGGCAACCTGCTGTCCCTACGTCCAGTTTTCAGTTTGGACAACCCCTGAGCTTCAGTCTATAACTTGAGTTTATGACGTCGGAATTGAGATCCGTAAAAACCATCATAAACAACATACATTAAGGACCATTCTATTAAAATTCTAGCTTCATATTCATTCCTGATTCGTAACAGTGAATTTTCAAAGTAAGGTGTTGAGCAGTGAATTCTTAGTGACCAGTAGAATCTAAATTTCCCTTTCCGCACTAGTGTAACTTCAAACCTCAGTCCGTAAAAATTTGTAGACCACGTTTATCAGTTAGTAACTCAGCAAAGTCAAGTATGCATGCATTGCATATTTTATTTATTGATCGGAAGCATATCCCACAACATATGTTCTAATAAAGTTTATCGATTATAGATTATCGACAGGAACCGCGACTCTCTTCGACATCGTGAAGTAGATGCAGCCAATTTCTAAATTAGTGAGTGAACTTTTTTTCTTTAACTGGTTTTATTTATTAAGTTTTAAGTTTTGATATCAGACTTATTTTTATGTCTTAGGGCGTTAGATTTCTTTTTTGCTATTTTTATTTGAAATATATGCTTTATGCCATGTTTCAGTTGTGTTTTACACAGAAAAGTTTTAAAGCATGATTTTATATTTTTCGGGGCATGAGGTAAAACCTTGCCCCAGTATGTAACTTGAGATACAGTGGAATTGACGGATCCAGAGACATGTGCACATGTGGAGGACTGAGGGGACGCTCTAAGATCCTCGAGCAGGACTAGGGTTTATAGATCCCCGAAATCCTGGTCTTAGAGCTTGTGTGGTAGCATTGATCTGCACCCCCAGTTTCAGTTTGTGGTGTGATACGTCCAGTTGAGTTATGGTCCTGGGCGTAGAGCACCACCCGTTTCAGAGATGCCCAGTTGAGTTATGGTCTTGGGCATAGAGTACACACACCCAGTTGAGTTATGGTCCTGGGTGTAGAGAGACGTCCAGTTGAGTTATGGTCCTGGACGTAGAACAGTTTTTAGTTTTTAGACATTCAGAACACAGCTTTCAGATTTTCAGTACTTAGATTTCAGAAATCAGATTTTAGTAAACTATTTTCAGAAAGTTCAGAAAAGAGATTTCATATAAAGTAATTTTTCTAAAGATTTAGTTTTAAAGATTTCATGTTTTGTTTTGAGGTTTTCAGTTTCATGTCCACTCACTTAGATCGAATAGCGATCTAACCCCCACCCCAGTTTCTGTATCTTGCAGGTTTCTTGGGGGACCGGGGGACATATATTGATGCAGTCACTAGGGATGGAGTCCACCAGTACAAAGTCACAAAGCATAAAAGTCCAGTTCAAAGTCAAAGTAGTTGTATGCATTCGTTAGTGTCATACAAGTTTGTATAGAAACCATTAAAGAGTTGTAAGAAAATGATATTTTGAATGGATAATTAGTTAAAGAAAAAATATTTATATTGTTCAGTCGAGTTATGGTCTCCATGCATGACATTGCATTTGAATAGCTTAGAATATAGTCAGGAAGTCAGAGGCTTATGGGGTTAGTACCACTATCCCATGTCGGTAATATCTCCCAGATCGGGGATGTTACAAAGATGGTATCAGAGCATGGTCTAGGGAGTCAGTGACTGCAGTTGGTAGAGTGTTGGAGTCGTGTATACTTAGTATGTCTGAGATACTAGTATGCGGGGCACTACCTCTCCAGTATCTGATCCTTGAGTACGTCCTCAAAGTTAGTAAGTATTCCCAAGCCCTCTGAACTCTTTTTCCTTACTCTAGATAGGAATCATTCCGTAATCATCCTAGATTACTCCCCGAAGTCCAGAGAAAGTTATCCAAGAAAGTTATTGAAGAATAGAGAAAGTCCCAGTAAGTATTAGAAATGTTCAATAGAAGTAAGATTCATTCTCTGCTCAGAACACTCCTTCAAGCCAAACCAGTAGCCATCACGTACTTCCTATAGATAGTAAAAGTCCCAGGAGTACCCATTTAGGAAAACATGAAAATAAAAGAAAAGTTAGGAAGTAGACTAAGATACAGAAGGAAGATATCTGAGTAATAGGAAGTAAGTAGAGATAGAGAAATAGAAACAGACAAGAAATACTCAAACATGTAGTAATAAGAAATCAGAGACATGGAATTAAGTAATAAAGAATAATACCAAAACTAGCAGTGAAGATGAGAATATTAAGATTCGACCATGATAAAAGCCGAATAAATCTAAGAAAAGATTATTTCCCTTCAAGCGAGATACTTTTCTTCCTTAGAAGAATTCCTCCGTGTCAATCCAAATTTTCTGAACCATCTTGTATAGATAGTAAGTCCCCTGAGTATCAAGGACGATTATCGAACCCTTTAATGGATACAGAAATGTCATAGAGAGAGAGAGATTTCAGATTTCCCAAACCTAGGCTTGTAGGCAAGCAAGATGAATGAAGATAGAAAAAACAGTTAGTTTCCCTAGTCAAGAGATCTAATATAGAAGGCTTCGACCTATCCAAATCCTCACTTTTTTTTTCGAGATACCAGTTATGGAAGCTATCCTGATAGAGTTTATCTCATACCCATCCTACATGAGCAATAGGCTCCGTCAGGATATAAAGTACTGGAACCAGGATGAAGAAGCTCCCCGAGACATAAAGAAAATAACTAATGAGATGTAAATAGTTCATGTCAGCATGATTATAGACAACCATAAGGAAAACCCAATGGGAGTTCACTTCGAGAAAATGAATGGACCTTGAGAGACAGACCACTCAGAATAAGGATCAAGGAAGTTTCGAGGATATAAAGAAGAAAATCCAGGATAGCTCAAAGATTAAGGTACGTCAGAGTAAGGTTTGTTAGACCAGTAGAACATCACAAATAGATCATATATAGTATAACCCTCAGATAAGCCGAGCCAGTAGAGATCCGTAGAAGAATATAATAGTAGACTTACGAAGTTAGAGATATTTAAGAAGTGATAAGAGTACTAACATGGACAATAGAATAAAAGGGATCAAATCAAAGTTTATAGCAAAGAACAGAAAGATTAGAGCTAAAGAAACAAATAAGAGGAATGACCCACCATTAGCAACATGGAGCAAAGTAAGAAAATAGAACATGAAAATGGTATAAGAAATGAGAGAAGTAACAAGGAAACCCAGTGTACTCGGGTGCGAAGATAACAAGACAGAGAAATAATAGAGTAAATAATCGATGATAGTCGTAGAATCCTATAGTTAGTAGAGAAAAGGATTAGTAAAGGAGAATAGTTGATAGGATAGACGAATCATAGGATGGCTCGACAACTAAGTCAAGGAACCCTCAAGGAAGTAGAGAAATTGGAAGAACAATGATCATGGGAATGATTCATAGGAAAATAGTGATCAACTTATAAAGAACCTTATTGAGTTAAGAATAAGGATTTTAAGAAGAGAATAGTGTATGGATCAGAAATTTAGTAAGAGATGCTTTTAGTAGACGAAGTAAAAAGAGTTTTCTAAGAAGTAAATGAGTAAGGAGTGAAGGACTAAGATAAGAAAGGAACCATCATAGAAAAATGAGTCCTTTAAGAAAGATAGCAAAAGATTATAGTAGTATCCAGAGAAAGAGCGTAGTAACTACAGAAAGTTAAGTAACAGAAAGGATAAGAAACAGTATAAGAAGTTTGTTAGAGAATATGCTTTTAAAAGGACTTGTATAGGATACGAAGTAATTGACTGATGAAAAGGATCACGAGTAAAGTTAGAAAATGAACGTCAGAAAATTTTTAGTAGCAGTACCCAGTATAGAAAGGGATACCAGACAAGTATAAACGAGATTCTTGGGCATCCAATAGTATTTTGTGCGTAACTTTTTCGTATGAACTCCGATTTTTGTGAATTTTATAATTTCGGAAATCTGAGATCGAGACCTACAACTTCCGCGTTGAATAGTTTCCCAAATTCAGACCAGAAGCCGATCGAAAATGTAAGTCAAAATTTCAGGTGAATAGTGATTTCGGGGTCAAATAGAAAAATCTCAAATTTTCTACAAAATCTCTACACTTTTCCCCAACCTTCCAATTATCATTCAAGCCCACTATATAAAGGACTCGCTATTCACTATCTCTTAAATTGAAAAAACGAAATTGGAAAGGAGAAAAGAAGAAGATGCCGTGAGATGAAGTGGGAAGAAGAACGTGGGAGAGAAAGAAGAGAGGAGAAAGAAAGAGAAGAAGAAGAAGAAGGAAAATGAGAAAATAAGAAGAAGAGAAGAGGATTAGCAAGCTTGGAAGAATTGGTGATGAAAGAAACACAAAAAGAAGGTAAAACCCATTTGACCCAAACCTTGTTTTGATTAATTTTGGAAGTATAATAGTACAATAGAGATGATAGCATGATGTGGGATGCAATTTGGGGACATAAATGTAGGAAGTATGATTCTTGAATTAATAATTAAATTCCAAGTTATGAGATTTTGATAAATTAATGTTATGGTAATTGTAGTGGCATGCTAGGGATCTTATATTAATGGGTTATAAGTAAAGAAGTTGGTTATTGAGTTAAGTAGTTAAGTTTTGATAGTTTAAAGGTTTTGTTAGTAATGATGATGGTAAGAACAAATGAGTAGTTAATGATGTTAACCTGGTAGGGATGGTTGTTTTGAATATTGTATAAAGTCTTGAATGATGTTAGTATGTGATGGTTGTGTAAATGGGGGTAGAATTACCCGAGGTTGTAAGAATGAGGAAATTAAGAAATGTCGCACACCAAATATTCGACAAAATGCCACATTCAAATTAATCAAAGAAAATAAGCACAATTCTTATGTTATAAGGAGTGTTTAAGATAATGAAAATTATGTTGGAGGTTGTCTGATTAAAAGAATTAAATGAGAAGGCGAAATAAGAAAGTTAAGTAACGGTGTTGGTTTGGGATAAGTTCTGGACATGCTGTAGTTTTTCGGTTATAACTTGAGTTTTGGGTATCCGTTTGACAAGCCGTGAAATTATGAGTAAACTAGAAACATAGAGGAATAATATATTCAAAATTCAGAATTTTTAGACTTCAGATGGAGTCGTACCGAATTTGCAAACTTGGCCGCACTGCAGTGAATTACTGATTCTGTGGTAACAGAACAAAGTGTAAAGAAAATTTTATAATTTGCGTTCTAGGAATCGAAAACAAGGTCCATAAAATTCTAGATAAACTAGACATATAAGGTAGTAACATATCCAAAATTTAGAATTTTTCGACAAAAGACGTGACCGGGCCGAATTTTTAAAGTTAGGCAACCTGCTGTCCCTACGTCCAGTTTTCAGTTTGGACAACCCCTGAGCTTCAGCCTATAACTTGAGTTTATGACGTCGGAATTGAGATTCGTAAAAAAACATCATAAACCAAATACATTAAGGACCATTTTATTAAAATTCTAGCTTCATATTCATTCCCGATTAGTAACAGTGAATTTTCAAAATAAGGTATTGAGCAGTGAATTCTTAGCGACCAGTAGAATCTAAATTTCCCTTTCCGCACTAGTGTAACTTCAAACCTCATTCCGTAAAACTTTGTAGACCACGCTTATCAGTTAGTAACTCAGCAAAGTCAAGTATGCATGCATTGCATATTTTATTTATTGATCGGAAGCATATCCCATAACATATGTTCTAATAAAGTTTATCGATTATAGATTATCGACAGGAACCGCGACTCTCTTCGACATCGTGAAGTAGATGCAGCCAGTTTCTAAATTAGTGAGTGAACTTTTTTTGTTTAACTGGTTTTATTTATTACGTTTTAAGTTTTGATAAACAGACTTATTTTTATGCCTTAGGGCGTTTGATTTCTTTTTTTCTATTATTATTTGAAATATATGTTTTATGCCATGTTTCAGTTGTGTTTTACACAGAAAAGTTTTAAAGCATGATTTTATATTTTTTGGGGCATGAGGTAAAACCTCACCCCAGTATGTAACTTGATATACAGTGGAATTGACGGATCCAGAGACATGTGCACATGTGGAGGACTGAGGGGACGCTCTCAGATCCTTGAGCAAGACTAGGGTTGACAGATCCCTTAAATCCTGGTTTCAGAGCTTGGGTGGTAGCATTGATCTGCACCCCCAGTTCCAGTTTGTGGTGTGATACGTCCATTTGAGTTATGGTACTAGGCGTAGAGCACCACCAGTTTTAGAGATGCCCAGTTGAGTTATGGTCCTGGGCATAGAGTACACCCAGTTGAGTTATAGTCCTGGGTGTAGAGAGACGTCCAGTTGAGTTATGGTCCTGGACGTAGAGCAGTTTTTAGTTTTTAGACATTCAGAACACAGCTTTCAGATTTTCAGTACTTAGATTTCAGAAATTAGATTTTAGTAAACAGTTTTCAGAAATCAGATTTTAGTAAACAATTTTCAGAAAGTTCAGAAAAGAGATTTCATTTAAAGTAATTTTTCTAAAGATTTAGTTTTAAAGATTTCATGTTTTGTTTTGAGGATTTCAGTTTCATGTCCATTCACTTAGATCGAATAGCGATCTAACCCCCACCCCAGTTTCTGTATCTTGCAGCTTTCTCGGGGATGAGCTCGGGAGGACGGATACTGATGCAGTCACTAGGGATGGAGTCCACCAGTACAAAGTCACAAAACATAAAAGTCCAGGTCAAAGTCAAAGTAGTTGTATGCATTCGTTAGTGTCATACAAGTTTGTATAGATAACCATTAAAGAGTTGTAAGAGAATGATATTTTGAATGGATAGTTAATTAAAGAAAAAATATTTATATTGTTCAGTCGAGTTATGGTCTCCATGCATGACATTGCATTTGAATAGCTTAGAATATAGTCAGGAAGTCAAAGTCTTATGGGGTTTGTACTACTATCCCATATCGGTAATATCTCCCAGATCAGGGATGTTACAAAGATGGTATCAGAGCATGGTCTAGGGAGTCAGTGACTGCAGTTGGTAGAGTGTTGGAGTCTTGTATACTTAGTATGTCCGGGATACTAGTATGCGGGGCACTACCTCTTCAGTATCCGATCCTTGAGTACGTCCTCAAAGCTTCACAAACAGGTTAGTAAGTATTCCCAAGCCCTCTGAACTCTTTTTCCTTACTCTAGATATGAATCATTCCGTAATCATCCTAGATTACTCCCCGAAGTCCGGTACAAGCTAGAGAACCAGATAGTAAGCTTCAGAGAAAGTTATCCAAGAAAGTTATAGAAGAATAGAGAAAGTCCCAGTAAGTATTAGAAATGTTCAATAGAAGTAAGATTCATTCTCTGCTCAGAACACTCCTTCAAGCCAAACCAGTAGCCATCACGTACTTCCTATAGATAGTAAAAGTCCCAGGAGTACCCATTTAGGAAAATAGGAAAAGAAAAGAAAAGTTAGGAAGTTGAGTAAGATACAGAAGGAAGATATCTGAGTAATGGGAAGTAAGTAGAGATAGAGAAATAGAAACAGACAATAAATACTGAAACATGTAGTAATAAGAAATCAGAGACATGGAATTAAGTAATAAAGAATAATACCAAAACTAGCAGGGAAGATGAGAATAGTAATATTAGACCATGATAAAAGTCAAATCGATCTAAGAAAAGATTATTTCCCTTCGAGCGAGATACTTTTCTTCCTTAGAAGAATTCCTTCGTGTCAATCCAAAATTTTCTGAACCATCTCGTATAGATAATAAGCACCCCGAGTATCAAGGACAATTATGGAACCCTTTAATGGATACTGAAATGTCATAGAGAGAGAGATTTCGGATTTCCTGAACCTAGGCCTGTAGGCAAGCAATATGAATGATGATAGAAAAAACAGTTAGTTTCCCTAGTCAAGAGATCTAATATAGAAGGCTTCGACCTATCCAAATCCTCACTTTTTTTTTCGAGATACCAGTTAAGGAAGCTATCCTGATAGAGTTTATCTCATACCCATCCTACATGATCAATAGGCTTCGTCAGGATATAAAGTACTGGAACCAGGATGAAGAAGCTCCCCGAGACATAAAGAAAAGAACTAATGAGATGTAAATAGTTCATGTCAGCATGATTATAGGCAACCATAAGGAAAACCCAATGGAAGTTCACTTCGAGAAAATGAATGGACCTTGAGAGACAGACCACTCAGAATAAGGATCAAGGAAGTTTCGAGGATATAAAGAAGAAAACCCAGGATAGCTCAAAGATTAAGGTAAGTCAGAGTAAGGTTTGTTAGACCAGTAGAACATCACAAATAGATCATATATAGTAGAACCCTCAGATAAGCCGAGCCAATAGAGATCCGTAGAAGAATATAATAGTAGACTTACGAAGTTTGAGATACTTAAGAAGTGATAAGAGTACTAACATGGACAATATAATAAAAAGGATCAAATCAAAGTTTATAGCAAAGAACAAAAAGATTAGAGCTAAAGAAACAAATAAGAGGAATGACCCACCATTAGCAACATGGAGCAAAGTAAGAAAATAGAACATGAAAATGGTATAAGAAATGAGAGAAGTAACAAGGAAACCCAGTGTACTCGAGTGCGAAGATAACAAGACAGAGAAATAGTAGAGTAAAGAATCGATGATAGTCGTAGAATCATATAGCTAGTAGAGAAAATGATTAGAAAAGGAGAATAGTTGATAGGATAGACGAATTATGGGATGGCTCGACAACTAAGTCAAGGAACCCTCAAGGAAGTAGAGAAATTGGAAGAACAAAGATCATGGGAATGATTCATAGGAAAATAGTGATTAACTTATAAAGAACCTTATAGAGTTATGAATAAGGATTTTATGAAGAGAATAGTGTATGGATCAGAAATTTAGTAAGAGATGCTCTTAGTAGACGAAGTAAAAAGATTTTTCAAAGAAGTAAATGAGTAAGGAGTGAAAGACTAAGATAAGAAAGGAACCATCATAGAAAAATGAGTTCCTTAAGAAAGATAGCAAAGGATTATAGTAATATCCAGAGAAAGAGCGTAGTAACTACAGAAAGGATAAGAAACGGTATAAGAAGTTTGTTAGAGATTATGCTTTTAAAAGGACTTGTATAGGATACGAAGTAATTGACTGATGAAAAGGATCAGGAGTAAATTTAGAAAAGGAAAGTCATAAAAGTTTTAGTAGTAGTACCCAGTATAGAAAGGGATACCAGACAAGTATATACGGGATTCTTAGGCAAAATATGCATCTTTGAAACACCGTAACAGAAGGGCCTCAAGACTAGTTCCGACCCTCCCAACCCTTGATTGATACCGATAACAAAATGGACCGAAAGTGTAACCATGAGATACTCCAGAAGCAAGTATAAGAGTAGTAATAAATGATTGAAATATACGACCCTTAAAGACAATAACAAGTCTGAATAAAAAGAAAGGAATAGATAGCTTAAAGTAAGAGATTTAAGGAGAAGCTGTTAGATAAGGTAATAAAAGAAGGGTGTTAATTTAGCATACGGTAAAATGTAAAGGATAACGTTAAAAAGAACCATGGAAATAAGTTCACCATAGTGTGAAAATTAATAAAGAGAAGATATTCTAGCATACAACCGTGTATAAGAAGACAAATGGATATAAAAGAATAGTTGGGAAATACCAAGAGTTAAGACCTATAGATATAGTTCAAGGATAAAACATAGACCAAGTAAGTTCTTAGAAGATAGTAGAATGAAGAAAATGATAAAATAAAAAATAAAAAATAAAAAGTACTAAGAAAGTTTAGAGAGTGGAATTGTAAAGGGGCAATAGGAATTGGAAAAGGATACATAAAAGGTTACAATAAGTAATAACAATAATATTTTTGATTAAGTAGTCGTATAAGGTACCCAGCCCTAGCTTAAGATGACCAAACCACTACGGGTTTGGGATGGTTTAACCACGGGTATATGTGGTTTGGTAGGATTGTATTATAGTACAGAAACGAAGAAATAGGTTAATATGAAGCTATTATTGAAGAACGAAAGCTTATAGACTGCTAAGGGTTGTAAAGGAAATGTTGAGAGTGATAGTTAAGTAATGAGAAATAATGTTAAGATCAAGTTAGACAAGTGAAATAGAGGAATAATGAGTACAGATATGAGGATATTAGGGTCTTCGATGAGAACCAAGTTATCAATCACTAAGAATTTGATTAAGTTAAGGAATTGGGAAGCACAAGTAAAGACTTATAAGAAAGATATCTTGGAGATAAGGAGTATGCAGAACAATTAGAGAATATGAAAGATAGTAGTTGAAGAATACTCAACAGAAATATTACAGGATAAAAACTCAGAAAAGAGAAAAGAGGAAAGAGGAAAGATCCAGTAGCTAGTACATGTAAGAGACAAGAAGACAAGTATAGTAACATCTTTGGATATTCGCGAAATTAAGAAGACCACGAGTTAGATGCCAGAGAGGATTTGAGGAAGAATCCTATTTAAGGGGGGAGAATTTATAACGACCGATAGTTTTACTACTGTCCACAGTGATATTATTAGGTACGGAAAGAATGCACGTAAAATAAACTATGATTAGACTCAAAAACGTTCACGAAATGATTTTAGAAATGATCGGTAAATTTCTCGAAGTCCCGAGACAAGGCTGTACGGTATACCCTTTGGGCAGCTCATAGTATTTTGCGCGTAACTTTTTCGTATGAACTCCGATTTTTGTGAATTTTATTATGTCCAACTTCTTTACTAACAAAACCTTTAAACTATCAAAACCTTTATAAGAACGTTTAAACATTCCTACCGATTTATAAGACATGGTTGGCTTCTGGCAAAGCACCGTGCCTACCCAATTCTCCAGAAATATTCTGTAAAGGAATATGTAATCTTTGTCAGGCGTAGTATACGTAGTATAGCGTATTACGATCCAGTATCGAATGTCACATGCAAGGCCTGAGGCTGGAATTGTGTTTGCCCCGTACGAAGCATATATCTGATCTCTGGTAACTAGTCTCTATAATCGGATAATCATGACCTTGTCATATTATCCCGATAGCTGTAGCATACAAGAGTACCAGTTCCGTATCCTACGTGATCATCATCTCCATATGAATGAAGTGATACTTCCATCTTGACATCACAATCAATACACAACGATTCTCAGTATACCCAGAAGAGGCGTACACAGAACCTGTTAAAGCCCCGGACGACCAAAACTAAAGTGTACTGATTGTCGCAAGTATTAGCGATGCAAGTCTCAGGTTAAGACCAAATACACCTACCCTGATTCGGATTCCCATAGACACATAGTCATACTACCAATGAGATTCTGAGGGGTCTATCCAGAGCGAAGCTGTTTCCGTACCATCGGTAAACACAACCTCCTATTACACTTGCATGAGTATCCAATACTCAAATATATGAGAACTATGCCGTTATGCTCCCATAACACGCACAAGTGTAATACTAGCCTATTCCACATTATCGATGTCCAGTCTCGATAATACTACGACTAGGGATATTTAATGATTAAACCTTAGTGGATTAATATTGTCTCATATCTTATTAATCCGGTACTAATCATATGAACTTTTATCATTTATATATCCCGGTAATCTAATTACAAATGATAAAAGAGCAATTTCCTTTGTCACATAGTTAATTTATACAACGACATCATGTTTTGTACAAATAATGATGCTATTGGTCATAATTATCCAATAAGTTTGTGTAATTAAAAGATCCAATCACTATTCCAACTACTTCCATCAATTGATGACAATTGATTTAAGTCATGGGTCCCACCCATTTAATTCCAAATCTAGTTGGCTTACAAAAAACACTTTGGGCTCGGTTCGTTTAATCCGACTAAACGAATTTTCCGTCGCTATGTAATTAAATTTAATTTAATCAAATAATAATGCATAGCAAAATTATTACGAAAGTCGCTCGCGAATTAATTCCAAATTAATTTGTTCGCTTGAATTAAAATCCAATCTAATTCCGTATTGAAATCCAATTTCAAATATATCTAATATATTATTTTAGCCTAATTAAATAAATTAAATAGAAAAATCCAATTTAACTATTAAATTTATTTTGCCGATTAATTCCAAATCAATCGCGTTATCTCTTCTCGTCGAATTAATGCCAGATTAATTCTTGATGCAATTAATCCCAGATTAATTCTCTCTTTATTAATTAATCTCATATTAATTTATTACCGTAATTAATCCAAGATTAATTTTCTCTCTCATAATTAATCACAGATTAGTTCTGTTCGAGTCAAATGTCATCGGTGAATCTTCGGGAAGCGACCCAAGAGATCCCTGGATATGTTTGCAGTAAATACGATAATCGGACTATCCGAATACGTGCCTACCCGGTACCACGTTCTTACCGATTTACAAGACATGGTTGGCTTCTACAAAGCACCGTGCCTACCCAATTCTTCAGAAATATTCTTTAAAGGATATGTAATATTTTTCAGGCGTAGTATACGTAGTATTGCGTATTACGATCCAGTATCGGAGGTCACATGCTAGGCCTAGGGTTGGAATTGTGTCTGTCCCGTACGAAGCATATATCGGATCTCTGGTAACTAGTCTCTATTATCGGATAATCATGACCTAGTCATATTATCTCGATGACTGCAGTACATAAGAGTACTAGTTCCGTATCCTACATGATCATCATCTCCATATGACTGAAGTGATACTTCCATCTTGACATCACATCCAATACACTACGATTCTCAGTATACCCAGAAGAGGCATACACAGAACCTGTTAAAGCCCCGGACGACCAAAACCAAAATATACTGATTGTCTCAAGTATTAGCGATTCAAGTCTCAGGTTGAGACCAAATACACCTACCCCAATTCGGATTCCCATAGACACATAGTCATACTACCGATGGGATTCTGAGAGATTTATCCAGAGCGAAGGTGTTTTCGTACCATAAGTAAACACAACCTGCTATTACACTTGCATGAGTATCCAATACCCAATATATGAGAACCATGCCATTATGCTTCCATAATGCGCACAAGTGCAATACTAGTCTATTCCGCATTATCGATGTCCAGTCTTGATAATACTATAACTAGGGATATTTAATGATTAAACCTTAGTGGATTAATATTGTCTCATATTTTATTAATCCGGTACTAATCATATGGACTTTTATCATTTATATATCCCGGTAATCCAATTACAAATGATAAAAGAGCAATTTCCTTTGTCACATAGTTAATTTGTACAACAACACCATGTTCTGTACAAATAGTGATGTTATGGGTCATAATTGTCCAACAAACGATAGTATGAATGATCCTTAGACTTGAGATCTCCATGGTATCTTGTATGTAGATTGTTGGAGTTTTTAAAGGTCCCAAGATCAAAACTCAAGCATGAATCATAAGCGAATACAACGACGGAAGTGCGGAATACTTACATCGAGCGGTTGAGCGACGATTTGGGCAACAAAAATTCGAATTCTGCTCACTTTGTCAAGGCAGTGGGCTGCTGTGAATAGTGAATTTAGTCCCTTGTCTTCATGATTTGAAGCTCCAAGCTTCAACATTTGGCTTCCCGGCTCATGGGTATACTTCCCTTATCACCTTGGCATGATCCCGGAGTGTGCTAGCACTCTTGTTTTGCCACAAAACACACTTGCTTCCCTCCATTTCCTTTGTTAAAATCGGCAGTTCACTACCTCTCTTGAAACCAGAAATGGCGTGAGTGAAGGAGATAATTTTGGCTCCAAAATGAAACCAACGTGAGAGAGAGAAGTGAAAAGGTGTGTTGGAAATATTGTATATCTTTGCTTATATATTTTCTACAAATAATAAAGCATATACATTCTTTTGTCTTTCAAAAAGTCAAAGGAAGATATAAAACAATATATGTCTTAATACTTTCAAAAAGTTGATTTCCAACCACTCACATCAAGTCATTTCAATCAATCAATCTAATCAATTGTCACATCATCACTCAAAGTGACATGATTTGACGCTTGATGTGACGCTAGATGCGACTAGCGATTTGACGCTTGATTTGACGAGCCGCGCTCGAATTCGAAATGCGAATGCGCTCGTAAATAATCTCGGGCTCGGATTCGCTAATTCTAAATTAACGAATTTTCCGTCGCGTCGTAATTAAATGATTACGCCAAGCGAAATCACTATTCACATCGCGAATTAATTCTAAATTAATTCGCTCGCCCGAATTAAAATCTAATTTTAATTCCGCGTCGAAATCCAATTTCGTTTAATATATCAAATATATTAATTAATCGATTAATTCCAAATTAATCATTCTCTCTCTTTAAATTGATATTTTATCCTAGATAAAATATCTCCGCAATTAATCCCAGATTAATTTTCTCTCTCATCATATTAATCCCAGATTAATAAAAGTGCGAGTCATACGTCATCGGTGAATCTTTGGGAAGCGACCCATGAGATCCCCGGATATGTTGGTAGTCAAATCGGTCATCGGACTATCCGAAACGTGAGTACCAAGTACTACGTTTTACGTTTTACGATTTACTAGACAAGGTTGGCTTCAAGCAAAGCACCAAGTCTTCCCAATTCTCCGGACATATTCTTATAAGAATATTTAAGATCTATATCAAGCGTAGTTTACCGTAGTATTGTGTATATCGGCCCAGTATCAGATAGTCACGTGCTAGGGCTGGGGCTGGATAAGTGTCTACCCCGTCCGAAGCACATATCGGATGCCTGGTAACATAGTCTCTATAATCGGATATTCATGACCTGGTCACAATATCCCGATTGGTTGCGCAACACTCAAGAGCACTAGTACCGTATCCTGCGTGACATCATCTCCAATATGACTGAAGTGATACTTCCGTCTTGACATCACACCCAATACACTACGACTCTCTGATAAACCCAGAAGTGGTGTACGCAGAACCGGTTAAAGCCCTGTACCACCAAGACCAAAGTCTATCGATTATCGTAAGTATTAGCGATGTAAGTCTCAGGTTAAGACTTTACACACCTACCTTGATTTCGGCCTCCCATAGACACATAGTCATAATACCAATGGGATTCCGAAGGGGTCTATCCAGAGCGAAACTGTTTCCCGTACCATCGGTGAAACACGACCTCCTATCGCACTTGCATAAGTATCCAATACTTATATATATGAGAACTATGCCGTTGTGCCCTCACAACGCACACAAGTGCAATACTAGCCTATTCCGCATTATCGATGTCCAGTCTCGATAATACTCCGGCTAGGGATATTTAATGATTAATCCTTCGGGGACTGATACTGTCTCATATCATTCTCAGTCCAGGAACTAATCACAGGGACCTCTCTTCATTTATATATCTATGGTGATCTAATCACAAATGATGAGAGTGCAATTTCCTTGTCACATAGTTAATTTGCTACAACAACACAATGATCTGTGCAAATAGTGACGCTATGGGTCATTTTGTCCAACAATCTCCCACTTGGCACATAGCCAGTCACTCATGTGTCCACACCCGAATTATGTACGGTTCGCTCAATTGCTGAGGAAAGGTTTTCGTCAGCGGATTTTTTGATAATCGTCTGACGCGATTTATATACATCATCACATCGCCACGATGTATGATCCGAACGAATCAGATGATATAGAAGTATATATCTGGATCGTCGATGAGACCTTTAATTCCTTAGCCTGTGCTGACGCCTAGCTCAGCTGCTAAAAGAACTATATCTAATCTAATTAGATTTATTATCGATCCAAATGGCTTCTATTGCTGCTGCCTCAGCTGCAACAATAATCCGCATTTGTTGTTTATTATTCGGCAACAGTTATCTTGCTCGGAATATTTCCAGCTTACTGTCCCGTTATTCAAACTTTATAGTACCGCAGTATTTAACCGGTTTGGAAACTTGCAGCAGTGATCCTAGTCACTTCAAGTTCTCCTACTCTATTAAGTTAAGACATCATCTTTAGTTCTCTAAGATACTAACAGATGTTCTTAACTTCAATCCAGTGACTATCACTTGGATTGTCCTGATTGTGACTCCATATGCTCAAAGCGTATGAGACACCATATCAAGTACATTTTAAATGTACAATTTCCCAGAGAGTGTTAACAACTCCAAATCTATCCCAGTAGATCTTTATTCCTTGAATAAAGGTTGTTACTCCCCAGAATTCTACGGAGAATTTCTTATGAAAGCCAAGCTTTCACCGATTGCTTTATGGGAATTTCACTGTCAGTGCGCTCCCACTAACCTCTTTATATACACAAGAATCATTTCGTTTTGAATTAAATCATACTCCATTATGATTACATCAAAACGATAATTCCAAGAATCTTATGCTTGCTTCAATCCAAACATGGATCGAATAACCTGCAAACCTTGTTTGCTTGTTATGGTACGACAAAACCGACAGGATGTTATAAACATCCTCCGAAAGGTTTCCTTTTCAGGAAAGCGATTTTTGATCTGCAACTGACACATTTCATAAATGAAATATGCAGTTATCAACAAACATCTTCAAAATGGATTTACCATGGCAACAGGTAAAAGGTTGAACCGTTATTAACACAATGTTGATAACGATACCTTTCCGTCAAAAGCCCGGCTTTGTACGTTGGTATGTTGCCTTCCATGTAGTCTTCCTTGAAGACGTTTAATGTACCAATAGGCACAATGCCTTGTGGTACAACAACTAGTATCCAAAATAGTTGTTATACATGGAATCCATTTCGGATTCATGGCACTTTGCCATAATAGGGGTCGATACCTCGTATCACTTCCTCAAAACGTAGTCGGTAGATATACCTACATAAGATTGACATCTATATGAGTTTAGATCAGAAACCCATACCCTAGTGTTTTCTGACTCTATCCGATCTACTAGTTCTTGTGTATTTGAAGATTAATGGTATAGATTCATCATAGATGAACTATTGGTTTCCATTAAGGACTTCGAGCCTAGAACAGTATTACTCCGATTTTCATCGAGTATTACTATCCTCCACCTGACCACTGCATATCGGTATTCCTCTTAGGAAAACCGCATGGTGAGCAACAATCATATTGTTCTCATGTGAGATTTATAAGTATTATACTTATGGTTTCCTTAGGATAACCTATATTGGCACTTATCCAATTTGGGTCTTTTAGTTTGGTATCATCCAAACATATGCCTGCATCCCAAATGGTCAGGAATGAGAAACCCGGTTTATTTCCTGTTCATATCTATATGTAATCTTCTGTCAAACAGATTATTATGGAACCTTATTCTAAATAAGCTTTGCACTGTTAATACAATATCTGTTGAAGGAGATAGTAGCTCAGAGCGACTTGTGATAAACCTTATCATTTCCTCATCTGAAAAAATACCGTACTCTTTCACGTACGATGAAACTTACTGCTTAAGTATTTTCCATTACGGTCTTACCGTGGCGGCATAATACTATAGCCGATCTGTTTATCTACTTCGTGTCGAAACTATAAAAGTTTCCGATATGTGTTCTTCAAAAGAAGAAACACATAACCATAACGTGATGTCACATCCGTTAAGGTCACGAAACATTCATGTTCACATCTAGCCTAGCTAGATATGGGCCCACTAACTTCACCATGAATAGGGCTAACAGATCGGTGGCACTTACACTATTACCAAGTAAACAGTGTTTTAGGTCTTTTACCTAACAAACTAGATTCGTAGACTTTATTTGAATAGTCAAATCAGTCCTAGTACCCACTCTCAAAAGTGTGGATATACGAGTCTGTTTAATTCTGTCCTAGACAACAATGCCACAAATAAGTCTCTACTTGATCAAATCAATTTGAGCTATTTATTTGTCATTTTATATGTTTGAGATTTTAATTATATTCAAAATATAAATTCTGTTATTACATCTAATGTGTTTATCTCAGTATCATCTTTATATAATGAAACACTTAGTGTTTTAGAATATAAAGGTTTATCCACAATGGATTAAACACTGATATAGAGATAGATAATGTCTCTAGTCAAACTAGTTACATTATAACAGTTCCTAATTTAAGTACACACCCAAAGGGTAGTTCCTAAACTTAGGTATCTACGGTCGAAACAGCGACTTTCGTCCCGTTTCCGATTCGCAGAGCAATCTCAGCTTGAAGTCAGTATCCTGCTCAAAGCAGATTCTGAACATCAATACATATATTTATGTACCACACTAAGTATTTAAAATCTAATTTCAATACTAGTTGTGAACATAACCTTGACAAACATTTTTAAAGTCAGAGCCTTGCCCTTTCTTTAATTCCTTCGTGTCTGCCATATCCAATGGTAGTCACTTTGGTATATGTCAATTATCTTTTTCAATATTTTCAAACCTTAGGCCAAGCCTTGGGGTTTTAGAATATCGAAACGATGTGCACCTCGTGCTACATGCCCAATTGCAAATTTTTGACTTTAAAATAGATTATTGTCAAGTATATTAAATTAAGCATTAAAGTCATCATCACATAAATCTTCCAAAGATTTTATGCTCTATTTATTGCTTAATTTTGGGCGTAAGGTATAATAAGTTATTTTATCAAATAAAGTAACATATTATTTATTCCCAATTTGAAAATTAAATCATTTAAAATATTTTAATCCCAGATTATATTTTAAATATCCAACTTTTCAATTTTATCTTGATTACAATAGTCCAACTATTTAATCAACGATTAGTGGTACTATATATATTATAATGATTATAATAGTCAAAACTATATAATCAAAATATATCCAAATTAATTAACCTCAATTACATTGATTACTATAATCCAATTATAAAATCAACTGTAAACTGAAATTAATTAATTCAAATATATTGATTAATATAATCCAATTATATATAATCAAGTATAATACAGTCCAACTGTTTATTAAAACAACAATTTAAATATTAGTCCAACTAACATTTAATATTACGACGAAATAATTTGAATGAGCGCGTTTATGGCGAGTAATTGAACGAATATTGCAAATTCAATTCTTGCCTCCCACTATTTTTCGTCGAGCCTCTAACCCTATGTCGAGTACTCGGGAAACCGTGTTTCCTAGTGGGCTAGGATCCCGTTAAATATCACACAATCTTGACTTTGGCCAACAAATTGTATGATAATTAACTAGGTAGATCTCGAAGATCAATTGGATCTCATCCAACTCCTAGATCCAATAGGTGGACATCCAAGTCCCAAACATATATCTAATATATGCCTATATATCGAATATATACCCTAACCTTTTTCCTCTGAATCAACTAGGCCTTGGCTTTGGCACAACAAACCTAGTGATCCCAGTCAAGCGCGGACCCATTGACATGGAAGCTTCGTAATCAATGTCAATGGACAAGAAGTGGTCTTGACTTTGGCCAACAAACCACAACTTGGACACGACACCGATATGGAACAAAGCCTCGTGATTAAAACACATCTTCGACGGACAAGGGCTTGACTTTGGCCAACAACCCCTGCCAATCTCGGATCTTGAGTAAGAATCACTCAATGGAAGGAAAATAAACGCTTGATATTTAACGAGGGTTTTTCGCGTGCAAATTGGCAACCAATTTATTATCTTTGTTAAGGTTTCATCATCATACACCCTTAAACATGCATTCTAAACACATAATAAAGCGCATATGATAAAATAATAATGATATGCGGATGAATACTTTACACATTGATCCTAGATCAAATCTCTCACTTTCTCTCTCCCGCTAGCACAAAATTTTCTTCTACCCGTTACACTACACTTCTAAAGAAACCTCATTTACATTGAGGGGAATATGTGAGAAGAGAATACAAAGAATATGAGGTGATAAGGCTGGACACGCAGGTCCAATTAATAAATCAAATTTATTACAACAATTTCTAAAATTTGCCCCACCCATCTAATATCCATCCGATATACATTATTCATGCATCACAACCATGTATTCACTCAAGCATGTTATCAATCAATCTAATCCAATTAATTAATCTTGATAATTAGTGATCATCCAATGTTCAAACAACGATTTGATTTTGTTCGAGTCAAACTCGTTTTTGCGAATAAGTACTTAAAGTACGAATTCCCGAATTAAATTAAACTACACAATTAAATCCAATTCAATTGTATTTAATTCCAAATTAAATTATAACACACTTCAATAATAAACCCTTTTCGACTTAAATTCCAAATTTAATCGCTACGGGTCTCAAAGCCCGATTAATATCCAATATTAATTTAATTAAAGTCTAATGGGCTTTTAATTATTTTCTTAAGGCGTGGACTTTTGGTCAACTCGGGTCAAACCCGCAACCAAAGTCCAATCCGGGATTTACCGCATAAGCCTTTAAATTAATTTTGGCCCATTAGGCCCAATTAAATTACAAAGGTCCGTTATGTTGCATTTGGGCTTTATGGATGCGATTTTGGGCCCAATTGGATCCAACAATTTTGCCTAAAACAAACTTTGTACAACAAAGCCCAATAAGCCTAATAACAACAATTCAAGCTCTATTTCCAAAATTAGCCCAATTAATTAAATTACACAAATCCAATTTCGCAATTTAATTACCTAAAGTGTATATCATGATTAATCACCCAAATTAACATTTCTAAAACATCAATTCATACAATTAATCATGCTCTTTAAGTCTCGGCCAAGGAGAGGATTTTATATCCGATTTGGTTTCAATCCAATTAATCCCACAATCGACATTAAATCAACATCCTAATTGATTCTAACTCATCCAATGAATTAAAAATCAAAATTACCAAGATTTAGGGCATACTCCTATTCGGCCAACACATCAAATTGGGGAAATTTGTTCCAAACAATATTTAATCAAATTGATCCAACCAATCATCAATTAAACATGTATTAAGCATACTTAATCATCCAATTTCATAATTGCATGCTCAAATCAATTTTACCCAATTTCAAGTTTCATGACATACTTGGCAATTTGGGGATTTTACGTCCGAATCGAATTCAATCCAATTGATTCCGCAATCGACATCAAATCATATTCCCGAATGATTTCCAACACATCCAATTGTCAAAAATCAAAAATCCCAAGACATTAAATCATGTATCAAATCGGCCAAGGTGGAAATTTGGGGAGGGAAAAATGATCCAATCAAATTTTCTTGAAATTGACTCAATCAATCTTCAATTCAAACACATTTAAGCATAAATCCATCCAATTTAATTTATCATGCTCAAAATCAAGTTTGCCCAAATTTTAGCCCTAACTTTTCATGCTTTTAACCTAAGCTCTTGATGCCATTGTTGGAGTTTTTCAAGGTCCCAAGATCAAAACTCAAGCATGAATCATAAGCGAATACAACGACGGAAGTGCGGAATACTTACATCGAGCGGTTGAGCGACGATTTGGGCAACAAAAATTCGAATTCTGCTCACTTTGTCAAGGCAGTGGGCTGCTGTGAATAGTGAATTTCGTCCCTTGTCTTCATGATTTGAAGCTCCAAGCTTCAACATTTGGCTTCCCGGCTCATGGGTATACTTCCCTTATCACCTTGGCATGATCCCGGAGTGTGCTAGCACTCTTGTTTTGCCACAAAACACACTTGCTTCCCTCCATTTCCTTGTTAAAATCGGCAGTTCACTGCCTCTCTTGAAACCAGATATGGCGTGAGTGAAGGAGAGAATTTTGGCTCCAAAATGAAACCAACGTGAGAGAGAGAAGTGAAAAGGTGTGTTGGAAATATTGTATATCTTTGCTTATATATTTTCTACAAATAATAAAGCATATATACTTCTTTTGTCTTTCAAAAAGTCAAAGGAAGATATAAAACAATATATGTCTTTCAACTTTCAAAAAGTTGATTTCCAACCACTCACATCAAGTCATTTCAATCAATCAATCTAATCAATTGTCACATCACTCAAAGTGACATGATTTGACGCTTGATGTGACGCTAGATGCGACTAGCGATTTGACGCTTGATTTGACGAGCCGCGCTCAAATTCGAAATGCGAATGCGCTCGTAAATAATCTCGGGCTCGGATTCGCTAATTCTAAATTAACGAATTTTCCGTCGCGTCGTAATTAAATGATTACGCCAAGCGAAATCACTATTCACATCGCTAACGAATTAATTCTAAATTAATTCGCTCGCCCGAATTAAAATCTAATTTTAATTCCGCGTCGAAATCCAATTTCGTTTAATATATCAAATATATTAATTAATCGATTAATTCCAAATTAATCATTCTCTCTCTTTAAATTGATATTTTATCCTAGATAAAATATCTCCGCAATTAATCCCAGATTAATTTTCTCTCTCATCATATTAATCCCAGATTAATAAAAGTGCGAGTCATACGTCATCGGTGAATCTTTGGGAAGCGACCCATGAGATCCCCGGATATGTTGGCAGTCAAATCGGTCATCGGACTATCCGAACACGTGAGTACCAAGTACTACGTTTTACCGATTTACTAGACAAGGTTGGCTTCAAGCAAAGCACCAAGTCTTCCCAATTCTCCGGACATATTCTTATAAGAATATTTAAGATCTATATCAAACGTAGTTTACCGTAGTATTGTGTATATCGGCCCAGTATCAGATAGTCACGTGCTAGGGCTGGGGCTGGATAAGTGTCTACCCCGTCCGAAGCACATATCGGATGCCTGGTAACATAGTCTCTATAATCGGATATTCATGACCTGGTCACAATATCCCGATTGGTTGCGCAACACTCAAGAGCACTAGTACCGTATCCTGCGTGACATCATCTCCAATATGACTGAAGTGATACTTCCGTCTTGACATCACACCCAATACACTACGACTCTCTGATAAACCCAGAAGTGGTGTACGCAGAACCGGTTAAAGCCCTGTACCACCAAGACCAAAGTCTATCGATTATCGTAAGTATTAGCGATGTAAGTCTCAGGTTAAGACTTTACACACCTACCTTGATTTCGGCCTCCCATAGACACATAGTCATAATACCAATGGGATTCCGAAGGGTCTATCCAGAGCGAAGCTGTTTCCCGTACCATCGGTGAAACACGACCTCCTATCGCACTTGCATAAGTATCCAATACTTATATATATGAGAACTATGCCGTTGTGCCCTCACAACGCACACAAGTGCAATACTAGCCTATTCCGCATTATCGATGTCCAGTCTCGATAATACTCCGGCTAGGGATATTTAATGATTAATCCTTCGGGGACTGATACTGTCTCATATCATTCTCAGTCCTGGAACTAATCACAGGGACCTCTCTTCATTTATATATCTATGGTGATCTAATCACAAATGATGAGAGTGCAATTTCCTTGTCACATAGTTAATTTGCTACAACAACACAATGATCTGTGCAAATAGTGACGCTATGGGTCATTTTGTCCAACATGATTTAATAGAGTAGACATTTTCGATACTCTAGAATCGTTGGCGGGATATGTATGAGGCGAAAGGATTGAATCATACGGTAATCATATAAGGAATATATTTCACTAAAGTTAGTATTCTTGTTTAATTGGGGGTCATGATGCATTGCTAGATGCCGCTCTTGATCTATGAAAATTAGTTTCTTAATTAAGGAGTTAATTGAGGATAAATTAATTAGATTAATTTATCGAGACTTATGAAGTCTATAACTATCTTCATTGCCAACATAAGAAAGAACCTAATGGGTCACACTTTAAAGTATTGAGGAGTTAATGATAAATTATGTAGATTTAAATTGTAGGACTTAAATGTTAAATTCTTAAACTTCGGGGTAAATTCATAATTTTAGAAATTGTGGATAAAAATGGAATTCTGGATTTTAGGACCAAAGCGGAAATCTGAAAATTAGGGGCCATTTCATAATTTCCAAAAATGCAGGGTTCATTTTGAAATTTCTAAAAATATGGGGGCATAAATATAATTTTGTAAAGTATTTGTATTAAATTATAATTTCAGATTTATAGTATTCTAATTTGATTAGGATTGATAAATTTTATTTAATTAAATAAAATAAGGATAATAGTTGTTTATTTAGGATGGATTAGAATTCATATTTTAATAGGATTAAATCATATCCTATTAATTTTAAAACTTGATAAAAAAATGTGAGCATTGGAGAGAGATAAAAATAAATTTGATTTATTTCAAAAGAAAATTCTTTTAATAAAAGTAAAATTCTCTTTACTCCCAAAATTCAAAAAACCCTTAAAAGGTCTCTTTTCTTAAGCTAGCACTAAAGAAAAGACTCTTACTTAATCTTGGATTTGAGAAATCCAAAATCCTTAACTCTCTGTTTTGTGTGGATACCGTTGGAGGCCAAACGTGTGGGTGGCTCTGAAGAACGGTACGAGGATTACTTAAAGGTTTAAATATGTTTTTATTTATGTTTCGTAAATAAATATTATCATGCAACATGAAAATTAATTATGATCTTGGATTGAAAATTTATGATTAAAATTGAAAAATTTTAATTTTTCGCCACATATTGTATGCTAGATTTCCAACAGTGCATCAGTAGCCTAAATTAATTTGCATGCTTTTGATATGATTTTATGCATATTGTAATGGTTATGTTTAAATTTATGGGATATGATTAAGTAGAGATTAAATAAAATTTGATTTAATTAGGAATTAAATCAAATAAAAAAAAAAAGGAAGAATAGCGGCATTGTTCTTTGAAGAACAGTGTCGCGTTCAAGTAAAAGCAACAGCAGCTAATACTGCTGCTGGTTGTCAACAGTGATGTCATCATGACATCATAGGGTGACGTCAGCGCGATGTCACAGGGTGGTGTCATGCTGACGTCATAAACATAAACTGACTGTTGACGTCAGCATCTCAATACTGACGTCAGCAACAGAATATTAAAACATTAATAATTAAATTTAAATAAATTTGATTTATATTAAAATTTAATTAAGGAACTTAATTTTATTAAAATCAATGTATCATAATACAATAAAATTTACTAAGAGATAAAACTCTAATAAGATTGTGAATTTATCTTTAAAATAAATTTAAATTATGTAATCTAATATGATTAGGATACAAAAAATAAATTTGAATGATTTCTAATTAGATTAAAAATCTAGAATTCAAATTTAAATAAGACACATTTAATCTCAAATTTAAAAAAAGGAAATTGTTTCCTATTAGAATAATGATTCTAGTTATACAATTTTAATAAAGATTAAAATTATTTTCTAATAAGATTATGATAAAATATTTAAGTCCCATAAATAATTAAACATAATAAAATAATATCATAAATTTATCCGATAAGATTAGATAATAAAATATTGTGAATATTTTAAAGAAATTGTGATGAACTAAAATACATTAGATGTATAAATAAGAGACCTAATTGACTTGGAATTTAACTGCTTGTTTGATTGATGCATGTCTAGCTGATTCTGACAAAAAGACGATAGGAGCATAAGAAGTTTGGATTTTAAGTGGGGCCGCTGTGACCCCACCACTCTTCTAGGAACCTAACTGGTGCATTATCTCATTCAAAATGCTTTATTTTAATGTTTAAAATAAATTAAAACTAAAATCCCTCCGAATAATTTAAGTCTATAACATTGTCTTCCATTATTATAATCAAAACCATAACTCTTTGTTATTCTTGGTTACTTGGCCCTCGTCAAGATCAAGTTTAACATCGAATATGTTTAGATTATAAATAATGGTTTGACTTAACTAAAATATTTGATCAGATGGCCCTCGTCATGATCATTTATTTTGGAGGTAAAGATTAAGTTTCATATAAGATATGATGACAAGAGTTCTCATAACATGAGTTGTCAACTTAACGGATCTATGAATTACATAAGATGTAGTTGGTAACAAGTACCTACCTAATTTAACTTAAATAAAGTGATTAACCCTCGTTGTCATTTTATCTCAAGTAAAATGGGATCATAGCCCATGATAATTTTGTCACTAAGAGGGTTGACAAAATTCAAATAAAATAGTGGGAGTAACCATTATATCAAAAGTCCAATATCTTATGGTTTATATCAATGCAATAAAACTAATCAAAATTCTATACTCTTCATATAGGTTTCGAAACAAAACATGAGTAATAATATTTCACTCCAAAATATACTTGATGCTAATAAGTTGACTGGACTTAACTTTGCGGACTGGTACCGCAACCTAAGAATTATTCTTAGGTAAAGGAAGAAGGTTTATGTCTTGGAACATAGTGTTCCACCAGAACTTATCCAAGATGCAACACAAGAATAATATAATGCTTGGTTGAAGCATTATGATGATGATGAGCATGCAATATGTGTGATGTTGGGCTCAATGTCATCAGAATTACAAAAGCAACATGAGTCTATAGATGCGAGCGCTATTATAACACATTTCAAGGAGTTATTTGATGCATCAGCTCGCACTGAAAGATATGAGATATCTAAGGCTCTATTTCGATCCATGATGAAAGATGGTTTTTCAGCTAATGACCATATGCTGAAGATGATTAGCTATATTGAAAAATTAGTTTATCTTGGTTTTATTATGGACCATGGCTTATATATTGATCTTGTATTGCAATCACTGCCAGAGTCTTTCTCTCAGTTCATTTTGAATTTTCATATGAACAAGTTGGATGCTACACTTCCTCAATTGCTTAATATGTTAAGACTTGCTGAGAAAGACATAAAACCACAGAAAGGTTCTGTGATGCTACTGAGTGGTTCCAAAAAGTTTAGAAAACGTCCTAAGAAAGGTTCAAAAGGTAAGGCCCCAAAGGCCAACACTCGAAAGCCCACTAGTGGTGTGACTAAGAAGAAAGACAAGGGCAAGTGTTTCTTCTGTGAAAAAGATGGGCATTGGAAGAGAAACTGTGCAAAATACCTCGAGGAAAAGAAGAAAAAACAAGCAACTTCTTCTACTTCAGGTATATTTATAATTGAGATTAATCTAAATGATAGTAAATCTTCTACTTGGGTATTGGATACTGGTCGTGGTTCTCATTTTTGTAATAATACGTAGGGCTCAAAAAGAGTAGAAGACTTCAAAGAGATGAAGTGGACCTACGAGTGAGAAATGGAGCAAAATTTGCTGCTTTAGTCATAGGAACTTATTTTCTACCATTACCAAGTGGATTAGTTATAGAATTAGAAAATTAGTTTTAAGTTCCAATACTTAGTAGAAATATTATTTCAGTATCTTGTTTGGACAATGAAGGTTTTAATTTTATAATAAAGAACAATTGTGGTTCATTTTCATATGATGTTATTTCCTATGGTATTGGATATTTAAGCAATGGATTATATATTCTGGATTTAAATAATACTATCCTCAATATAAATAAACAAGATAGTTTAAAAGAATCTAACATTTGGCATTGTAGACTGTGGATGCTGGTTTTCGCTCCAGGTCCATAATTGAGAATTTGTAGTATGAGGGCACTAGCAATCCTACAAAACAAAGGTATAATGAGTGGGGAGTACTACCCACCGGTGTGGTGGTGGCCGTAGGCACTCCGACGCTCAAGCCAGTAGTTAAGACGGGTTGTAAATAATGGAAGAGTAAGGCTTGATGTTACATTGACTTTTGTTGAATGCCGTGAGGGCGGTGGCCGGTGTTTAGAGAGTAAGAAGCTTAGAGAACTCAAGTATGAGAGCTCCAAAATACCTGCCTTCAACAGTGAATCATATTTTCCTTTTATAGACTCCTTCGAGGTCAGCTTTAATTCCTCAACTAATTGCTTGTCAGTTGGGTGTCTAAAACGGCTGACTACGTATGGGGAGTTACTAACCTTGATTTAGGCGTTTTAGGTTGGGGTAACTGATAAGTCAAGGGTTTGCTTAGTAGACCTCTCTTTGTGCGTCGGCCTGAGAAGGTAATTGGGTCCTTGGCCCAATTCTATTATGGGTACTGTTTGGTGGGATTGGGCTATTACTGATATAAGGCCTGAAGAAAAAAGTCAAAAAAGCCCTTGGCCCAAATTTGGCTCTTACAGTTTGTCACATACTCTTTAAGTCAAGAAGTCCTTGACTTTGAGAGTATTTCAATGCATGTCGTATGGAACAAGATGTAAGAGTACCTATCAAGAATGCATAGTTTTATGCACTATCCTCTTTTGTTTGGATGGTTCAGTAAAGCTTTCCATGGGTTTGGATAAAAAAGCTGTGCAAGTTTTTAATGTTTCTTTAAAACGCAGTTCATGTTTATGAACTAGAATTGATATGATCCATGGGGAATGTCCCTAGTTGACTGAATCAGATGAAGGTTCAGGGTATACTTCATAAGACATGAATTGTTTGGATGTTGAGTAGTCCAGGTCTTCACCTGACTCGACATGAGTCCATGAGGGATGTCTCCTGTCGACTGCACCAGATGATGGTTTCGGAGTTAATTCATACGACATCATCTTATGGACTGAGAGTAATCCAGGTCTTCATTTGACTCGACATGAGTCTATGGGGGATGTCCCCGGTCGACTGAACCAGATGAAGGTTCAGGGTATTATTCATACGACATTGTCGTCTGGACTAAGATTATTCCAAGTCTTCATTTGACTCGAAATGAGTCCATGAGGGATGTCCCCTGTCGACTGAACCAGATGAAGGTTCAGGGTTTAATTCATATGATATTGTCGTCTGGACTGAGAGTAGTCCAAGTCTTCATTTGACTCGACATGAGTCTTTGGGGGATGGCCCCAGTCGACTGAATCAGATGAAGGTCAGGACAATCCCCATACTACGGGTCAAATGACCATGGGAGTCTTCAATGTCGTCTGGACCAGATGAAGGTCGGGTCTTGAACTTGACTTTACATAAGCCATGGGGAATGTTCCTAGTAAACAGAACTAGATGAAGGTTAGGACAATCTCCAAACTACGGGTCAAAGTACTAGGGGAGTCTTCAATGTATCCCTTTACTACGGGTCAAAGTACCAGGGGAGTCTTCAATGTATCCCTTTACTACGGGTCAAAGTACCATGGGAGTCTTCAATGTCATATGGACTTGATGAAAGTCTAAAAAGGTTTTCACTCCACTAGTCCTGATGAAGGTCCAAGGGAGGCTATGGTCGACTGGACCTGATGAAGGTCTAAGAGAGTCTTCACTTCTCACTCTACAATCCTCACTCTACGAGACCTGACAAAGGTCAGTGTGGGTCTTCATTCCTCATTCTACAATCCTCACTGTACAAGACCTGACAAAGGTCAGTGAGGGTCTTCATTCCTCATTCTACAATCCTCACTCTACAAGACCTGAAAAAGGTCAGTGAGGGTCTTCATTCCTCACTCTAGAAGACCTGACAAAGGTCAGTGAGGGTCTTCATTCCTCATTCTACAAGACCTGACAAAGGTCAATGAGGGTCTTCATTCCTCATTCTGGAATCCTCACTCTACAAGACCTGACAAAGGTCAATGAGGGTCTTCATTCCTCATTCTACAATCCTCACTCTACAAGACCTGAAAAAGGTCAGTGAGGGTCTTCATTCCTCATTCTATAAGACCTGACAAAGGTCAATCGAGGTTTTTATTAGTCATTCTACAATCCTCACTCAACAAGACCTGACAAAGGTCAATGAGGGCTTCGGTCGAATGAAATCTATAGTTGATGGCAATCCATCCATGTAGTATGGAAGAGATGACAATCCTTTCATGTAGGGTCCAGTGGAACCTCGCTAAATACTAAGCCTTCATCCATGTCATGTCGAATGGCACATTTGCCTCAAGCTGTACACACGTCTGGGATCCACAACAAGTCCCAAGCTGCACATATGTAGATATCGAATGAAAGGTACATCAAACCTCAATCTATACACGTGTCTGAGATCCTAAACAAGTTCCAAGCTATAGACATGTAGATGTCGAATGGGACGCACATCAAGCCCCAAGCCATACACGTCTGAGATCCATAATAAGTCTCAAGCTACACGCATGTAGATGTCGAATGGGACGCACATCAAGCCCCAAGCCATACACGCCTATGATCCACAACAAGTCTCAAGCTACACGCATGTAGATGTCGAATGGGACGCACATCAAGCCCCAAGCTATACTCGCGTCTGCGATCCACAACAAGTCTCAAATACACACATATAGATGTCGAATGGGATGCACATCAAGCCCCAAGCCATACATGCATTTGGGATCCACAACAAGTCTCAAGCTACACGCATGTAGATGTCAAATGAGATATATGCTTCATTCTGAGTCTTCATTTGTGTATGTCGACTGGGATGTCTTAACACCAAATCTCCATACAAGCATGTCGACTGGACTATCTTCACACCAAGTCTCCATACATGCATGTCGAATGGAATGTCTTCAGACCTAGTCCCTATTAAGGTAGTGTCGACTGGAATGTCCCTGCAAAATCTTCATACATGTATGTCGACTGGATCATCGTCGCACCAAATCCCCATGTAGTGTCGAGTGGGATATCATTTCCAAGTCATGCATATCTATTGGAACGTCTTCACACCAAATCCCCATGTAGTGTCAAGTGGAATGTCCTTGCCAAGTCTTACATGCATGTCGAATGGAATTTCTGTTGGACAATTATGACCCATAGCATCACTATTTGTACAGAACATGGTGTTGTGGTACAAATTAACTATGTGACAAAGGAAATTGCTCTTTTATCATTTGTAATTAGATTACCAAGATATATATAAATGATAAAAGTCCATATGATTAGTTTCAGATTAATAAGATATGAGACAATATTAATCCACTAAGGTTTAATCATTAAATATCCATAGTCGTAGTATTATCGAGACTGGACATCGATAATGCGGAATAGACTAGTATTGCACTTGTGCGCGTTGTGGGAGGATAACGACATAGTTCTCATATATTTAAGTATTGGATACTTATGAAAGTGTGATGAGATTGTTCGACGTAAATTTGGAATTTACAAGTGGTGGGACCCACTTGACTTACATCACTTTTGACTTGTGATGGAAGTGGTTGAATTGGAGTGTAAATCTAAGCTTACTTGTTTTTTACTCCAACCAATCTCTACACACTTTGTAATTGTTTATTCTTTTTTTGAATGACTAATACCAAATCTTGGATTTGGTATATCATAATTTTTGATTTTGGAAATCAAATAACACAACTCAAAAATTCAAAAACTCATCTCTCTCTCCCAAGGCAAAACCGTGACTCTCCCTATCTTTTTCTCTCAATTGCCGAGAACTACAAGAACACCAATGGAATATTTTGTTACAATTTCTTCCTAAGCTAACACTTAAAGAGTCATTCAAAGGTGTTAGGGACACTAACCCTTAAGTTTGTAATTCAAGAACAAGCTTGGAAGCTCAACATACATCAAAGGAGAAGCTTGGAGCAACTTCAATGGAGGCAAAAAAATTTTTGTCTACACATCCACTTATCTGCTCAATATAAGTATTTCCGCTACTTCTTTCTGTATTCACATCATTTTATGCTTAATGATCTTGATTATTGTTCTTATAGAACCCAACAATGGTATGAGAGCCTAAATTAAGCATGGAATATTTTAGGGTTCTTAATCTTGAATTTGGGTATTTTTTATTTGAGCATAATTTGATCAAATTGTTTGTTTGAGTATGCTTAGATAATGATATCTTAGAGTTATGCATGATCAATTTGATGAAAAATTAATTGGATTAATTTTACCCAAATTTGAGGGCTTGGCCGAAAATATAAACTCTTGTAGCTCTTGGTGAATTTTGTTTTTTAGACCATTGGATGTGTTTAAAATACCTGGATAAATTGATTTGTTATTTAATTGGATTGAAATCAAAATTGATGAAAAAATTATAATATTGCTGAGACCTTAATGAGCATGTTGGGATTGATTTTGCTTCAATTTGTGTTGGACATAAATTGATTAATTAAAGCATGATTAATTAGTGTAATTGGTGTTTTGGAAATATTAATTTAACTAATTAATTATGGCTATTACACTTTAATTAATTAAATTGTGAAATTTGGAATATTAGAATTTAATTAATTGGGCTTAATTTGGAATTGGGCTAAAGTTGTTGTATTTGGGCTTAATGGGCTTGGTTGGGCCAATTTTGGTTTAGGATAATTGGTTGGATCCAATTGGGCCTAAAACCATTTCCATAAAGTCCAAATATGATTATTGGACCTTTAAAAATTTAATTGGGCCTAATGGGCCAAAATTAATTTTGTGGCAAATGGTGATTCCTTATTGGGCTTTGGTTACCAAAGTCCATGCCTTAAGAAATTAATTGAAAGCCCATTGGACTTTAATTAAATTGTTATTGGATGTTAATTGGGCTTTGAGAGAATCTAAGTCGCAAAGACACATTAAAAAATGTAATTATTTAATTTGGAATTAAATAAAGAATTAGTATTGAATACAAAATAAATTGGATTTAAAATTGTAGTTCGATATAATTCAAGAATTCGTACTTTGAGTACTTATTTTTAAACGAGTTGGACTCGCATAAATCAAATCATTGTTTGAACATTGGATGGTCATTAATTAAAATTAATTAATTGGATTAGATTGATTGATAACATGCTTTATGTGAATACATGGATGTGATGTATGAATAATGTATATCGGATGGTTATTATATGGGTGAGGGCAATTTTGGAAATTGTTGTAATAAATTTAGAATTTATTAATTGGACCTGCGTGTCCAGCCTTTATCTCTCGATTCTTTGTAATTCTATTCTCACCTATTCCCCTCAATGTAAATGAGGTTTCTTTAGAAGTATTATGTAATTGGGTAGAAGTAAGAATAGTGCTGGCCGAGGAGAGGAAAATGAGTGATTTGTTCTAGGAACAATTTGTGAGATATCCATCCGCATATCATTATTAATTTATTTACCGCGCCTTATTATGCTTTTAAAATGCATGCTTAAGGGTGTATGATGAGACCTAATCAAAGATAATTAATTGATTTCCAATTACGTAAAAAACCCTCAACAAATATTAAGCGTTTTCCTTCCATTGAATGATTCAATCTTAAGATCCAAGATTGGCACTGGTTTGTTGGCCAAAGTCAAGACCTTTGTCCATCGCGGATGTGTTTGAATCATGAAGGCTTTGTTCCATATAGTATGTCTTGTCCAAGTTGTGATTTGTTTGCCAAAGTCAAGATCACTTCTTGTCCATCGACATCGATTATGAAGCTTTCCAAAGTCAATGGGTCCCACTTAACTAGAATCATTAAGCTTGTTGTGCCAAAACCATGGCTTAGTTGATTCAGAGGAAAAGGTTAGGGAATATATTGGATATATTGGCATATATTGGATATATGTTTCGGACTTGGATGTCCACCTACTGGATCTAGGAATTGGATGAGATCCAATTGATCTTAGAGATCTACCTAGTTAAGTTTCATACAACTTGTTGGCCAAAGTCAAGGTTGTGTGTTATTTAATGGGATCCTAGCCCACTAGGAAACTAGGTTTCCCGAGTATTCCACAGAGGGTTAGAGGCTCGCCGAAAAATTGTGGGAGACAAGTATTAAATTTGCAATTTCGTTTAGATACTTGCCAAAATGCGCTCATATATTTTTCGTCATTATTTATTAATAAATATATTAGTTGGACTAATATTTAATTGTTGTTTTAATTTAACAGTTGCACTGTATTCAAACTACTTCATTTGTAGTTGGTTATATAATTGGATTATAGTAATCAATACATTTGAATATAACCAATCAAATAGTAGTTGATTATATAGTTAGACAATAGTAATCATTATATTTGATTGTACCCGAAATCATTGATGGGATATTTGGACGATTGGAATCAAGATAACTGAAAGATTAGCGTTTAGAATATAATCCTGGGTGAAAATGTCTTTAAATGGCTTCAATTTTCAGATTGGGAATAGAACCTTAGGATAGTCCTGGGAACTGAGAAGTTATTCTATTTGATAGAGTGACATCTCAGGCCTGAGCCCAGAGTTGAGCGAATAATGGAGCATGATTTTTGGAAGACTCATGGTGATGATAACTTTAGTGCTCAATCCGTTATGCATACCGCAATGACTCTTTAATTCCGTCGTCAGAATTAAGGATTACATCCTTGTACCATGATGTTGAAATTAAAGGATCTTTATAGATCTAACCTTAGATCTTAGATGTACGAATTGCAAAAGAAGCTCTTTCGCTCGCGTATGTCAGAGGGTACATCTGTCGAGCACTAGGTGTCGTAGATGATTGCTGACATCGATCAGCTAGGTTAGCTGGGCAGTAAACTACGTGGCCGAGACTACCAAAGATTAGATCTTATAGTCTCTACCCAAAAGCTGGGGCAAGTTCATTATGAACCAAGAGAAAACTCTTGGAGATTTGATGGCTATGCTCTAGGAGGCGGAGCCAGAGCTTCTAAAATGGGCAAAGGCAAAATCGTCACAGTCTTCTAGGAAGACAAATGACATATCCTAAGATATCTGCCTAAACTGTGGCAAACGGAGTCACTAGAAGCGTGACTGCCGTTTGGATAAGGCAGACATGAAGGAAGTGAAGGCGGGGCAAGGCTCCGGCTTCAAGTATGTTTTTCATAAACATGTTCACTATTAGTTTCAAAATTGGATTTTTGATACTAGATGTGGTACATAAATATGTACTGATGTGCAGAATATGCTGATTAGCAGGAGACTGACTTCAGTTAAGATCTATCTGCGAGTCAGAAACGGGACGAGAGTCGCTGTTTTAACCGTAGAAACCTAAGTTTAGGAACTACCATTTGGGTATGTACTTAAATTAGGAAACTATTATAATGTACCTAGTTTGACTAGAAATATTATTTCTATATCTAGTATAACCCGTTGCGGGTATACCTTTATATTTTAGAACACTAAATGTTTTATTTATAAAGATGATATCGAGATAAACACATTATATGTGAATAACAGTATTTATATTTAGAATATAAATTAATCTCATACATATAGCATGACAAACAAATAGCTCAAACTGAATTAATCAGATGAGACTTATTTGTGGCATTGTTGTCTGGGACACATTAACAAGACTCGTATATCCACAGTTTCGAAAAGTGGATACTAGGACAGATTTGATTCTAATTCAAATAATGTCTATGAATCTAGTTCATTAGGCAAAGTGCCTAAGACACATTTTAATTGGTAAAAGTACAAGTGCCACCGATCTGTTAGCCCTCGTTCATAGTGACGTAAGTGTGCCCATGTCTAGCTAGGCTAGAGGTGGATATGAATACTTCATAACCTTTACGAATGTTGCATCTCATTATGGTTATATGTTTCTTTTGAAACATAAATTGAAAACTTTTGATAAATTCAAAGAGTTTCGACATGAAGTATAAAAACAGACCGGAAAGTAAAACTCGATGAAAATCGGAGTAATACTGTTCCTGGCATGGATCCCTTACGGAACACGAACAGTTCATCATAAATGATATTGTACCACAATCTTCGAATACACAAGAACCACACAAGTCGGAAAGAGTCAGAAAATAACTTGGGAGGTATGGGTTTCTGATCTCACCTTCTGTAGATGTCAATCTTATTGAGGAAGAAAAACTGACTACGTATGAGGAAGTGATACAAGGTATCGACTCCTTTTATGGTAAAGTGCCATGAAGTTTGAAATGGATTTCATGTATACCAACTAAGTTTGGATACTGGTTGATGTACCGGAAGGCATTGTGCCTATTGGTACTATATGAGTCTTCAAGGAAGACAAACATGGATGACAACATACAAATGTACAAAGCTAGGCTTGTGGCGAAAGGGTATTGTCATCAAAATGGTGTCGATTACGATGAAACGTTTTTACCGTTGCCATGATTAAATCCATTTGGATAATGCTTGCTAATGCTGCGTATTTCATTTATGAAATATGGCAGCTGAACATCAAAACCGCTTTCCTTCAACGAAAATCTTTTGGAGGATGTTTATAAACATCCTAACGATTTTGTCGTACCAAAACATGCAAACTAGGTTTGCAAGTTAAATCAATCCATTTATGGATTGAAGCAAGCATTACTATCTTGGAACTAACATTTTGATAAGATCATAATGGTATATGATTTAATTCAAAACGAATATAATTCTTGTGTATATAAGAAGGTTAGTGGGAGCGCACTGACAATGATTGTCCTATATAATGATGACATATCATTTCTTGGAAATGACATTCCCATAATACAATCGGTGAAAGCTTGGCTTTCATGAAAATTCTCCATAGAATACTTGGGAGATGCAACATTTATTCTAGGAATAAGGATCTAATGGGATAGATCTAAAAGTTGTTGGCACTCTCGGAGAACTCTTACATTGAAAGGATGTACGTGACCTGGTGTCTCATAGGCTTTCAGCATATAGAGTCACAATCAGGCCAATCCAAGTGATAGTCACTGGATTGATGTTAAGAACATCCTTAAGTATCTTAGATGATCTAACGATGCTTTCTTAAGCTATGGAGGAGAAGAACTTGAAGTGACTGGGTTCATCGCTGTAAGTTTCCAAACCGATAAAAACGCCTATAAGTCGTAATAAGGGTACTTTATAGTTTGAATAACGGAACAGTGAGCTGGAAATCTTCCAAGCAAGGTACTGTTGCCGAATAACCAACAAAAGCGGAATATTGCTGCAGTTGAGGCAGCAAAAGAAGCAATTTTGGATCTGAAAAATTCCTAATTAGATTAGGAGTAGTTCTGTTAGCAGTTGAGCTAGGCTACGTCACAGGCTAAAGAATTAATGATCTCATCAACGATCCAAGTATGTACTTCGACTATTTCATCTGATTCGTCAGATCATACATCGTGGCGATGTGATGATTGAATAAATCACATCAGATGAAAACAATGTAAATCCGCTGACGAAAGCCATTTCTCAGCAGAAGTTTGAGCGACCCGTACATAATTCAGGTGTAGGACACTTGAGTGATTGGCTATAGGCCAAGTGAGAGATTGTTGGACAATTATGACCCATAACATTACTATTTGTACAGAACATGGTGTTGTACAAATTAACTATGTGACAAAGGAAATTGCTCTTTTATCATTTGTAATTAGATTACCAAGATATATATAAATGATAAAAGTCCAAATGATTAGTTCCAGATTAATAAGATATGAGAAAAAATTAATCCACTAAGGTTTAATCATTAAATATCCCTAGTCGTAGTATTATCGAGACTGGACATCGATAATACGGAATAGACTAGTATTGCACTTATGCGCGTTGTGGGAGCATAACGGCATAGTTCTCATATATTTAAGTATTAGATACTTATGCAAGTGTGATAGGAGGTTGTGTTTACCGATGGTACGGAAACAGCTTCGCTTTGGATAGACCCCTCGGAATCCCATTGGTAGTATGACTATGTGTCTATGGGAATCCGAATCAAGGTAGGTGTATTTGGTCTTAACCTGAGACTTGCATCGCTAATACTTGCGACAATCAATATACTTTGGTTTTGGTCATCCGGAGCTTCAACAGGTTCTATGTACGCCTCTTCTGGGTATGCTGAGAATCGTAGTGTATTGGGTGTGATGTCAAGATGGAAGTATCACTTCAGTCATATGGAGATAATGATCACGTATGATACGGAACTAGTACTCTTAATTACTGCAGTCATCGGGATAATATGACTAGGTCATGTTTATCCGATTATAGAGACTAGTTACCAGAGATCCGATATATGCTTCGTACGGGGCAGACACAATTCCAGTCCCAGGCCTAGCATGTGACATTCGATACTGTATCGTAATACGCAATACTACGTATACTACGCCTGACACAGATTACATATTCCTTAAAAGAATATTTTCTGTAGAATTGGGTAGGCACGGTGTTTTGCTAGAAGCCAACCATGTCTTGTAAATCAGTAAGAACGTGGTACTAGGTACACAAGTTTTCGGATACTCCAATGATCGGATTTACTGCCAACATATCCAGGGATCTCTTGGGTCGCTTCCCGAAGATTCACCGATGACGTATGACTCGAACATAATTAATCTGGGATTAATTAAAAGAGAGACAAAATTAATCTAGGATTAATTACGAAGAGATTTTATCTGGGATAAAATACTATATGTAGAGAGAGAACGATTAATTTGGAATTAATCGATAAAATAATATATTTTATATATTAAATGAAATTAGATTTCATAACGGAATTAAAATTGGATTTTAATTCGGGCGAACGAATTCATTTAGAATTAATTCGCAAGCGACTTTAATAGTAATTTTGCTGGGCATAATTATTTAATTAAATTTGATTTAATTAAGTCGCAACGAAAAATTCTTTAATTTGGAATTAACGAACCAGATCTCGAACGAAGTTTCGCGTTGAGATTGTTCGACGTAAATTTGGAATTTTCAAGTGGTGGGACCCACTTGACTTACATCACTTTTGACTTGCGATGGAAGTGGTTGAATTGGAGTGTAAATCTAAGCTTACTTGTTTTTTACTCCAACCAATCTCTACACACTTTATAATTGTTTATTCATTTTTGAATGACTAATTCCAAATCTTGGATTTGGTATATCATAATTTTTTAATTTGGAAATCAAATAACACAACTCAAAAATTGAAAAACTCATCTCTCTCTCCCAAGGCAAAACCGTGACTCTCCCTCTCTTTTTCTCTCAATTACCGAGAACTACAAGAACACCAAGGGAAGATTTTGTTGTTATTTCTTCTTAAGTTATCACTTAAAGAGTCATTCAAAGTTGTTAGGGACACTAACCCTTGAGTTTGGAATTCAAGAACAAGCTTGGAAGCTCAACATACATCAAAGGAGAAGCTTGGAGCAACTTCAATGGAGGCAAAATTTTTGTTGTCTACACATCCACTTATCCGCTCAATGTAAGTATTTCTGCTACTTCTTTGCGTATTCACATCATTTTATGCTTAATGATCTTGGTTATTGTTCTTAGAGAACCCAACAATGTCTTCACACCAAGTCTTCATTAGAGTACTGTCCATCAGGAAATCCTCCTCATGCCAACTCTTCGTACATGCAGTGTCGACTGAGACATCTTCCTCATGCCAACTCTTCATACATGTAGTGTCGACTAGGATATCTTCCTCATGCCAACTCTTCATACACGTAGTGTCGATTGGGACATCCTCCTCATGGCAAGCCTCCATACATGTAGTGTCGACTAAGACATCTTCCTCATGCCAATCCTTCATACACGTAGTGTCGATTGAGACATCCTCCTCATGCCAAGCCTTCATACATGTAGTGTTGACTGGGACATCCTATTTATGCCAAGCCTTCATAGACATTGTGTCGACTGGAACATCTTCCTCATGCCAACTCTTCATACACGTAGTGTCGACTGGGACATCCTGTTCATGCCAAGCCTTCATACATGTAGTGCCGACTGGGACATCCTCCTCATGCCAATCCTTCATACACGTAGTGTTGACTGGGATATCTTCCTCATGCCAAGCATACATACACGTAGTGTCGACTAGGACGTCCATGCCATGTCTTCATACACGTAGTGTCGATTGGGATATCCACCTCAATCCAGATATATTACTTTGTCGTATGGGATGAGTGGTAGAAAAAGTGGTTCTACTGGAGGGAAGCGTCTTGTTACTTTCTTAGTCGACTGAGAGAAGTACATCGATTAGGCCGGATGATGGTTTATGTTGTCGTTTCAAGCAAATGGGTTTCTCCATAAGTTGGAGTTTTGTGAGTGATAAATTTTTTTTTAAAGTAACCAATGAATACTTGATTGGGAAGCTATGATGTCCCCAAGGTGACAATGAGTGGCCTATGGCTCTTTTTGGTGGTCTAATCGCATCAAGTGACACCTTATTGAGATATATTGCTAGCATATCATTTATTAGGTGGCTTGGGAGGGTTCAAGATTCTTTCATTGTGATGGTTGGTGGAGCTTCCTCTCTTATTGTTCCTCTTATCCTCCTTCCACCTGATCTCAATGTGAGCTAGAGCCATGGCTTGATCCATTGTGTAGCATCAAAATTTAATGAGCTTTTTGTAGAGTCAACTTTCGGAAAGTAATCCATTTTTGAATGCTTCCACTGCAGTAGGCTGATGGAGATCTATGATTGTTATCATCTCTTTATTGAAGCGAGCCACGTAGCTTCGCCAAGGACTCCCCTCTCCGTTGCTGGATGGCATTGAGGTCATTGGTGGTCTTCTCAAGCTTGCAAGAACTTGTAAAATGCTCCATAAATATGTCTGCTAGCTTTTGGTAAGACTCGATGGATCTGTATGGGAGATTGATGAACCAGGTGAAGGCAGGACCAACTAATGTTTCTCAAAATCCTCTGCACATTCCAGCCTCCCATTGGTGAGGGGCCAGACCCGTTGACATCATCTTGTATTTATAATGGACAATATGGTCGTCTAGGGCAGTTGATCCATCATACATCTTCATATCCGGAAGACTGAACTTCCTTGGTAGTTCGATGGAAGTGATAGTCTCCAAAAATAGAGTATCAGAAATTATTCTGGTCCGACTTTTCCTTATTGGTAGCCTGACACTAGGGAGGCTGGACAAGATTGCTTCTTTGAATTCTAACATTTCTTTGCACATGTTGGAAGTGACTTGTTGCGCTTAGTTGACTGGGGAAATTTGTTCATTTTTTTAATCATTCCGGGGGTGGTCGTCTGGGGATCATTTGGCACATCGTTGAATACCCCTAAGAGATTGGATGAGATTTTATGATCTCTGGGATTGTCCGGAGTATCACACTGTTGGGAAGTTGAGAAGATTTGCTCCAGTTGCTTCTTGAGGGTTATATTGAAGCTTCGCATGGCTTGACTCTCTTATTCTAAAGCGCGTAATCGTTCTTGGAGTATGGCCAACTGCGTGGTCATATGATCTATTGTCTGCTCACTGCTAGAAGCCATAGTTGGCCGTGTTTTAGGAATCGTAGACTGAAAAATCTTTCCCTGCTATGAATCGCTAAGGCCTCACGGTAGGTCCCAAATTATGGATGCTGGTTTTCCTCTGAGGTCTACAATCGAGTATTTTTAGTATAGGGGCACTAGCGATCCTGTAAAACAAAGGTGAATGAGTGAGGAGTACTACCCACTGGTGTGGTGGGTGCCGTAGGCACTCCGACGCTCAAGTCAGTAGTGAAGACGAGCTATAAATAATGGAAGAGCAAGACTTGATGTTACCTTGACTTTTGTTGACTGCCGTGCTGCCGTGAGGGCAGTGGCCGTTGTTTAGAGAGTAAGAAGCTTAGAGAGCTCAAGTATGAGAGCTACAAAATACTTGTCTTCAACAGTGAATCATCATTTCTTTTATAGACTCCTTCGAGGTCAGCTTTAATTCCTCCATTAATTGCTTGTCAGTTGGGTGTTTAGAACGGCTAACTACGTGAGGGGAGTTACTAACCTTGATTTAGGCATTTTAGGTTGGGGTAACTGATAAGTCAATGGTTTGCTTGGTAGGCCTCTCTTTGTGCGTGGGCCTGAGAAGGTAATTGGGTCATTGGCTTAAGTCTATTTTGGGTATTGTTTGGTGGTATTGGGCTATTACTGATATAGGGCCTGAAGTAAAAAATCAAAAATGCCCTTGGCCCAAATTTGGCCCGTACATAGACTTGGTCATATTAATCAAACAAGACTTACAAAAATCCATAAAGATGGTTACTTGAACCCCTTTGATTATGAATCATATGCGACTTGTGAATCTTATTTAATTGGTAAAATAACCAAATTGCCCTTTACTGGAAAGGGACTACGTGCAACTGAATTACTAGAGCTAGTACATACCGATGTATGTGGCTCTATGTCGATTCAAAAAAAAGGTGGTTACTCCTACTTCATAACCTTTCCTGATGATTATTCACGTTTTGGTTACGTATACTTAATTAAGTATAAGTGTGAATCATTTGAAAAGTTCAAAGAATTCAGAAACCAAGTACATAAACAAACTAGTAAAAGCATTAAGACACTCTGATCTGATCGAGGTGGAGAATACTTGAGCTACGAGTTTTTCAAGACTATCTTAATGTACATGACATCATTTCACAATGAACTCCTTGAGGGACACCTCAAACCTTATTAGACATGGTACGATCAAGGATGTCTAGCACGGATCTTCCAACATCGTTCCGGGGACCAGCATTAGAAATTGTTGATCACCTTCTAAATAATATTCCATTTAAATCAGTTAGCAATACAACATATGAGATATGGTATGGCAAACGACCCAATCTCAACTTTGTAAAAGTTTAGGGTTGTGAAGCTTATATAAAGCAATCGCCTGCTGAAAAACTGGAAGCAATGTCAATTAAATGTAAATTTATGGGTATCTAAAAGAAATAAGGGGATACTACTTCTATGATCTAAGTTAACAAAAGGTGTTTGTTTCACGAAATGCTATTTTTCTAGAGAAAGAGTTTCTTTTAAGATAAGATAGTGGGAGTAAATTGGAACTTGATGAAGTCCCACAACTATCAAATGACATTGAATTACCTTCAACTCGCAAAAGATTGGTGGTGGAACAGCCACAAGTTCAAAAACTCCAAAAGTCTAGTAGAATACAACATGAGCCAGGAAGATATAGATCTCTCATGGAAGGTAAACATGATGTATTTATCATTGCGAATGATGATCCTACTAGTTACACAGAGGAAATTTCTGACATTGACTCTTCTAAATGGCTTGAAGCTATGAAGTCCGAAATGGATTTGATGCATACTAACCAAGTTTGGAACTTGGCAGATGCACCTGAAGGGATAAACATGATGTATTTATCTGTCAATTCCTTGAATTTGTTTGTAACTTTTTCCATCTGCATCTGTCTTTCTTTTAAAATCCATTTGTGCAATGATGAAACTTTCTCGCCATTTGCCATGTTAAAGTCCATTAGGATTTTGCTTCCAATAGTAGCATACCATGATTATGAGATTTGACAGATGGATGTCAAAACTGCATTTTTGAATGGAGACCTCGTAGTGGATGTGTATATGACACAGCCTGAAGGTTTCATTTCTAAAGGAATCATAAACAAGGTATGCAAGCTACAAAGATCCATTTATGGGTTAAAGTAAGCATCTAAGAGTTGGAATCTTCGTTTTGATGAGACAATCAAAGAGTTTGATTTTATCAAAATGAAGATGAACCTTGTGTATACAAGAAGGTTAGTAGGAGCCCAGTCGTATTCCTAATATTATATGTGAATGACATATTAATAATAGGAAATGAAATTCCAATGCTCTAATTAGTCAAACTATGGTCATCTAAGAAATTCTCCATGAAAGATTTGGGAGAGGCAACCTATATTCTAGGAATTAAGAACTATAGAGATAGATCTAAAAGCTTGCTTGGCCTCTCACAATCCACGCACATAGATAAAGTTCTTAAAAGGTTTAAGATGGAAGATTCCAAAAAAGGTTACTTGCCCATAAGACATGAAATCTATCTCTCTAAGGAGATGTGCCCTAAATCTTTTGAAGAGGTTGAGCGCATGAAAAAAATCCCATATGCTTCTGCTATAGGATCAATCATGTACGCTATGTTATATATGAGACATGATGTATCTTACACTCTTAAGTGTTACGACCAGATATCAGGCTAATCCTGGATAAGATCAATGGATAGCTGTCAAGACAATCCTTAAGTACTTAAGAAGGACTAATGATGTATTCTTGATTTATGGAGGATGTTCCAAGCTCAAAGTATTGGGTTATTTTGATGCTAGCTTTCAGTCTGATAAAAATGATAGCAAATCACAATAAAGATACTTGTTTACTATGTTTGGAGGTGTAGTAAGCTGGAAGAGTTCTAAACAAACTACAACAGCAGACTCAACAACGGAAGCTGAGTACATAGCCGCTTCAGAAGCAGCTAAAGAAGTTGTTTGGATAAAAAATTCATCATAGACTTGGGTGTTGTTCCTGATAGTAACAATGCGATTGTAATGTATTGTGACAGCACCAGAGCCATAACACAGGCTAAAGAACCAATGTCTTATAAGAAATTTAAACATGTTCTTAGACGATATCACCTGATTATAGAGATAATAGAGAGAGGTAATGTGAAAATAGTGAAGATTTCTACTGAAGAGAACTTAGCAGATTCTCTTATTAAAGCGCTAACTCAACAGAAGCATGATATACACATAGAATTATTTGATGTAAAATATCATAGAGATTGGCTCTAGTGCAAGTGGGGGATTGTTGGTTAAATGCATCGAATATGGACAAATATATAATTTTATATTATTATATTGATTAATAAATTTGGCAATTTATTTTATAAGTATTGTCCATAAGTAATTTTAACTACTTGTAAAATAAATTCCTTAGAATGACGATTAAAGAAATTAAATTAAGTTTAATTTATGAGATCTGGTCATTCTTAAATGTTCCCGATCGTAGTATTATTAGCACAGGACATTGATAGATCCAGTTTAGATCGACATATGTTATGTTTGTTTCTTTATCGAAGGAAGGTAGCTGATATCTTAAGCTAATAGTGAAGATGTTCACTTAGTCTAACATATGGATGCTTGTTGGAGAACAAGTACATCAAACTGACCCGCATGAGAACCCATATTGAGTGTTATCCACATGTCTATGGGATTTCTCTTTGTAACGATAGTATGAATGATCCTTAGACTTGAGATCTCCATGGTATCTTGTATGTGGATCATATATGTTTTGACATTACACCACTGTAGTCCATAGCAAGATTGTGCATAGGGTAATGATTGGGAAATATGAAAAGCGTACGAAGATAGTGAATAATCAATAAAGGATTCACCGCTCTGGATAACATAAAGTCGATATCCTAAGAGGCGCGATTTCACATAAGTGATAATATAAGTCCATGGCCATGGCGAGTTCTGAAAGGAGTTTCAGAAACTCTAGATATATATATTATCAGCTTAAGTCAGTGCTCTAATAGCCATGATTTAATACAGTAGACATTTTCCATACTTTAGAATCGTTGGCGGGATATGTATGAGGCGAAAAGATTGAATCATACAATAATCGTATAAGGAATAGGTTTCACTAAAGTTAGTATTCTTTTTTAATTGGGGGTCATGATGCATTGCTAGATGCCGCTCTTAATCTATGGAAATTAGTTTCTTTATTAAAGAGTTAATTGAGGATAAATTAATTAGATTAATTTATCGTGACTTATGAAGTCTATAACTATCTTTATTGCCAACATAAGAAATAACCTAATGTTGGGGATGGTGCTCAGAGCGTCAATTCCTCGTTGTATTTCCTTGTAAATACTATTGTAAATGTTTTTTTCTGAATAAAATTAGCAATTTCTATAATATAATATATCTTCTCATATGTTAAAGATGTAATTGACCTTATAATGATTAGTCATTATGCAGTTGCAAAAGCGTCACAACTGACATTGAGTTGTATCATGATGTTGTTATTCTCATACCATTCCTAGTCAAGGTTTACACTACTTGGTCAGTAAAGTAAACCCGTTGAGATCGGTACATGTCGTATACTGGAATATATGATTCCAATGGTTTCTCAATGAACCATGAGTCTTAGAGACTCGTATAGACATGTAGGTGTTTATAGCGGATAAACACTAAACGACTCACCGAAGATTCTTAATGGATGGTACACCAACGTTAATAAGAATATTCTCGGGTTGAGAAGCATTTATGATTCTTCGACTTGAGATACAACTGTGGGCACGTGAGACATCTTCCACACTTAGATGGCAGTCACGTCACCGATCTATTCAGATCAGACCTCCACCTGTTCGTTGGGTGTGGATAGATACTCAGGGTGTCCTGTGTGTATGGAGATAGGATCCGTAATTCTGTGTACAGAGCATAGGTAGTCCATATATGATTAACAATCAGATAAAAACCGTGGGCCTGTGGTACACTTTAGAAGTGAGTTCTAAGTGTTCTTTTAGAGATTGCTATTAGAGACGTCGACGGGATTGTCCCTATAGAGATTTGACGTTTACATCTATATCTTTGGGATATATCCGGATACCTGTGATAAAGGAATTAAACATATTCCATGACCTCGACCTGTAAGATTCAGCGAGTTTATCTGTGGTCGTCATAATCTACGAGTTGGTAAATTATGGACATGAAATTGGATTTCGTGACGGATATGTCTGAATCTAAAGAGTCTCACTAGTGAATTGTACTCGTAGAGCACTAGGGCAACTTTTATGAATAATACATTTTTTTTATAAGTCATTTAAAGGTTAAACGAAAAATACATGCGAATGGACCTAATAGTCATTTCTTAATTATTGTGTATTTGTATTTAATGATAGATTTTATTAAATATACATTAATTAAATGTCAAATTGTGATTTTTGACATATATCATAAATATATGTATTTGGATATTTAAAGTAAATATAATACATATATTAAAAATATTCGTATTTAAATAATTATTTAATTATATAAATATTCAAAAATTAAATTAATTAAAAATATAAATATCTTAAGTTTTGATATTTTAGGAGATGCTTTAAGTTGCTTTTATTTGACTTGTTGAATTTCATTAAATGTGTAATGATCAAGTTGCAAGTTGATTAAAGTAAATTTTAATGAAACAAAAATTAAATATCTAGATATTTCATATATGCAAAATTCGGCCAAGGCATTTGGTGGAAGTATATATTTTTTTTTTCATTTTATTATGTTTTGGTTAACAAGTTATACAAAAACAAACACAATAGAGTTGAGAGAAAATGTTAAAGAACAAAAGGAAAAGCTTGGAAATTTCTTGATTTTGTAAGTTTTTCTTTAAATCTTTCAATTTCTATCATGCTTAGCTTCAACATGTGTTGCTAGGATATTGTCTCTACACTTATAGTTTGTGTTTTAATTGGTTATGAAGTTGTTTAAAAGATGAGAGCATGTATGGTTTATAGAGTAAGCTTGAAATGGTTTCAATGGCTTACTTTTGATTATTTGATAATAATGTTGTCATTCTAATGTTGCTAAGCTACTCATTGATGACCTAAAATTGTTCTTGAGTTGTTTCATGATGGTGAGACTTGTTTGGTGTGGTAAAGTTTGAATTAAAGTGTTGGATTTAATTGATTTAGTAAGATTTATCAATTTGAAGAAATTGTAAAATTAGGGTTCTTAACCCTTTCCAAATTTGGGGCTTTTCATATATGTGATGTATTATGGTGTGTATATGATGCATATTAATTTTTAGGTTGATTGGGTTTGATCTTGACATGTTTTGAACATAAATGACCAAATTATAAAAACTGAAAATTCTGGGTGGTTTCAGCAATTAGCAAAAATTTGGGATTTTTGTTGCAATCTGATTTTGATGTGTTGGAAATTATTTTAGAAATGATTTAGAATCATCCAAAATTATATTTGACAATTTTAGGATTAAACTGATCAATTTGCAATCTTGTGGGGCAATTCAACAATTACCAAAATATTTGATTTCTTGTGTAAAATTTCATAATTTGATAATTGAGTAATTAACTTAATGATCGAAGAAAAATTTTGAAATCGGAAAATTTTGATTTTCCGCATTTCCGCTGTGTTACCGGATTTTCGCCATAAAACCCCTACAAAATGGTATGAGAGCGAGTCTGATTCTGGACACCCTAATATGATTATGCCTTTTAAATTCAATGTTTAATTTAACCTTTACTTTATGCATGCATGTGTTTATTTAATTTGATTTAATAAAGTAAAAAGCATATTTTGCGGAAAATCCCTAATTAATAAGGTTTAATATTAATTATGTATTTGATGCATGTTACATGGTCCGTCTTGTCAATACGGTTTATGAATATATTTTCTATGAGTACATCCGAGAACGTGCCAAAGTTGTGAGGGTGTAGCCGATAGAAATTTATTTATGCCGGATGTATATCAGATACAAGATAAATTCAAGCGAAAGCGGAATCCTGAACGTTCCAAAGCTGTTAGGGTTACGCAAGTAGCTTGAGTTTATCATTGACGAGTTTAACTTTGGTATGCCTCCTTGTGAACGTGCCAAAGCTTTCACAACGAGAAACGACCAGGATCGGAAACCCAGAAGTCACTATTGAGTGATTAACAAGGAGTTGTCTACTTGATGAATATACGTAGGCGAGAATATGCAAAACTGTGAGCTGAAATATATTCATGGGATCCATATTTCAATATTTGTATTTAATTTAATTATTAAATCTTTGTATTCTGTTTGGGGATTACAGTATTGCATGATTTAGTGGGAGTGGCACTTTTAGATTAAAAATTCATGATCTAGTTAATGCTTTCGATATTATATGAAACTGCTTAATTTATGCTTACCGTTTTTCGTAATCTATATGATAGATTTACGATGGTGGCACAATCGACTAATCTGTTTGCGCGTATGTTAGATATGAAAAAATTTAAAGGCGCTGAGAACTTCGCCGATTGGGATTAGGATTTAAGGATTGTCTTTATTTGGAGAGAGTTAAAGGAAGAAGTTTACTTATATACCATTATTATTATGATTAGGAGTATAAATAATTGAATTAAAGTGGGATTGTGTGTTGTATTAATGAGGGGTATATTAGAAAAAGATTATGTTTTAATCATGTTCCCTTATTTGGTTGGAAAATGACCAGCGCCCTATCAAAAAGAGACGGAGGGAGTACATCTTAAGTTCACTGGCACCAGGACTCAAGAAAAAATACTATGGCATGACAAATGTGTATAGTATGATGATACGATTAAGATAATCGTATATGAACCGAGAATAAATTGTTGTTCATAAAGTTACGAAGGAACTATTCCATACGCGACTGGACGAGGGGCAAGCTGTGAGCTTGCATGTTCTTCACTTGATCGATTTGATCGAACAACTGAGGCAACATAATCTCCCTCTGAATGACATTCTCGATAGGAGTGTCATTCTTGGTTCTCTCCCAGCTTCTTATCGCCAATTCGGGATGTATTTCAACATTAATGAGATTATATGTTCCTACCATGAACTGCATAAAATGCTGATCACGGCGGAAGAGGACCTAAGGAAGGGAGTACCGACTCACCCTCCGAAACCTACTTCACTATCTACTTCATCCCAGGCCTGGCTAAAGGGAAAGAATACGAAAGCGAAGAAGAAGAAAGGTTTCGATCCTCCACCGCAAGGAAAGATAGTAAAGCCCAAGAGGGCTTCTGAAGACAAATGTCATCACTGCAACAAAGTCGGGCACTGGAAAAGGAAATGTCCTGACTACATTACCCAGATAAGGAAGGAGAGAGCATCTACATCAGGTACATTTATTTTTCCAGTTATTGATATCTCACTAGCTTGTGAAGCTGTTACATCCAGCAGGATTTTGGATTCTGCTTGTCCTGTCCACATTTGTAATTCGTTGCAGGTGTTGAAGGAAAGTAAGAAACTGAAGCCTGGAGAGATGAAATTGCGCTTTGGGAGTGGAGACTCTCTGGATGCAGTTGCAGTGAGTGTATGCGAGATCCCTTTCCCGAATGAGAGTTTTTTATTGTATGATTGCTACGTTGTACCGGGATGTGTAGCAAATATTATATCTCTTCTTGTATTAGATACAGAAGGTTGAGAACTGTTCTTTGTATGTATATGATAAATATAATATTCAGATCCTTTGTTGTCCAAATGAGCAGGGTCATTACACATTGCATACTTCTAGAGATATTTTGAATACTATGATTAATAAACGTAGTTTACCCGTTGTTAATAATATTGAACTATGACACATGAGGCTAGGTCATATATGTGTTAAATGCCTTACCCAATTGGTTAGGAATGGTTTGATACCAGATCTCACCATTGAACCCTATCTAACTTGTGAATCATGTATTCAGGGTAAGATGACCAAAGCCCCATTTTCTGGTGTTGGACTGTTGGACAATTGTGACCCATAGCGTCACTATTTGTACAGATCATGGTGTTGTTGTACAAATTAACTATGTGACAAAGGAGATTGCACTCTTATCATTTGTGATTAGATCACCAAGATATATAAATGATAGGAGGTCCTTATGATTTGTTCCTGGATTGAGAATGATATGAGACAGTATCAGTCCACGAAGGATAGATCATTAAATATCCCTAGTCAGAGTATTATCGAGATTGGACATCGATAAATACGTAAAAGACTAGTATTACACTTGTGCGTGTTGTGAGGGCACAACGACATAGTTCTCATATATTTGGGTATAGGATACTCATGCAAGTGTAATAAGAGGTTGTGTTTTACCGATGGTACGGGAAACAGCTTCGCTCTGGATAAGACCCCATCGGAATTCCATTGGTAGTATGACTATGTGCCTATGGAAGTCTGAAATCAGGGTAGGTGTATTTGGTCTTAACCTGAGACTTGCACCGCTAATACTTGCGACAATCAATATACTTTGGTTTTGGTCGTCCAGGGCTTTAACCGGTTTCTGTGTACGCCACTTCTGGGTATATCGAGAATCGTAGTGTATTGGGTGTGATGTCAAGACGGAAGTGTCACTCCAGTCATATGGAGATGATGATCGCTAGGGATACAGAACTGGTTCTCTAAAAAGGTTGCAACCGTCGGGATAATATGACTTGGTCATGATTATCCGATATTAAAGAGACTAGTTGCTAGTAATCCGATATATGCTTCGTACGGGGCAGACATTGTACCAGCCCCAGGCATTGCATGTGATCATCTGATACTGGATCGAAATACGCAATACTACGTATAATACGCCTGATATTGATCCTTATATTCCTGTAAGGATATTTCTGGAGAATTGGGTAGGCATGGCGCTTTGCTAGAAGCCAACCTTGTCTTGTAAATCGGTACAAACGTAGTACTAGGTACTTACGTGTTCGGATAGTCCGTCGACCGAATTTACTGCCAACATATCCGGGGATCTCATGGGTCGCTTCCCAAAGATTCACCGATGACAAATGACTCGTACTTTTATTAATCTGGGATTAATTAAATGAGAGAGAAAATTAATCTGGGATTAATTGCAGAGATATTTTATCTGGGATAAAATATTAATTTAAAGAGAGAAATCGATTAATTTGGAATTAATCGACAAATTAATATATTCGATATATTAAATGAAATTGGATTTCGACGTAGAATTAAAATTAGATTTTAATTCGGGCGAACGAGTTAATTTAGAATTAATTCGTTAGCGACGTGAATAGTGGTTTCGCTAGGCATAATCATTTAATTACGTCGCAACGGAAAATTCGTTAATTTGGAATTAGCGAACCCGAGCCCGGGATTATTTGCGAGCGCATTTGCATTTCGAATTCGAGTGTGGCACGCAAGTCAAATCAAGCGTCAAATCATTAGTCACATCAAGCGTCAAATCACATGTCACTTTGAGTGATGCGACAATTGATTGATTGATTGATTTATGGTAGTTGGTAGTTGTTGGGTTGTTGGAAAGCTTTGTTGTTTGACTTTTTGAAAGCAAATAAATTGCTAATTTAATTGAAAATTGTAGAAGTGTATTAGATACACTTTTGGCAAACCAACCAAACAACTCACTTTTTCTCTTTCTCTCATTCTCTCTCACGCCCATGGAGGGCATTTTCTCTTCTGGTTTGGCAGTGAACTGCGGAGAGCCAATGAGGAGATAGGGAAGCAAAATGTTTGATTTTTGTGGCTAAAATCAAGAGAGTTAGCACTGCGAGAGACATGCGAAGGTGATAGGGAAGTCCACCCATGAGCTTGGAATCAAATCGAAAAGCTTGGAGCTTGACGAAGGACCACGATGACCGAAAATGGAGGACTGTAAAAGCTCACTCTCGTGAGCTGTTTGAGGCAGAAATTTGATTTTTGTTGCCTACCGCGTCGCTCAACCGATCGATGTAAGTATTCCGCAACTTCGTCATTTGTATTCGCACTTATTTCTTGCTTTGTATTCGATCCTCGGGACGTAGAAACTCCAACAATGGTATCAGAGCGAGTAAAAGCATGAAATATGATTTAGGGCTTAAAATTTGGGTAAAATGTATTTGAGCATGATTTGAATAAATTGGATGTTTGAGTATGCTTAAAACATGTTGAATTGAAGTTTAATTGGATCAATTTCATGAAATTGTGTTTGGAACAAATTCCCCAATTTTCTTGGCTTGGCCGAATGTCATGCCCTAATTTGTCTTGGTGAATTTTGATTTTTTGGTTCATTGGATGAGTTAGAAATCAATTGGGAATGTTGATTTAATGTTTAATTTGATTCAATTGGATTGGATTTGAAATTGGATATAAATTTCCCTTTGGCCGAGAGTTATAAGCATGATTGGGTTTGATTTTTGAATAAATTGTGTTGGACACTATTTCATGTTGATAAGCATGATTAATTAGGCTAATTTGATGTTTTGGAAATATTGATTTGGGTAATTAATAATGCTATACACGTTGGTAATTAAATTGAGAATTTGGAATTTTGTAATTTAATTATGTTGGGCTTAAGTGTTGTAAATGGGCTTATTGGGCTTGGTTGTACTAAGTTGGGTTTAGGCTAAATTGGTTGGATCCAATTAGGCCCAAAACCGCTTCCATAAAGCCCAAATGCGACTAATGGACCTTTAAAGTTTAATTGGGCCTAATGGGCCTAAATTGATTTATGGGCTTTTGGGGTAACTCCCGATTGGACTTTGGTTATTGGGTTCGACCCGAGTTGACCAAAAGTCCATGCCTTAAGAAATTAATTGAAAGCCCATTGGACTTTAATTAAATTGACGTTGGACGTTAAATGGGCTTTGAGACCCGTAACGATTAAATTTGGAATTTAAGTCGTAAAGGTTTATTAATAAAGTGTAATATTTAATTTGAATTAATTGTGAATTAGTTTAAATACAAATTGAATTGGATTTAATTTTGTAGTTTAATTTAATTCGAGAATTTGTACTTTGAGTACTTATTCGCAAAACGAGTTTGACTCGCGCAAAATTAAATCGTTGTTTGAACATTGGATGGTCACGGATTATCAGATTAATTAATTTTTAGATTGATTGATACATGCTTGTGTGAATACATGGTTGCGATGCATGAATAATGTATATCGGATGGATATTAGATGGGTGGGGCAATTTTAGAAATTGTTGTAATAAATTTGGAATTTATTAATTAGACCTGCGTGTCCAACCTTATTACCTCCTCATTCTTTGTATTCTCTTCTCACCTATTCCCCTCAATGTAAATGAGGTTTGTTTAGAAGTGTAGTGTAACGAGTAGAAGTAATACATGTGCTAGCAGGAGAGAGAAAGAGAGAGATTTGATCTAGGATCAATGTGTAAAGTATTCATCCGCATATCATTATTATTTTTTCATATGCGCTTTATTATTTGTTTAGAATGCATGTTTAAGGGTGTATGATGATGAGACCTTAACAAAGATAATAAATTGGTTGCCAATTTGCACGCGAAAAACCCTAAAAAATATTAAGCGTTTTTCCTTCCATTGAATGATTCTTACTCAAGATCCAAGACTGGCATTGGCTTGTTGGCCAAAGTCAATGCCTTTTTCCGTCGAGGATGTGTTTGAATCACGAAGGCTTTGTTCCATATTGGTGTCTTGTTCAAGTTGTGGTTTGTTGGCCAAAGTCAAGACCACTTCTTGTCCATCGACATTGATTACAAAGCTTTCCATGGTCAATGGGTCACGCTTAACTGGGATCACTAAGTTTGTTGTGCCAAAGCCAAGACTTAGTTGATTCAGAGGAAAAAGGTTGGCAATACATTGGATGTATTGGCATATATAAGATATTATGTTTCGGACTTGGATGTCCCCCCTACTGATCTAGGAATTGGATTGGATCCAATCGATCTTAGAGATCTACCTAGTTAATTATCATACAATTTGTTGGCCAAAGTCAAGATGTGTGATATTTAACGGGATCCTAGCCCGCTAGGAAACACGGTTTCCCGATTACTCGATAGAGGGTTAGAGGCTCACCGAAAAATAGTGGGAGGCAAGAATTGAATTTGCAATATTCGTTTAATTACTTGCCATACGCGCTCAAACAATATCATTCGTCAAATATATTAAATGTTAGTTGGACTAATATTTAAACGTTGTTTTAAAACAGTTGGACTGTATTCAAATAATTCATTTATAGTTGGTTATATAATTGGATTATAGTAATCAATATATTTGATTTAATTAATTATAGTTGATTAAATAGTTGGACTATAATAATCATTATAATAAATAGTACCGAAATCGTTGATTAAATAATTGGACTATTAGAATCAAGATAGATTTTGAAATTGACATTTAAACATAATCCTAGGGAAAATGTATTTAAATGGTTTAATTTTCAAATTGGGAATAAAATTTCAGGATGGTCCTGGAAACTAATAAGTTACTTTATTTGATAAAATAACATATTAAGCCTAAGCCCGGAGTTAAGCAAATAGTAGAGCATAATCTTTGGAAGATTTTTGTAATGATAACTTTAGTGCTTAATCCATTAAGCTTGCCAAGTAGACTCCTTAATTTCTTAATCAGAACTAAGGATTAGATCCTTAAAGTATGATAATGAAATTGAAGGATCTTCATAGATCTTATTAGATCTTAGAAGACTAAATTGCAATATTTAACTCTTGGAGAGTTAATGACTATTCTCAAGGAGATAAAATCAAAATTTTCAATTAGGCAAGTAGCGCAAGGCGCACCTTACTTCGACATTCCAGAATGCCTAGGCTAGGCCGAACGCTTCTGAGTGTTGAAAAGGGCAAAGGCAAAATCATTATAGTCTTCTGGGAAGATAAAGGACATATCCCAAAATATCTGCCTAAATTGTGGCAAACGGGATCGCGGAAGCGTGACTGCCATTTGGACAAAGCAGACATGAAGGAATTGAAGACGAGCAAGGCTCTGACTTCAAATATGTTTGTCAAGATTATGTTCACTACTAGTATTGAAATTGGATTTTAAATACTTAGTGTGGTACATAAATACATACTGATGTTCAGAATCTGCTATGAGCAGGATACTGACTTCAGTTGAGATTAATCTGTGAATTGGAAACGGGACGAAAGTCGCTGTTTCAACTGTATATACCTAAGTTTAGGAACTACCTTCGGGTGTGTACTTAAATTAGGAAACTGTTATAATGTACTAGTTTGACTGGATATATTATCTCTATATCAGTGTTTAATCCGTTGCAGATTGACCTTTATATTCTAGAACACTAAAGTGTTTCATTATATAAAGATGATATTGAGATAAACACATTAGATGTGAATAACAGCATTTATATTTTGAATATAAATAAATCTCAGAAATATAATATGACAAACAAATAGCTCAAACTGAATTGATCGGAGGATGTTTACACACTTTCGAAGAGTGGGTACTATTAACAAGACTCGTATATCCACACTTTCGAAGAGTGGGTACTATGACAAATTTGATTCTATTCAAATAAAGTCTACGAATCTAGTTTATTGGGCAATGTGACTAAAATACTATTTACTTGGTAAAAGTGTAAAAGCCACCGATCTGTTAGCCCTAGTTCATAGTGAAGCAAGTGGGCCCATGTCTAGCTAGGATAGAGGTGGATATGAATATTTCGTGACCTTTACGGATGTGGCATCGCGTTATGGTTATGTGTTTCTTTTGAAACACAAATCGGAAACTTTTATAGTTTCGACACGAAATAGACAAACAGATCGGCTAAAGTATTAAACTCTCACGATAAGACCGTAATGGAAAATACTTAAGCAATAAGTTTCTAATATACTTGAAATAGTATAATATTCTTTCAATGAGGACTCCTCCCGGAACACGTCATTTGACGGTGTGTCCGAACTGAGTAAACAAATTTTGTTGGACATGATAAGGTTAATCATGAGTCGCTCTGAGATACCATTTCCTTCAACGGATACGCATAAACAGTGCATAACTTATTTTGAATAAGGTTCCATAATAATCTATTTGACAGAATTCATATTAGATATGAACGGGAAAGAAACCCGGTTTCTCCATCCTGAAAATTTGGGATACTAGACATATGTTTAGATGATACCAAACTAGAACCCAAATTGGATAAGTGCCAATTGTAGGTTATCCTAGGGATACCAAAGTGTAGTACTTATACAACTCACAAGGGAACAATTTAATTGTTGCTCACCATGCGGTTTTCCTAAGAGGAATACCTATATGCAGTGGTAAGTGGGAGGATAGTAAAACTCGATGAAAATCAGAGTAATACTATTCTAGGCACCGAATCTTAATGGAACACAAATAGTTCATCAATGATGAAACTATACCATAATCTTCGAATATACAAGAACCGCGTATGTCGGAGAGAGTAAGAAAATAACCTGGGGTATGGGTTTCTGATCTCATCTCATAAAGATGTCTATCTTATTGAGGTATACCAACTAACTACGTCTGAGGAAGTGATACAAGGTATCGACTTCCTATTATGGCAAAGTGCCATGAACATCCGAAATGGATTCCATGTATATCAACTATGTTTGGATACTAGTTGATGTACCGCAAGGTATTGTGCCTATTGGTACAATATAAGTCTTCAAGGAAGACATACATGGATGGCAACATACAAACGTATAAAGCTAGGCTTTTGGCGGAAAGGTATCGTTATCAACATTGTGTCGATTACGATTCAACCTTTTAACAGTTGCCACGGTAAATCCATTTGGATAATGCTTGCTAATGCTGCATGTTTCATTTATGAAATATGTCAGCTTAACGGGAAAATCGCTTTCCTGAAAAGGAAACCTTTCGGAGGATGTTTACAACATCCTATCGATTTTGTCGTACCATAACAAGCAAACAAGGTTTGCAGGTTATTCGATCCATGTTTGGATTGAAGCAAGCATAGGTTCTTAGAATTATTGTTTTGATGTAATCATAATAGTTTATGATTTAATTCAAAACAAAAATGATTCTTGTGTATATAAGAAGGGTTAGTGGGGAGCGCACTGACAGTGGCTGTCCTATAAAATAAGATAATATGTCATTTCTTGAAATAATTCCCATAAAACTATCGGTGAAAGCTTGGCTTTCGAGAAAATTCTCTATAGAGTTCTTGTGAGAAACAACTTTTATTCTAGGAATAAAGATCTACTGGGATAGATCTAAAAGTTGTTGAAACTCTCTGAGAAATCGTACATTGAAAAATGTACGCGACCTGATGTCTCATACGCTTTGAGCATATAGATTCACAAACAGGCCAATTCAAGTGATAGTCACTAGATTGAAGTTAAGAACATACTTAGTATCTTAGAGATCTAAGGATGCTGTCTTATAACTATGGAGAATGAGAACTTGAAGTGACTTGGTTCACTACTACAAGTTTCTTAATCGATAAAACGACTATAAGTCGCAAAACGGTACAGTACAGTTTGAATAACGGAACAGTGAGCTGGAAATCTTCCAAACAAGATACTGTTACCGAATGAACAAAAAATGCGGGTTATTGCTTTGCTGCAGCTGAGGCAGCAATAGAATCCATTTGGGTCGATAATAAATCTAATTAGATTAGATATAGTTCTGTTAGCAGCTGAGATAGGCTGCAGCGCAGCTAAAGAATTAATGGTCTCATCAACGATCCAGATACATATTTCGATATTCATCTGATTCGTTCGGATCATACATCGTGGCGATGTGATGATCGTATAAATCGCATCAGATGATAATCATGCAAATCCACTAACGAAAGATTCTCAGCAGTTTGAGCCAACCGTATATAGTTCAGGTGTCAGACACTCGAGTGACTGGCTATAGGCCAAGTGGGAGATTGTGGACAATTATGACCAATAGCGTCACTATTTGTACAGATCATGGTGTTGTTGTAAAATTAACTATGTGACAAAGGAGATTGCGCTCTTATCATTTATGATTAGATAACCAAGATATATAAATGATAGAAGGTCCTTATGATTTGTTCCTGGATTGAGAATGATATGAGACAATATCAGTCCACGAAGGATAAATCATTAAATATCCCTAGTCAGAGTATTATCGAGATTGGACATCGATAAATACGTAAAAGACTAGTATTACACTTGTGCGCGTTGTGAGGGCACAACGACATAGTTCTCATATATTTGGGTATAGGATACTCATGCAAGTGTAATAGGAGGTTGTGTTTTACCGATGGTACGGGAAACAGCTTCGCTCTGGATAAGGCGCCACTAACTTACTGGAACTCCTACAATCTGATGTATGTGGTCCACTAAGTCAGACTGCTCATAGTGGTTATTCGTATTTCGTTACCTTTATTGATGATATGTCACGGTACAGTTATGTCTATCTGATGCAACATAAATCGGAAACCTTTGAAAAGTTCAAAGAGTTCTGAAATGAAGTAGAAAAACAGACTGGTCAATATATTAAATGCCTTCGATCTGATCGAGGCGGCGAATATATGAGCAGCGAGTTCATGGATTATATGAAGGAGAATGGGATTCTCGGTCGATATACTCCTCCAGGTACTCCACAGCACAATGAAGTGTCTGAATGGAGAAATAAGACTTTATTCGATATGGTTCGATCTATGTTGAGTTTTAAAGATTTGCCCTATTACTTATGAGGCTACTCTCTTTTAACAGCTGTACATCTTTTGAATAAGATTCCTTTAAAAGTTGTTCCTACGACTCCATATGAGATATGGACCGGTAGGAGATAAAATCTTAATTATATTAAGGTTTGGTGTTGTCCTGCATATGTCAGGATGGCTCAGCAAGATAAGCTTTCGCCTCGAGGGTAAAATTTTAGGTTTGTTGGATATCTTTCGAATACGAAGGGATATATGTTCTATGATACTTAGCATCGAAATGTGTTCGTAACTCGCTTTGTAAAATTTCTAGAGGTAGAATTTTTGTCAGAAGGTGATAATCTTAGACAGGTTGAACTTGATGAAGTCCAACCGAAAAACAATGAACCAACAGAGTGTTGGGAAGCAGCCGCGAGTGCGCAGCGAAAATTAAAATTATTATTTCGTTTTCCCTTTGCCAAGACCCATTTGTTTTTATTATTCTACAAGCGTAGGCATGTTACTATATATTCTAAGCATAAAACTAATAAAACATGCAAAAAACATAAACCTAAACATGCTAACTATCATAATAACTCTAATTAAAATAATGAAAGGAAAAGACTTAGTGAACCGAAGACTCCTCCAGTCCTCCCTCCAATCTACAAGCTTTTCTCGAACTCAGCAAGCTCTTCCACGTTCCAAAGAGCAACCCAATTGTGTGGCCTCCAAAGATGCACACACAATAGCCAAAACTCAACGGCAAGACTACGCCTCGAGTGCACGGGTATTTTGCCCTTGGTGCTAGCTTAGGAAAATACCACAAAATTTTTAACTCGAGGTTCCTCTAGTCAATTAGACTTAAGGATCCTCAAAATCAGTGGCTTACTCTTAACTTTAGAGTTGCTCACTTATATAAACCCAAGATATGAAAGGTTTTGGTGTAAAAATTTGTGAAGAATTCTTTGGGTTTATATAGTGCTCCAAAGACAACAAAATTAATTAAGAATCCGATGTGGGATAACATCTAATTTATCTTAGCCATTGGATCTTAATTTAGTGGTTATGAGATTATAAACCCTAATAAGAGTTTGGGCCAAATTGGAATTCAAAACAAATAACAAAAAAAATTACTATTCATGTTACTGTTCACGTGAATAATAATTTTTATTATTTTTATTTTTATTTTTATTCCAATTCCCAAAGTGCCCCTATCGTCATTCATAAATACCTAAGCCACTATGGAACCTCATAAATGATCTGTTTAATAATTAAACACATTGAACCATTTATGAACAATTCCTAAGCAATCATATATGCTGTATATTTGTACTGTGCAATGTTAACCATTGATTTCGACTTTGTGTGTGTGACCTTTGGGTTCCCCTCAAGTTGGACATGAAATGAATCGTGATAATTTAATCGAACATAAATTATCCTCCGATCAGATGGTCGTTCGATTTCAATTACCAAGGTTGACATCTAGCAACATGCCAAGGCCCCCAAATGAGAAGGAAAGATATATATACCCATTCTGTAAGCTATTTACATATGATACGGTCCATCGCCTCACTGTATCCCCACCTATTGACCTAGGGTACGGAAAGTGTCTACCCATATGGTCAAAAGTATGATGTTGATAGTGTAATGAATCGTGCTAACCCAAGAATCTCACATGATTCTTCCGATGTGGCCACAGTCTCAAGCACTGATCACACATATCAACCCACGAACTGGAATACTACTCTTATAAGAAAATATTATCCGAGAGAATGGCGATTCTCTGTTGTATCTTTACAAACTTCATGTGTTTCAACAAATGACCCAATCATACCCTTACGACCGGATCTTTTGAACCGGGGAAGGAGAATGTCAAAGTTATTTGATCCACACATACGATTGTAAAGACCTCAAGTCTAAGGACTAGTCATATAATCAATACATGAAAGTTCTTACAGACACATGGGATAAACACTCCATATGAAAACTTTTGGCGGTCATTTAGATGGACACGAGCAACTCATGCATCCATGTGATACACCAAGCGGACAGATCTCCACTAGAAGCCTATGAGATCAACTACCCCACTTAAGGGCGGATCATATCATCATGCTAGTCTCTCCGCTTTGTGAACGCCCAGATTATTCACAAAACTATGACTAGGAACATTTAAGAGTAATGATTCTCATAAGGTGTGGGGAAGCCATCGTCTTATTACTCCAAGGGCTTTATTACAGTGTTGCTGATTCATATAAGTTATGTAAGACACGTATAATAAAGATTGCCATTTATTAATTAATGAAAATATTACAAATACATGTACATATATCCCATCCACAAGTTGGGTATAGGGCATATCCCTAACACGAAGGAACCTGAAGTTCAAGTAGATGAAGAACCTTCAACACACACACTCTGTAGGTCATAAATGGTATCTATACCTCCTGAACGCTTGTATTTGATACAAGAAAAGAGTCTCGATGTTCTTTTAGTTGAAGAGACTATTCCTTTTACCTATAGAGAATCGATGTTGGACATCGACTCTGTGAAATGGCAAAGTGCCATGAAATCTGAGTTAGACTCATTGCATGAGAATCAAGTTTGGGACTTGGTTCCGCTTCCCGAAGGAATTGTTCCTATCAGTTGTAAAAGGGTTACAAGAGGAAGCATGGGCCTGGTGGAAAGGTTGAAACCAATAAGGTCTGACTGGTAGCAAAAGGTTACACACGGCGACTTGGCATCGACTACGATGAAAAAATTTTTGCCAGTAACAATGCTTAAGTCTATTAGGATTTTACTTTCAATTGCTGCGTATCATGATTACGAGATTTGGTAAATGGATTTCAAAATGGCTTTTCTAAATGGATTTCTTGGTGACGAATTCTATATGGAACAGCCAGAAGGTTTTGAGTCCAATGAGAGCTCGGGTATGGTATATAAGCTTAAGAATTCCATTTATGGAATTAAACAAGCTTCACGAAGTTGGAATCTTCGATTCGACAAGATTATTAGATTTTCTGGTTTTCTCAAGAATTCAGAAGAATCATGTGTGTATCAGAAAGCCATTGGGAGCATGATGGTATTTTTAGTCT